>MU825439.1:207558-360058 GCA_029204205.1 Desmophyllum pertusum | reverse complement strand
AAGCTTGACCGCTAAAGGTCAAATAACCGGATTTTCAACGGACTTTGAAAAGATCTCGCGCCGCTCTCAACCGTTACCCCAAAGAAATTGTTGCAGCAATCTCGAGGCCACCCTTTTTTAATTCAACCGCCAGAAGCTTAATCCATTTGAAGGTTTAGCACATGGTGAAAATATATTTATTCACGAGGTACTTTTACCGTGAGTGAAATATATGCCTTCGTAATTAAATTATTTTGTATGGAAAGAACAACGGAATATTTCCCAAAATCGTTGTGGCAAATATTTAGACATTGCACAAAACGTTTTCAGTATTTTAAAGAACGTAGAATCATTCGTTTTTGCTTGCGAGGGTAACAAACTCGTGCAATAATTTGACGCCTCAAATGGTGATTTTCAACGGAATTTGGTTATTTGCACTTTTCTTTCAAATAAAAGGATATTTTGCCAAAAGAAGTATCCAGTGATTTTTGTTATACCCTAGCCTATCAAACGTTAAAATAAGAGAGAAATCGAATTTTCCACCCTTGCCGCGATATGTCTGATTGTTAGCGACAGCCTCTCTTAACAGAAAACAGTTTTCTTTGTACAGATTTTGAAAAAAGCAAATCGCCAAATTAATTCGCGAGTGGTCCATCTTAGCGCGGATAACAACATTTGGTTGTTTTTGAAGCATTCTCAACCAGCTTGATATAAATGGTCTTGACTGCAATTAAGAATTTAGCATAATACGCATTACGTAGTTGCCCAGCGAAAATCAGGTAGCTCGTTTATTTTGCTATAATCAAAAAGTTGGCAATTTTTTTGCAACATATTTCGTTGTGTTATCAGTGCAACCATTCACAATGATATTCATGGAGATTCAACAAAAGCTGAAAAATCTGAATAAATAATAAGAAACAGTAAGCCCGTATATCACTGGCCCATAACAGTGAAACACGTTTCGAATTCCACATTTTCATACAATGTCCATACAATTTTGATTAACACACTATCGTTTTTTTCACATGATCAACTTTAGCATCACAATACATTAAAGCGAGACAATGTGACGTACAACTGTACAAGCAAAGGACCGTTTGAAAACGGTCCTTTGTTGCTAATAGCTTCATATCAAAATATCGTTTCGCCGACTTGCAACTCAGGCCAAAAATAGCCTCGCTCCAATGTTCAACTGTATTGTTATTCAAACCTTCAACCACTTTACCTTATTTGTATTACCTCATTTGTAAGAAAGCCGGGAACCGATAACCAGCGTCATAAACTACTAAAATTCACGAAAAACCCATGGCAATGAAAAGGTAAGACTAATCAAAATGCAGTAAAATGGCGATAAGAAAAATATTTCGCTTGTTAAGTATTTGCTTAACAACCCGTTCTATAAAAATAATATTACTTTTCTCTTAGTTAACGGAGCGTTAGTTAACGTATCAATTGGGATTAACATTCACACGATAAGGCGCAATTTGTACGTCGTATTAATTATTTCAGTAGCATCGAATGCAATGCAAGCCGCAGAAATATCGCTTGGTATTATTACTTGATTCGACTACGTTGCAATACACCATGGAAGCAACGTGTTCTGCTTTGCTATTTGTATAGGCATTGCGCTGACTTAAAGCGATTTCTGCGAGTTTTCTGGGACTTAGATTACATTCGATGCGACTAAAATTAATGCGACGTGATTGGGTCTAACAGACGCATGTCAAGCCTAGAGATCCATGCCGCAAAGTTGTTTTTAATGGTCGAACTTACAGAAATTATCCCGTCTTATTCTTTTAAAATATATTTTGTTTGCGTTATCCAGCTTCAAAAAATACGAACTTAGTAGTATAAAAACTATGGCTCTATATTTTGTTTGTTGCAATGTTTTGGAACGCCGTTAAAGTTTTGTTGTACTGTTGGTGAACAGGAGTTTCAAGAGTTTTATCTTCGCAGTTACTTTGATCTAAAAATGGTAAAATTACTAGTAGTTCCTCGTAACGAGTCTTGGGTTGAAAATATGATATAGCATATCTAGGTAACGTATAATTCGCGAATGCGAATCCCAAATCCCATTATGTTCTGTTGTTGCCACTTTTAACTAATATAAGGCTATTTATTTGTCCCGTAGAACAATAATTTATATGCATGACGTTATATTCAGGTCGGTCAATAACTTAACAAGCCTACTCTAATATTTATTATCAAGAGGCTGCAGTTGTTCAGCAGAAATATGCAACGGTTCACAACGGGAAATCCAGATATATTAACGCTATTTATCGCATTTTCATTAGAAACAATCGGCCGGAATGATGGTGAATTGTAAGCTTGGTAGAAACACAATGAGAGAGATATTGATCATTCGGCCACAAGCTACTCGGGAAAAGTGTTCGAGTTGTCCCAATATGAGTCGAACCTATGATGTTCCGCACACCGGTCGGACGCTCTTTCGAGTTATCGGGGTAAATTTGAGCCAAGGAAAAGTAAAATTAGTTCGAGTTAGCGGAGGAGTTCAAGTTAACCGAGTTCGAGTTAGCTGGTGGTAAATGACTGAAAATGGAGTCAAATCCAGGGGAAATCGGATTTTGTTCGCGTTATCGGGGAGTTGGAGTTAACCGAGTTCGAGTTAGTGGGGTTCTACTGTATCTTTGACTGGATCACCACACACTGTGCGTTAAGGCATTACAGCTGTCGCTAATCAAGAAAGTAATTGTAAGCCGATTTCAAGTCTTTGCGAAAACAGACACCCACTGAAGAAAAAAGTGTAACTAATTTGCCAATTGTACGTGGTCGAAGCCATGCTGTAACTTAATAATAACAATAATACACTTCGACCGACACAGCGGCAAAATGACTGCGCGTGCGCCAACCTGCTCACTCATTTCCATATAAACATAATGGCGGCAATTCAAAATTCCCGGAATTTGTTTTCATTTCGCGTGGATAAGGCCGTCACGGAACAGATAAGGTTTTTACCTTGAAAACAATTCCGAGAGAGACTCTTCTTTCACATATCTTTTTTAGCAAACTAATTATATTTTCCACAATAGTGAATTTATCGCTCGAAGTCGAGCGATCGTAAGTGAAACATGAACTCTTTGAGCTATGTTTTCGTGTTTCACTTACGATCGCTCGACTTCGAGCGATAAATTCACTATTGTGGAAAAGATAATTACTTTGGCTAAAAAAGATATGTGAAAGAAGAGTCTCTCTCGGAATTGTTTTCAAGGTAAAAACCTTATCTGTTGCGTGACGGCCTTATCCACGCGAAATGAAAACAAATTCCGGGAATTTTGAATTGCCGTCATTATGTTTGTATGGAAATGAGCGAGCAGGTTGGCGCACGCGCACTCATTTTGCCGCTGTGTCACTTCGACCCAGCTGCTGCCGATCATGCGCAGAACGAAAAGTAAAACTTGTTTAAAATGGATCGATTATTGATTAGAAACGAATTTAAAAGAAAGAGACTTTGTTAGATAAAGATGACTACAGAGTACATGTATGTACAGACAGTGTTATCACATGGTCACTAAGAAAACGGTTTATATATGTAGCGTAACGGATAATTTACCCATATAGGGGCCGTAGATTCTACCATCATATCATTAGATTTCACCAAGAGAAAATAAGGGACAAAGGGGAAACTAGGGGGTCGTTGGCCGTGATATGTGAATTTCACTAAAGTTATTTTAAGAATATATGCGGATGTTCACGGAAGCGCACGTACTTCCGGTTCTTGTAAATCAACAGAGTAGAGTGTGAGTACTGGGGCTGTTGAATATTTCAGTATGGCTTTCCCATTAAGCATCGATATTGGCAATAAACTCTGTCGAAAGAGTTCCGACAGATTAACGACTTCCGAAGATGCTAAAAGTGTTTCGGAGAAATGTTCTACTCATACTGAATGGGTAAAATGAAGTTTTGCGAAAATATGCCGTCGGGGAAAAACGTCAGTGGCACCAAACGATATTATAAACGCGGAATTTCGGCTGGAAAGGCAGTCAGAAGAAGTTCTCGAATTGCGGTCAAAGCTAAAGCAAGCTTTCCGAGTGACGGAAGCAGTCCGAAGAGTTTCTTGAGGAACTTAAAGCATCGAGCGAAGTTCAGATCTTGAAGGACCTGAAAGCTCAATAAATGATGATCGCTTCCTATCCTTGCACTTCGACAGCTGACTTCGAAATCGAAGCCATGAATATCATCATATCAGGATCAGTGTTTTTCCTCGTAAGGAGAGGAGCTAGCTAGATAAGGTATCCTTCCGGTCACTATAAGTTTCACGTTAAGGTTTTTATTCATAAAACTATCCAGGAAGGACAAATTGATTTAATTTGGGGGAACGTGTTGTGGTAAATGTACGATTGAATTCTGGGCTTGTATTTATCCCGCTGGCATACACTCTTTTTTCTTTTGTAAGAACATTTTTTTATAAGAATATTGAGGCTGAGATTGGCGAAATTAAATACGCTAAGAATATACTCAAGGCTGAGATTGAAAATCATTTTGCATATTGATAGAAAATAAAATACAATGAAATCACATATATTTTTAAATGAACTTCATTACACCAGTGAAAATAATGGTAAATGTGTACCATGTATATATATATATACTTGGAAATAAATGATGTTATAATCCATCAAAAAAAATTTTCACGTGACGCAGCCAAAACTGGGGAATATCCTGGTGATATTCCCAAGTGATATTCCCCAGTTTTGAAAATTTGCGTTTCACTTCCGCATGTTTAGTTTTCGTCTCAAATAAATTGCTAAATTAAACAGGACTGATTGTTTTGAACAGAGTAGAAATATTTTTGAACGCCAACATAATTATTTTGATGTTTAACAGCTTGGCCGACCGAGATCTTCCACGGCAAACAGAGCGGCCTTGTGAAAAAAATATTTGAAGGATAATAACTACAATAGCCTCCGTTTGGCTTCAAAAATATCCTCGGATATTTGCCCTTGGACATTATCTGTTCCTCGAAGCTCACAGTTTTCCTCGAGCTTCGCTCTCGGAAAACTGTTCGCTTCTCGGAACAGATAATGTCCACGCACAAATATCCGAGCATATTTCCTCGCCAAATGGAGGCTATTTTTTATTTATTACGTAGACACGAGTGTTTTACTTAACAAATAAAGAAGCCAAAACCATGTATTATACTGTCATAAAACACGACGGGAATTTGAGAGCACGAGAGAAATTTAGAAAACACGAGCCGCAGGCGAGGGTTTTCTATATTTCTCAAGTGTTCTCAAATTCCCGGAGTGTTTTATGACAGTATAATACATGGTTTTGGCTTCTTTATGTGCTTTAAAATATAGATTTACGCGCGCGAAACGATAAAACACGCTTTTCTATGATTTATACTCTGATAAAACATGGTTTTTAACCAATCAGAGCGCACGAAATTTCCAGTCTATATTTTAATGGAAAATAGACCACTCGTAAAATTCATACGAAACTACATCCGGGACCCGAGTGGCGTATTTTCCATATCCTCACTAGTGAGGATATCGATGGCGTCATTTCCCGCTTTTGAATGGCTTTTTGTGAAAAGCTGCCAAGCTCCTGTTGAAAAATGGCGAGCGATAGATTCGTGAAATTCACTGAAGCCGACATGAAATCGTTCACTGAGGAGTAGGAAAATGTTAACACGAAGAAGAAACTTCGTATGACTTAAAATTATTCAAGGAGTTCCTTGCAAGTAAAAACGAAAGGAGAGAAATTTGGAAAGTCCAACCACCGAGCTGCAAGAGTTCGCGATAAAGTTTTGTGCTTTTGTCCTTTGTCTATATAATAAAAAGAAAATTACACGGTGGCTTGAAGATATGAATGTTATTTTCTCGTGGTAAAAAAATATATTCGCGCCGCCGTGTAATATCCTCTATGTGTATTTTAAGCTTGGTAGAAATATGAGAGATCTAGGTTCGACTCCTGTTGGGGGAACTCGGAATTTTTTTCCGCGTAGCTTGTGTCACTGACATAATAATATCTTTCTTATATAGATACTTCTTTCCTTTTTTAAATCAAAGGTTTTCCTGGTCAGAATGTCCTGATGAGAACCCTGAGAGGTTGAAAGTTCTTGACATTAGTCCGTAATATTTTCACGCTCCAAACTGTTGAAAATATATAAATCTAGAATAAATTTTCCTGGTCAGCAATCTTAGAATGTATTAAGAATATTTTCTAATATTTTCTGCCAATATTTTCCTAAAATGGCAGAAAATAAAACATTCAGCCTGGACATGAAAAATATACATTCTCTGATTTTTAAATATATAAAATAGCTGATTACGATGCTATACTAGTTAATCTCGGACACTTGAATTCTGCAACCTTCCAATTTGCCATGCACGGTGGGAAGTATATATTAGGATAACAAATATAAGGGATGTATGGGAGAAGAGTTGGGGGGGGGGGGGGGGGGAGGGTGTGCCGCCCAGGCTGTCAAATTCTGCCCTCTGTTTATGACAACATATTTGCACTTCCCCTACCCAGTTTATGATATGAATTTATGTGGTAGGTGTTTATTTGAGCGTTTGATTCCTGACAGTTATATGTTGTCGACATTGATATCGTTGGACAGAAGTTTGGACGGCAGCTGGGGCTGCAGAAAATTAAATGTGGGGAAAATATTTCCTGGTAACTGAAGGGCACCCATGTATATATACGTACTCTGTCTATGATCACGTTGAGTTAAAAAACCGTACCCTGTTTATGAATCTAGGTCGAAAACCCATACCCTATTGGGCGGTACATCCCATATAGGCTATATATTGGAGAACTCCACGAGGTACCCTCGATTCCTCCAAATATGCTTTAGGACCAACATACATGAAAAGGTTGCAGTAAGTTTCTAACATTGATTTCATGCTGTATTGTACATGCCGCTTTTTGTGGTCACTGGTCTTATTTTTGGGAGATTTTTAGCGAGTTTTTGTTCTGCAAGATTCCCACACAAACCCTTATATATTATCACAAGATTAAACTCCAAATAGTCCTGAATATAAATTACATTTTTCTTTTCTATTCTTCTATTATACGGCTATTCGTAAGAGGGAACAATAACAGAAATCACCACGCCAAGTTCAGGAAAATATATTATAATTCTCTATTGCTTTAGCTGAACCTTGTAGTGATGCCCATTGTTTATATTTAAGACTCTTACGGAAATTTTAAGTTACCAAAATTTGGCTAATCTAAGTAGCCCATATCAACGTATCCATAGTGAATTAGTTATTTTTTTATTTCAGTTTTAGCATACAAATTTTTTCCAGGATACTCAATTTCCAAGGTGCATCTTTGGTTGATTAGAGACCAAGGCTGATTTTAATATCCATATAACTTTTCTTTATTTCTCAGATTGGAAAACCAAGTCTAATTACGTTATAGTATTGTAATTCTCAAAATTTATGGGTGCCTGTAAATTGGCCACTCATCAGTTTCGTTTCTCTTTTGGTATGTTTGTTAAGCAGAGTATTGAATACATGTAGGTGTCGTGTTGGGCAAGCCTCAGTTATAACCCCATTTTCAATGTTTACAAGCATCACAGTGTTGCATAACTCATGTAGGAAGTGAGAGCAGCAGTCATCGTTTCAATTGTTGCTGTTACCAGTTTGATATTGTGAATTGAAAGGTTGTAATAAAAATAATGTTATTGGAAAGGGTTCATTGAGGAAATAATATGTCATTGATTGTTATTCTAAGGTCAACTTTCAATATTTTCAATATTTTTTTTAAACTTAGTTGTGGTTATTTTTTCTTACTTGGGCTGGGTTGGGTAGATATACCTAATAAGGGACGCCATGTCCCATTGTCTGTTTACCCGCCATTGGCGAATTAATTAAGTAAAAATAAAATAAAATAAAATAAATAAATTCCAACTTGGCTCCAATGTAAGGCTAATAGGGTAATGAAAAAAAATAATTTAATATTTCATCTCTCAACCTTGATGTGATTTCTATTGTTTATTTCCCTGCGCCTTGGAGCCAAGTGAAGAATTTTAAGAAATTGAAATTGGCATATTTCTATATGTACATGTTGTTGCCTGTGAAATTAAAAAAAAAAATGTTTTGTAGCACATTCAGATCACCGTCGAGGTCACTAGTGACTTGAAGCTTTTCTAAGGATTGTTTTGTTAGTCTTGTTTTCCTCTCCATTCACCCGCACCCACCCCATCCCAAGGTGTAGACATACATGGAGTGCAACAAGTTCGATTTGATTCAAATACAATTATTTAATTAAAAAAAAAACCAGTACATCAAGAAACACTTATTTGAGCTACAAATGTATATTATTCAAGAACTTACAAGAATATCAAAGATAGCAGACACGTTTACCTTGTTTAGATTGGGAAAACAAAGGGTCAGATTGCAACGCATTGGTAAGTGTTCCTTTCTGTAAACGTCCCTTTATAATTCCATACTTGAAAAGATGTGGTTCACAAGATGTAGTGAACATTGAGGATGTCTTCAAGAATAAGCTTTCGATGTGATTCGCCCAGTCTCTCTGACACGAAATTCCAACACATGTGGCGTTTTCCTTCTAACTTCACGCAAAGATCATTGAGTTCTTCCTTCGTAACAGGCTTTGGTTTTTTCTTACTAGGGTTTAGGAGGTTTCTGACGTCGACGCATTGTTCGAATCGACGACAGTTTATCCTTTGCAGGAAGAGTGCTGATCCCTTGTCTGTTATATACTAGAGATTCGTTTCCCTTTTGGATTTTCTTTTGTAGAGTTTTTTCCTATCCTGTTGCCCGCCAATTGTCAGGTTTTCCCGACATAATCACTGTCGCTGCCATCGCGCGCGCGAAGTATCTGGAAGCAGCGACATCACCTGAAGAATCGCCCGTTTCTTGACGCCAAAATCCGGTATTTTCCTAGCGAGCCATTGGATTCGAAATAAATTGTAGAATATATCTACCATTCCGAATAATCCCTCAAGAAATACAATTTTCCTTTGGTTAGAAAGTCGCTTTCGCCGCGCGGAGCTGCGGACCGCCATTGCTTTGCGATTTCGTGCCAAACGTTTGACGTGCGGACGTCAAGGGAAACAGACCGACTTCCGGTTTTCGTGGGTTAAAAATAACTTTAGTGAAATTCACATATCTCAAGGCCTGGACTAGGCGTGTCCTTCTCTGACCCTTATTTTCTCTTGTTTTACCTCAAAGCTCAAAGTTTGTGACCAATACGTCGAATAATCAATTATCTTGAATCGATCCTCCTAAATTCCAACTGTGGTTGTAAAATTTAGGGAGTTTAAGCAAACCACGACGGTAACGGCAACGGCAACGGCAACGAAAAGGACGCTAAACAAAAGGTTTAATGAGCAATACAATGGCTCTGCACGTGCGTTTTACTATTTGGTAAATTGCTTATAATCGTCCTCTGCAAAACAACAATGTGAAATTACCAAATGATGTGTTATCGGGAAACGTGAACCGCAACGGCGATTTTTTCAAGTTTCTCCTTGGATTTGAACGCTGTCTTTACATATTCAGCTGAGGATTTTCCTGACACCGATTGACAAACTGAATGGAATTAGAGATTAGCGGCATCAGTTCTGATGTAAAACATCGATTCATGTTTTGATTGATATCGTCCTCGGCGTTGCCGCCGTGGTTGCTTAAACTCCCACTGATTGAGCTTTATTAATATTAATGTATTTTTATTTGCATCATCTCTTTTAGCTCCAAATGTAAAAAACTACAGGAACTAGTCTTGAAATGGTTAAAATGTTGTTGTTAATTATACTGGCGCAGGTAAGCGATTCTTCCTATTCCTTCATGTTCAGAAAGACCAGAAAATCTAAGTTATCGATAAATAAACAATAGCCTCTATTTTGGCGAGAGGAAATATGCTCGGATATTTGTCCGCGGACATTATCTGTTCCGAGAAGCGAACTGTTTTCCGAGAGCGAAGCTCGAGGAAAACTGTGAGCTTCGAGGAACAGATAATGTCCAAGGACAAATATCCGAGCATATTTTTGAAGCCAAATGGAGGCTATTGTAGTTATTATCCTTCAAATATTTTTCACAAGGCCGCTCTATTTGCGTGGAAAATCTCGGTCGGCCAAGCTGTTAAACATCAAAATAATTCTGTTGGCGTTGAAAAATGTTTCTGGTCTGTTCAAAACAATCAGTTTTATTTAATTTAGCAATTTATTTGAGACGAAAACTGAACCTGCGAACGTGAAACGCAAATTTTCAAAACTGGGGAATATCACTTGGGGAATATCACCCGGATATTCCCCAGTTTTGGCTGTGTCACGTGACGTGTTAAGACCAATCGCGCGCGAGAAAATAATTTGATGGATTATAACTAGCTTCACACACTGGCTTTTTTTGTTATCGACAACTTTTTATGATCGACAACTAAATAGTTGTCGACAACTATCTCTCTAGTCTGTGGAGGCCCTAAGCTTTTCACATTATTTTAAATCTCAAAATTACCCGAGTACTTTCGGCAACTCAATATATATTTTGGATCACCGATAACCGCATTATCGAAAGATCACAAACTACTTATTCAACAAACGACAGTCCCAATTAGTACTGTGGCCGGCCCTATTTAGAGTATCGCTACATTAAGCATCTGCTTATTACTGATCTATTAAGGTTTTTGAGATTTTTAATAAAGATTTTTGTTTACATATTACAATAATCAAAACAATGACAATCATATAATTTCTTTAGTGACTTTAGTAGGTGTTTAGTAGATAGTAGATGTTTAGAATATGTTTATTTAACGTGGTCAATACTCTTAATTAGGGCCTCTACAGACTAGAGAGTTAGAATTGGACCTCCACAGACTAGGCCAATTGTTATCGATAACTATTTAGTCGTCGATCATAAAAAGTTATCGATAACAAAAAATCCACTGTGCGTAGCTAGTTGTCGATAACTTAAAGGCCCTCAGGTCCTCCACAGACTAGAGAGATAGTTGTCGACAACTAGTTAGTTGTCGATCATAAAAAAAGTTATCGATAACAAAAAAGCCAGTGGTGTGAAGCTAGTTATCGATAACTAAGGGCCTTAGTTATCGATAACTAGCTTTACACACTGGCTTTTTTGTTATCGACAACTTTTTATGATCGACAACTAGGCAGTTATCGATAACAATTGCCTAGTCTGTAGTTAAACACGGAGCGAGCCTATAAAAGGCAAGGACACGCCCCCTCTGAAGCGCTTTTGATGGCTAATTTTATCATTGATGCCGTGACCAAAGCCGAAACGTCGCACAACAACGGTCGTAGCTACAACGGTCGAGAAAAAAATGAGGTTGGTTTATCCAAACAACTAATTGATTAATGTCAAATAAAACAAGCTAAATAAGGGCTTTTACAGACTAGAGAGATAGTTGTCGACAACTATTATTATTCGATAACTAAAATGATACGACAACTATTAGTGCTCAATAGAGTTTTTCCTCACACTTGAGGCCAAAACGATCGATAACTTGTATTTTTATGCAAAAGTTTGTTAACTAGCGTTTCTGCGCATGCCCAATATTGAGTGTACGTTTAATTAGGCAAGATCGGGCCAATTTTTCGCGCTCCTAATTATATTCTCTTTTACGGAGTTCGCGCGAAACACAAAAAGACGAAGAGTAAATGAGAGCGCGTAAAAATTCGCCTGATCGATCGCAGGCTAGCAAGATGACATGCAAAAGGAAAAAAACGCTTTACGGAGAAGGAAAAAAGCTCCATGTTTGTTTATACGGAAAAGAAAACGCTGCCAAGGAACAATGATAATAGGGAACTGTACCAAAACGTATAACACAGGCGCCACGTCGCTAACAATAGGCTTAATGTCCATTACAATAGCTCCAGGTGTAGCCCTGGACGTGCCTCTACAAAACAACAACAAATTATTGGCGTAGTTGTCGACAACTTTTCTCACAGACTAGGAAAAACGAGTTGTCGACAACAAAACGGCCGCGTTTGTTATCGACAACTAAATTAGTTTTCCTTTTGAAAAGGAAAACTGTTTTGTTGTCGATAACTAATATTTTTAAATTTTGTTATCGACAACTCGCTTCACACACTGGCTTTTTTGTTATCGACAACTTTTTATGATCGACAACTAAATAGTTATCGATAACAAATGGCCTAGTCTGTGGAGGCCCTAGGAAAAACGAGTTGTTGACAACAGAACTGAAATAAATTGAAATATTACATGCTGGTATTATAAAATTCAGGCTCCTGAGAAATTCTAAAGGTCTAACAATAATTTAGAAAACTAATAATTGAAAAATTGTTTATTTCTAACATGGTTTCGTTTTACCTGGAAGACGTTGAATTCAATCTCTATTTTAGTTTGTTTACGCATGCGTTCCAAGAACCTTGTGTTCCTACAAAGGGAGGCGAACCTAAGCTTGACGTCACCATATCGTTGGGCAATCTGTCTGAACCGATAGTACAAGGGTAAGTATGGTGTTGCGCTTTACTCACTGGTTAAGGGACTGTGCAATAATTACCAGGAAAAGTGTGGGAAGGGGGGTGGGGGGGAGTTGGAAAACCAGAGGAGCGGGGGGGGGGGGGGCATAAAGTAAAATTAAATTTTACTGTTAGGGCTGATTAAAGCTTCCGTTTTATTTAAATATATCTCTAATGGAAAGTTGGGCAGATGACAGAGGAATGTAAAACGAGAATGGGACATGCATTAGTTTAATCTCGTACCCAGATCTTCTCAACCCTCGGGAGAGAACATCTGGTAAAATCCGTTTTGATGGCGCAATCATGTGTCAGAAATGTGACTAACTGCGTGCGCATGTTTTTTTTTAATATTTTGTGAATCTGGCGGACTCGCTGCCAGCATGGCTAACAAGAAAAGCTTCGCGTCTGCGATAAGATACGGTATTTACAAACGTAGATAATCTACTAAGGTTGTTGAGTTGTATCCCCTCAGTCTGCGCTATGTCATCTCAGCGCAAAAGATCACGACCTCGGTCAAGATTTGTTGACGACTGAAGTCGCCGACTCGGTGTAAGTGCGCGCGCTGTATCACGCGTACGCGCCACTTGTATGCGTCAGATGTACAGATATTTTCTTTTCAAAAACTTCTTCAAACTCCCTGAATCACCAGAAACAATAACTATCTATTTAAAAATCTATATTTTACTAAGAATTAACCATTGTCCAGACCTGAGAAATTTCCAAGTTAACTCGGTACATATGAAAATAAATTCAAAAGCTTACTCGTACAGTTAGCGCATGCTGATCTTGTCACAGCGCGCGCGAGCTCTGAAATTTTCCTTTCAATCCAATCAGAGTGGAGAACGCAACCGACTTTACCAGATGTACTCTCCCGTAGAGCGAGAACATCTGGGTACGAGATTAGCATTAGTTCTCACGGGGCTCTCTGTTCTGTTAGCTGAGGCTGAACTGCAATTTAAGAGAGGGGGTCATAAAAAAATCTGAATGATCAGGGGCTGGACAATAACTAAATTAATTTTTTTGGAGGAGGTATTACCTAATATTTTCCTGCATAAAACCCATTTTCCAACCCCGCCCCCTCCCTCCTGATAATTATTGCACAGCGAGTCCCTAATTTTTTTACTCTAAACTCTCCTCGCGCTTCCAAAAAGAAATCGCACAGAGACGTTTGGACACTTTCTATCAACAGAACATTAAAGATAATTTCACAGCTGTAGCGAGGTTTGCCATACTTACACAATTAGAAAAAAACGACAACTTTGACGATCATACTTTTATTTGGTAGCCATCTCTATGAAGCGCTTTATTATTTTTATATTTATCATTTAACATGTATCGTATAAAAAAATGATATGAATGTATGAAATTCTAGGCGTAACCTCTAAACTGAGTGAGAAGTGATAATGGTTTAATTAATTTGAGGCGACAGTGACATCCGGAATACGTGCCATTTAGTTCCAAATAATCTCGTTTTGATCTTAAAGTGCCCCTAACCATTTTTTGGTATTTTCTCATCTGAATCTAAACATCACCCAAGGAACTTCTGCGAAAAAAATTGCGATTTGCAGAAAACGCGAATTATTTATGAATTTTATAAAACTTTCAAATTTGCCGCCATCTTGGCTCACCTAGTGCCTTAGTCTCCTCTCGGTCCTTCTCGGTTCACAAAGGATCTGTGAAGTAGATTAAGGAACACGTGACTTCAGATAAAGGAAATGTGACGTAGATCAAGGAACACGTGGCTTCAAAACAAAATAATTGTGACGTAGATTAAGGGAAATGTGAGCCCGTCGGCCTTCTTACAGCGGGACGGCTATACCAAACAAAAGTAGGATTTGAAGATTTGAAATATTCATAAAAATTCGCGTTTTCTGTAAATCGCAAATTGTTTTCGCACAAGTTCCGGTGATGTTTAGATTCAGATGAGAGAAAAAAAAAAGGTTAGGGGCATTTTAAGTATTAGTCGAAGGATATGACCAGTTATGTTATTCCGACTGCTGCTCTTTTTTTCAGTGGCTTGGTTACCCAGCACCTTTTCATAACACACGACCGAGGCTCGCGAGGAGCGGCTTCCCATCTGGTGGTGAAGTGGTCCTTTCCTAAACAGCTTGAATTTGATTCTGCTCAAATCATAAATGGTCCAGAATACACCAGCTTGATACATCAGGAGTCAGTATTGATCGTAAAGGTGAAATATCAATTAGTTAGTTATAATTTTACTTATTGTCATTTTCTTATCAATTATTTAACGTGAATATTCACTGAGCCTGAGGCGAATAATTGTTTTGCTTAGCTTAGCAGCCACGCCTTGAAATCCCATATTCACCGCCTAGCGCGGTGAATATGCTCATATTCACCTCAGAAAATTATACTAATTAACAATTATTCGCCGAAGGCGAAGTGAATATTGTGAATATTTACCGAGACGAAGTCGAGGGTCGAGGTAAATATTCATAATATTTACTGAGCCTGAGGCGAATAATTGTTTTAGTATAATTTTCAGAGGTGAACATCAAGAACTACAAAATTACGAGCTAAAACATGAAAACAACACACGCAAGTACTCGCCATATTACCGTAGTTACATCGTTTACACATCAAATTAAGCAGTAAAATACACAAAAGAACACTATTCATCAGGTACCTTTGTTTGATCGTTGCTGATTTCACAGCAGCTGTAGTTATCGTTCTGAAATAAGTAGCTTAGGTATGAAGAGAAGCAAATTTCTGTCACTCCATCCGACACGAAACACGGCCGCCTTGGTTGGTCACACAAAAAACCTTGACAAGTTTACGAGTTTTAAATGCGTTAAAATCATTTCTTGAAAATATTTTCCGTCCAAACTTCTTGGTAGTCATTTACGTAGGTTACCAATGCGTTGAATATCACGTACTTGGAGTGATGTCTTTAGAATATACGAAAATTTCATTCAAAAGCGAGCGCCATCTTTACTTGCCGGTACAAGAAATGTGGCTTAGCTTAGCAGCCACGCCTTGAAATCCCATATTCACCGCCTAGCGCGGTGAATATGATTATATTCACCTCTGAAAAAATTATACTAATTTCTAATATTACATTTTATATATTTGATATATATAAATACACATATGTTATTTACCGGGCGGGAGGTTCGTATAGGAAAAAACGGCCCGAGGTCTCTTCAATTCCACTGTGTAGTTCTCCATTCACTTGACAACGATAAGAGGGTCTGGATGGAGTTTACAGACAACTGACAAATGGCTAAAATTGTAACTGACAACTGACAAATAGCCTAAAATTTAACCGACAACTGACATTTGGAACAAGGTTAACTGACAACTGACAACAGGCTTGAAAGATCCTAATATTCTTTAAACCCTTTAAATATGATATTTTTCAGTTATCATTTATGTGTTTTACGACATCGAATCAGCAAGGAAGGAGACTAACAGCAGACTCGAATTTCCAATGTCGTTAATAAGTATTACAATTAATCATTTGCAATTTGAGCATGACAACATGACATATCTGTTACATGATCCTCAATTTATGGTGGCCACGCGGTCGAAGGAAAGATGTCTGCTCGCGGCATTATAGTATTAAAAGCAATCGTGGGATTTTATCGTTTCGATTCCGATACGGCTTTCGAGCCGCACCGAAGCCGAAAAAAAAGTTGACAAAAAGTTGCCGAAAAAAGAAAAAGTTGGCCGAGCAACTTGTGGCTAGCCTACTCCCAGCCGTTTACCAGACGAACCGTGTTCCAATTCGTTACTTTAGGCCACATGATGTCATATGTGGAGTGTTGACAGACCAAGACCTAAGACCTGAAACCTAAGACCGTCGCTTAAAGGCTTTGTAAGACGCCCAGCCGAGAAACACGAAATTGATGGGGTCTTCGTTGTTAAGACGTTGCTTAAAGCAAGGAAATAAACAAAAGTGTGGGGTTATATCGGGGGGGGGGGGGGGGGGGGGGCTTATAACCGAAATATTTGTTTTTGTTAGTGGACGGATGGGGCTTATAATCGGAATTTTACGATAGTTGACTTCATCAAGATGATAGCGAAAATTAATTAATTAATTAATAAAAAGAAAGAAAGTGTTCATTTCTGGCTTAATTTTTATTTATTCATAAGGAAAGCCTCCCCGATTCAATAAATAATTACTCCGTTACGTTCAAACTTAACTGAGGGGATCTAAAAATGGGGCACAAAACGATTATTAAGTTTCTTAGTGAATTATTAATAGCCATTTAACTGACAACTGACAAATGACCCAAAATTTAACTGACAACTGAGAAATGGCCTAATTTTTAAACTGACAACTGACTTTTGGACCCCCCCCCCCCCATCCAGACCCTCCGATAAGAGAGAAATAAAATGCGAGCTTCTTTGCATCGACCTTCGTTGCTGAAATTAAAATGTTTTCGCTTGGATAGCGCATGCCTACGCTACGATTCCGCCATGCTCACGGGCAATTTCTCCCGCCTTGGCTTGATTAATGTGTTTTTGTGGTTCTAAACAGTATTTAAAAGCAGCCTGGTAGTTTTAAAAAAGCTAAGCAAAATGTTCTACCCGAGTAAATCGCGGCGTCCCCACCGAAGGTTATTTTGTTTGGCGAAAGCGAAGTAAAAAATACGGTCCGGACCGGCGTATCCGGTCTGTATGGGGGAAAAGCTGGACCGGCCGGGTGAGAGCGCGCGATTAGCCAATTAGATTCAAGGGTTTAGTATTCCGGACCGCAAATACGCTTCAGAAAAAAAATAGTTCTTAATTGTCATACTTAATGCACATTTACATTTAAACGAGCTCCCGTGTTCAATTTTGTGATGTGTGGATAAATAAAGTCACTACTACTACTATTACTACTGGGAGGATCGAAGGCGAAGTGATAGAGCGATTTTCGTTTGACCTCGAACATGTTTTTTCGTTAGACTCGTCTTCAGTTTGACTTTTCAATAGTTGTTCGGATAATTTCGTTTCCCTGTTCGATTTTGTTATTTTGCTTCCCAAAATATGGAGGATGTATAGTTCGATGAACCGATCAAAACCAGTGAAAGTCCAAAAGACCATTTGCGACGAACGGTGTTCGCCTCTAAACAGCTCTATTCGCTAAGCCAGCCAAAACCCGCGCGCGATTGCTTGCATTCGTTAAACCAATCAAATTTCCTATATCCGTTCGTTTGTTGTTGGCGTTCTGTTCGCGCGTAATCATTTCAAGGTCATACGAAAATCGTTCTATATCTCAGAAATATCAAATAATAATCGAGTAAAATGCATTATCTTGTGAGTGTTTAATTTTGCAATAAGTACATAAAACGCATGACCGCGAGTGCAATTTGCAATTTATGGGCGCTGGCAGGAGCCCATTAATTGGCGCTGGTGATGTTTTAGTGATGTTTTAGTCTCCTTTGCAGCCGTTATTTGTGCCGTCACTTTATCTTTTCTGTTCGTGGTAAAGATTGATAAAAGTTCGCTGATTCTCAAACATTCATAACTGATTTCAGTTTGACCAGCTGGATTCATGCCAACATATTTCCCTTGCTGTAAAGTTTAAAGTTGACCGCCAAAAGACAACCCCGCCGGGAAAGTCTTCAAAAACGTCAACCTTTGTTACCTTGGAGTACAATTGGGAAGATGACTGCCCGAGTGGAGGACCAAAAACTGAACGAACAAGCTCCTCTTTTGAATACTACGCACCAAGTTAGTAATAAAAAACATATAGGATATCAGCTCTCTTAGTTTGATAACAGGAACGTACGTCAGATCGTAATACAAGAATGAGAACGATTACCAGTACGACTATCAGCTTTCAAAGCAATCTCTGTCCTAGAGCACTCACTCCCGGTCGCTGACCAGTAGAAGCGGAGGTTCTGAGAACGAGCTTAACCATATCAGACCGGACTTTTACTCCAAGAGTATTAAAGCTACGACAATGAAACTTGGAGGGTATATAGTACGTATGCAACATGATATGATGACGTCATAAGTCG
Organism: Desmophyllum pertusum; assembly: GCA_029204205.1. NCBI lineage: Eukaryota > Metazoa > Cnidaria > Anthozoa > Scleractinia > Caryophylliidae > Desmophyllum > Desmophyllum pertusum. The sequence continues at coordinate 341,674 of MU825439.1, read as the reverse complement.
AATAAATTACTTCACGATTTCCGAAAAGCCGCCATCTTGGATCCGCCATCTTGGATTTCTTTATTTTTCAAATACGCCCGAAACTCACCTAAAATGACTCAAAATAAATAGAAACCAATACAGGAATGCTAAAATGATATAAAGTTATTTTCTTTGAAAAACAGGAAATTCAAATTTGGAAAAAAACATTCCTGTCAAATTGTGGTTGTCATGGTAAAAGCAAGTTCCGTGACAATGACATGTCATACCAAATTGATCCCAGATAAATGTTCGGTAAAGTCGAAATGTTGTAGAGCTGTTACTTTAATATAATTATACATCTCGGTACATGTTTCAGCGTTCCTTTGCAAAACAAACGTAACGTTCATGGGAGTTGGATGTAAAACAGGAGTTTAATTAAATACAGGACTATCTTCTTAAAATTCTGGACGCTTTCTAAATGATAAATATTCAACCACTGTTAATCGGTATTTGTCATATTCTTTGTGTAGTTTGTTCCAGTTGTCGCCCTTTGGGGATGAGAAACGGCAAGATCAAGGAAAGTCAGCTGTCGTGTTCGTCTTACATGAAGACTGAAATGAACAAAACAGGGAATTGTCCTCACTTTTCCAGACCTGGCTCAGTCGGTGTGTTCATGGTTGAAGACGGTCTTCTTCAGTATGACCGGAACCATTTTCTGCAAGTGGATTTCCGCTCTAGGACTAAAATCGAAATGGTAATGAAAGTAAAATGCGTTATATCAACGATATACTATAGCCAGGGCGGATCCAGGAATTTTTGATAAGAGGGGTCCCAGGGTTCCCTTCTAATTTGTGGGTGTTTAGGGGGACACCCCCCTAGTGAACCCTTTTGAGATTTCAGGCTCTGAAACGTACATTTTCGTGGATCCTGGAGATGGTTTTCCTATGAATAATGGGGAAAGCAAAATAAAAAACGTTCAGGTATGGTAGAGGGGTCCGGACCCCGACCCTGCCCCTGGATCAGCCACCTGATAGCGTACCTAGTGTCTTATCATACCGGCGCTTAACTCCGGTTTCCATAGCATGAAGCGACCAGAAGTATCGCTATGGCTACTCAACTGGATGGGATGCCAGTCCATCGCAGGTAACCTCCTATCATCTTTGTCAGCTCCGAACCCAGACCACTCGTTCCAAAATCCAGCGCGCTGTGTAAACACAAGTATTTATCGATCTATTTCAGGTGTCTATCGAGGGGTCACATGACACTCACGTAAAATCGTTCCAGTTACACTTCAGTGATGACAACATAAAGTGGATGGCGTACAAGGATAAAACAACTGGAAAACCTAAAGTGAGTATTGAGACCATTATGGTTTTATTTTTTGTTAAGAAACCATTATATACTGACTGAAACCTATTCTGACATAGTGCATGGTTGGCGTTTAATAATTTTAAACACAATTAGAAAGGATGACATGGTGTCAGAAGTGGATACGAACCCACGCCTCCATTCAGAAACCAAGCGAACTTGAGTCTGGTACATGGCGTACTATTAGTAAGTTTATGACATGGGGTCAGAAGTTGGAGACGAACCCACGCCTTCATTCGGAGACAAGAACTTGGGTCTGGTACATGGCGTACTGTATGGTGTCAGAAGTAGAATACGAATCCACGCCTCCATTAGGAGACCAGAACTTGGGTCTGGTATTTGACGTACTGTTAGTATTAAAAGTTAACGAGAAGAGAGACCCTGGAAACGAGGTTGGGCACAATACAGACTGTTGTAGCTCAGTGGTCCGAGTGGTAGAGCGTCCATCCATCCGGTCATAGGTTCGACTCCTGTTGCGGGAACTCGGAATATTTTTTTCCCGAGTAGCTTGTGTCACCATCATTGACAGAATAATATCCTTCTCAGACTGTTGTAATATTTTAATAATTCCAAACATGATTTATCTTAGGAATTTCCGCTAACGACAAATCTACGCCAGTGAAAGTATCAGTTATCAGTCCTCCGATCATCAGTACATATTTACGAATAAATCCACGGTCTTGGAGCACACGTGTGTCAATGGCCATTGAGCTTTATGGATGTCGTCTTGTTGATAAAAGGAATGGTAAGGGATGATATGTGCACTGTTCAAGTTATTGTGTGGGAGACGCGGTGGCCTAATGGTTAGCACGTTGGTCGCCGGATCGAGCGGTCTGGGTTCGAGCGCTGGGTGGAGTCATTTTGTTGTGTTCTTGGACAAGACCCAGAAGTATAAATGGGTACCGGTGAAAAAACGCTATGGAAGGGGGGAGTAAGGGAGTAGCAAAACACATGCCACAGAAACTGGGATAATCTCCGACAGTGAAGCATACATGCATACTACTAATTTTAGGTGTGAATTTCTTGCCTCACAAGTTTTTTAATGTTAAATAAGTTCCCGTGGGACAATCCTCTTAGCAACTAGTTGAGTGCTACTGCGCACACTTGGTTTCCCGGCACACCGCTATGTCCGTCTGCCAAGTCAATTTTTAAGGGCAGTTTCTACCCCCCCCCCCCCCCCCGTTCCATATAAATAGGTAGGTGGTATCAAGGGCAATTTTGAGTCAGACTGAGTTTAAGTCCCACGCCCTCTCGGCATGGAATCTGGTGCCATCGCAGATTCTAAGATAAACGTATTAATTTAAAGACAGTCGTCTGTCAATTAATTTATGTTAATAATGTTACATAGTCCCGCGCCCTCTCGGCATGGAGTCTGGTGCCATCGCAGATTCTCAGATAACTGCATCAAGTGAAACAGAGAACGGGACTCGGGATCAATCCCGTCTCAACGCGGGACCAGAGAAAGCATGGTGTGTTCAGGAGTCGGATCATAACAGAACATTGACTATCGATCTTCAAAAACAGTACTCCATTACTCAGGTAAGAATTTTGTCAGCAAAGAGCACCATCCAGAATGGGCGTTTTCATGACAAAATCAATTTACATTCTGACTACACTAGCACGAGCCATACAATGTGAAACATAGTTTATTTAGTATGAGCCAGTCAGTCATCGACTTTGAATCCTAATACATTCTGATATTCAATACTGAAATACATTACTGCTTAAATACTCATACAGTAGGCCTATACTACGTAGGTGTACCACGCCAGATACGAAAAACCACTAAAAAAACACTATTTGCATTGGATGTGGCCAAAAAAAATGTGTGGGAAACGTATTCCCTATCTTAGACTAATGCAGTGGCACTGAACCTCAGGAAAGAGGTACTAAATAAACATGAACACAATTTGCAAAATAAAAATAAACTAAACGAACATCGAAGGCACAGAAGACCGACCGACGTATAATGATTAATATTTCCCACAAAAACTCTTAAACACCCCTAAATGTCACATGTCAATACCAAAGCCTCTCTATCGTGCCGTCAGAATGGCAATTTCTGACTTAATCGTTCCTACGTCACTCAATGGTCAGAAATTACATATTGTATTATACTGGCTCAGAAATTAGCTAGCTGTCTGATTGGCATTCTGATGGACTAAAACGCAGGCAACGTCTATCGATCGATAAATGAATAAAGAATATTACATGAATATAGATACAAATTACAAGCCATTCTTCAGCTTGCCTTTCTTGTCTTTCCAATATAATAATCAAAGCAGTTTTTGGCGTTTCAGTAAACGGTTTGGAATTGTTTTGGGCGCTCACGGCTGTTTCCTTGCTTGGGGAATTTTCACCTGAACAGTCACTCCTACATGTAGCTCTCTGTCTAGCTGACTTACAGAAAGGATCCCAAAGGTGTGACCACGTTTAATTAATTCACATTCTTTCTTGAGCGCAGACTATCAAATCAGAAGCTAAGGATAGCTGCTTGTTGTAAGACCGTGGGGAGCACTGTTACCTAATCATATAATAATTACGGTATTATAAGACTGAAGCGTTGAATAAACTATTCATTCATCAACAGATTTCGATTCAGGGAAAAATATGTCGCCCTGACAATATATGTGAGATGCCCCCTAAATTCGTGTACCTAGCGTTTGACGGAAAGAGCTTTGAAGAGAATGGAAAGAAAAAGGTAGGTTAAAACAAATGATGATGAAAACAAACAAGGAACATTAATATTGAAAAAGTCTTGTAATCAAAAGATTCGCTGACACTTGACATGAAATCCAAGTTTGTAGCCTGAGCTACTAAAGCGTGTAAGGCCCGATTTATAGCGAGTAAGGCCGTCGTATTTCAGTCGCGTATTATGAAATTCAAGTCCCATTAAACTAATCATAATATAATAATACTCGCTGAAATCCCTTTAAATCAGCGCAATGCCCACACACACAGCAAAGTACTGAACATGTCGCTTACATGATAGTTGATATAACAATGGCACCACTTGATGAACATTCGGACGATTTCTGCTTATAAATTTTATTTCGTATCGCTATCCTTCGTCTTTAGGGTAGAGTAAATTTTTGCGGAAATGTTTTTTTGCGTGATATTTCTTGCAAATCGTGGAAATAACGCAAAACTTTAGTGCCACACGGTAACCAAATATGGTTTCATTGCAGCGTTTCCAAGGAAACCAGAGTGACCACGTGATTACACACACCTTGATTGTTCCTCAGAGAGCTTCAAAGGTTACCATTGACCTCAGTGGCACTCAAGGAAAGAGATGCATGCGCGTGGAAGTATATGGGAAACCAGTCGAAGAAGAAGGTATAGAAGCTGTGTCACGATTTGTGCATCTTGAAAAAGTTTAAAGTTTTCGATTCGTAATCCATCTTAATCTTCTCCATCCTTAAAGTGCCCATAACCTTTTTTTTTTATAAATACTCTTGTTCTTCGGCCATCTTAGCTTAATTTAGAACAAAACACAAATAGCAGATATAAACATTATACAACAACGCATGTTGTAAAAAACTTTACTTTACTTGACGTTTCGTATGCTACGCAACATACATCTTCAAAAGCAACAGATGAAATTGAAATTACAAAGATTGAAATTACAAAGATTGCATTGATTTCAATTTTATCTGTCACTTTTGAAGATGTATGTTGCGTAGCATACGAAACGTCAAGTAAAGTAAAGTTTTTTTTTAAACATGCGTTGTTGTATAATGTTTATATCTGCTATTTGTGCATCCTCGGAGACCCAGGGGCAGATAGTGGGGGCGAGCGAAAAAAATCGGCAAAGAAAAGTAGGAGCGAACGAAAATAGCCCCTGGGGTCGATTTCTTACCGCACTAGTTCCAACGGCTAATTAAATGCCGCTTCCTGATTGGGCAGAAAAACCTTTGTATTATTATGCCCAATCGACGAGCAGATAGGTCTGCGGTCCGTTTCGAGTGTTCTAACACGAAGCCTAAGAAGGCTGTAGTTCGATCGCCATATTTGTCTTGTTCGTTCATCAAGATGATTTTGCTCGGGAAGGAAAGTTTCAGTTACAGCTTGTCTCAAGGCCGAAAAAGTAGGAAAATCGATTGTCATGTCCGCAAGGAAACCGTCGGAAAATCCACACTTTGGATCGATCGCAGGTATCGTAATACTAGCTTGCTTTAAAAAATATGCGAGTGCTAGTTTAATATGCGACTCGCCGATCTGATGTTTACACTCTCGTTCTTTCATGGAAACATGGACACTCCTGTAACCGAAACTTTCCTAGCCTGAGTAATTATTTCAGGCACGGGCCAGTCAGGCCCGCGACAACAGAAGGAATCCAGCGCTTCAGAGAACCATTGAATGGAATGAAAAAAAAAAATTGCTTACTGTAGCTTACTGCAAGATTAATTATTAGTAAAACAAAAAAACTCGCAGCACAAATGGTCCTGCTATCCAAAGAATTAAGGCTATAATTAAAGTCACCGTAGATACATGTCAATAAAGAATTCAGGGCAATTTAATACAGTAATCAAAGCCATCAAAAATACATGCAAATAAAAATTGTTATTTCTTATTGGAATCAAGTCTCTTACATGTACACTATATTATGAATTATGTCTCTAATTTATCGTGTGAATATGTCTCCAATATATCGTGTGATTAATATAAAAAATAAATTGTTAACTCCATATTAATTTCGATAACCATTGAAATAGGTATTAGATTTGGCACAGGTAAAATGTGACATTTAAACCAGGCCTTAGTGTTTTGGTGTGGCCATGCCACCTTGTTAAAGTTTTGGCCAAAAAAATTAAACTAATTTTTAATAGCTATCAACATGTATCAAGTTAGGGGGTGATTACATGGCAAATTTCAGCCTGGACTGAAAATTTCAGCCCGGTTAGGGGGCTGCAATTTTGTTGCGATTACATGACGAATTTCAGCCCGGGCACCAAATTTGAAATAATTTTGCGCGGGAAGAGTCATCAGAGAATGAGGGGCGATTTGAATAACTGGCAACTTATTTACATATCGGCTGAACGTTTGAAGTACGAAGCTGTTGTTGTATTCCATTTTCGATTTGAAATTCGCGACCACATCGAATAAGATTTTCGATTTTATCTCCCTTGTTCCACTGGAACCTTTTTCCATTTTGTTTAAAAACACAGGAGCGATTTTACAATACCCGGCAACTTATTATTTACATACCAGCTGCATGTGTATATAAAAACAAAAGGACCATTCTTATTCAATGACATGCAAATATGTTGCTGGGCATTCTATTTTCTGTTAGCTAAGCGTCGAGAAAATAGAGAGGCTGCGAACAGTCTACATTCTACAATTTAGCCAAAACACAATCACTGCGCATGGCCAAGATCACTTTTCAGCCCGGGCTGAAAATTCCATTCCGATTACATGGTTTTTTTTTAGCCTGTTTGGCCGGGCTGAAATTCCAGCCCGGTTTCTCAAACCGGGCTGAAACCTTGTCCATGTAAAACTTCATTTCAAGAGGATTTGTTCGGAAGCCGGGCTGAAATCTCAGCCCCCTAACCGGGCTGGAATTTCAGCCCGGGCTGAAATTCGCCATGTAATCACCCCCTAGGGTCGCTGGGTCTTTGCGTCCAGTGACCCGACTTCCTCTGTAATCAAATTATTCTTCACTGATATGCTGATTACATGTAACTCATAATCAAAACATACATTCTGTATTATAAAACAATATTTTTTTTTAAATTTACATTTCAATCAAAATAAGTCTCTTAAAAATAATAAATAGATTTTAATTTTTGGAAGCCAAAATAAATTAAAATAAAATAATTATATAGTCATCATAATAAGCCTATTATTATAGATTACGTAAACCCCAATGCTACATACATGTACCTCATTGAAACAAACCCTGTTTATCTAAGTCATATCTTAGCTAAACAAGATACATTTATTAATTAGTCAGAAGGATATTTTAGGATTCAGCGAGAGACAGTCACAAGAAATATATTCCGGAGTTCAAATTATAGTTAGAAGAAAGATCATGGGACTGCCGTAGTTTTCTGATTTAAGTCAACCTAAACAAAAATAAAAAATCCCATGTATCAATGCTAGAGCTGATAACAATACTTTAGTGTTGGTCTTTTCCAGTGAAACTATCTAATCATAAAAGTAGAAAAAAGCTGTCAGTCATATTGGCGCTAAACATGTGACAATCACACAAGAGACAATCATTCACGAAAGGCTGTCCAGAATCACCAGGAGACAGTTACACGAGGCAATCAATCTGAAGGGACATTAAACAATCGTGATTGTCGGCAGCCTATGCTCCACCGCAGAGTAAACAGGCTTAAGTAAGTAAGTAAATAGAATAATCATGAGACAGCTGTATATTTTTTCATTTTCTCAGATTACATTCTACTCTTTAATATACAGTCAGATGTTTCTTGTAACATATTATTGAGTACTAATGATATCCTGCATGTATTACCATATGTTAAGTTTATGGGGAATTGTACATGTATGAGATCATCAGTTGTCACTTGATTCTTTCTAGGGGAGGGATGAGGTGAGTAGTTTGAGTGCACTTCCCGCTCTCTCTCCTCACGCTTCGTGCTCGCGCTCAACTCTCCTCATCCCTCCCTTTTCTAGATTACCCCTTCCTTCCTCTCTCCATCCCCCTCCATTAAAAAATATTTTACAAAATTAAATTATCTAAACATCAATAAAAATGTCTTCCCATCATTAAATAACATAACATAATTTTTTAATGGTATTGTCTCTACCATGTTTAATGTCTTGGCTTGGAAGAACAAAAGCTGGCAATCATATCTTGACTAAACTACATATATTAGGCAATCGTATAGGAGACAGTCACTTGGTAAAGGTCATACAAGAAACAGCCATTCAAAAGGGGTACTCAAGAAATTATATCAAACAGTTAGTTTTATATATTTTATACATGTAAAATGTAGAATTAAATATTATATGGGATGATCATGGAAAACCATAAAATAATAACAGAGGTATATGGGGTCAATAATTGACAGATATATAATAGTAGTTGATATACAAACAATTATTGTTCGCTTATTGTTTGTATCAACTACTATTATATCTGTATTGTTCTTCTAACATTCTCCCCTCCACCCCTCTTTCTCTCTCTTTCTACCCCCAATTCCCACTAAAAATATATTTTCTTAAATAAAAATACGGCTATCACATCATCAAAAGAAATAACACTGAACGAAGTATGCCTTTCCATGTTTTAATGTTTAATACTAAAGATAACAATTCTTCTATTTTCTCATCTTTGAAGAAGAAAAATAATTACTCAGGCTAGGGAAAGTTACGTTACGTTTCCATGAAAGAACGAGAGTGTAAACATCAGATCGGCGAGTCGCATATTAAACTAGCACTCGCATATTTTTTAAAGCAAGCTAGTATTACGATACCTGCGATCGATCCAAAGTGTGGATTTTCCGACGGTTTCCTTGCGGACATGACAATCGATTTTCCTACTTTTTCGGCCTTGAGACAAGCTGTAACTGAAACTTTCCTTCCGAGCAAAATCATCTTGATGAACGAACAAGACAAATATGGCGATCGAACTACAGCCTTCTTAGGCTTCGTGTTAGAAACACTCGAAACGGACCGCAGACCTATCTGCTCGTCGATTGGGCATAATAATACAAAGGTTTTTCTGCCCAATCAGGAAGCGGCATTTAATTAGCCGTTGGAACTAGTGCGGTAAGAAATCGACCCAGGGGCTATTTTCGTTCGCTCCTACTTTTCTTTGCCGATTTTTTTCGCTCGCCCCCACTATCTGCCCCTGGGTCTCCGAGGATGCTATTTGTGTTTTGTTCTTTTTTTTTTGTTATTTTCTTATCTGAATCTAAACATCTCCCAAGGAACGTCTGCGAAAAAAGTTTGCAATTTGCACAAATGAATATTTCAAATCTTCAAAATCCTATTTTTGTTTGGTATATCTTTTTTTCCCTTTGTTTTATTGTTACACATTTCTTACTTACAAAGCAAAAAAAAAAAACATCACAATACATGCATAAAATCCATAACTTACTGACAATATATTGATTATACAGGTGTAATAATAGTATGATGCTAAAAAAATACAATACATTGCTTATCTTCATATATGACCTGATTAATTACAGAAAGAAATACAAAAAAAATAAACAATACACATAACGTAGTCTTAGAAGGAAAGGGCCGGGGTGCAAATATATTAACTGAGCTTTTAGCTCAAAGGAGGAAAATGGGACGTGGTTTATTTGCTGTTCACTGAAGATTAGCTTATAAAATGGATGTTGAAGTGAGGAATAGGGGAGGGTTGTCTGGTAGAAAAATAGTATTGTTTTCAAAAATAAGAAAGTTACTAAAGAGAGAATGGTTCAATTTCCTTCTTGTATTGTTTTCAAAAATAAGTAAAATGTTCTATAGTTGGAATTTTTTGCTTCTGCAAAGCCAGATGTAGAATCTTGCAAGTAACAGAATAAAGTTAATTGTAGATTTGCTTTTGGAAGTATCAGGCCTCAGACCCAGGGCGACAAAATTGTTAAGAGGGGTGTAGTCGTGGGATAAAAAAAAAGCGATGCTTTAGGAAAGCGGTGAGGTGTTTTCAGAAAAGTTATATCTTGTTGCAGGACTATGAAGATGAAAGAAGTTTTCAGATTCATCTTGGCAAAATGTACAACTAGTGTCGTCCTTATATCCCATTTTGACTAAAGATACGTTTGTTGCCAAAGTTTGATGAAGGAATCTAAAATGAAATTCAATCAGTTTTTGTGCTTTTGGAACATTTTCTGGCAATCATGTCTGCATTATACCAGTTTAAATCGTGAGCTTCCGGAAAAAACCTTGCTCCATTTCTCCTGACTGGGAATTTTACGGCTACATTTTGTTTCCACCAATTTTTGGTAAGCTAGTCTGCTGGACTTTTTTGATTAACAAAAAAACAGTTCTGAAGGACTCTTGTTCTTTATAATTTAGTGGTCTATTAGGTGTTTTTTTTTTTTTCCAGAGGTCTCTAACAGTCGATGTTATTCCATAGAATGTCACAGGGCAAACCTTGGTATGATACTTGCTTTCAAATTCCGTCGGTGACAAAAATGTGTTTTGGTTACGTTGTTCTTTAATGATTTGATTCACATATGAAATACCCTTTTGATACCAGCTTTTATAAAACACCGGTCCATAACTCTAATCAAATAATTGTACCATAAGCTTTGTGCGAGAAAGGGCTCTACAAATTCTAATGAGCCTTGGTAGAGTACTTCAGACCATACTTCGAAAATCTCTTTCAGAAAGGGGATAAGGTTCTTAGCGAACTTCTTCGAGTCTTTTATATCAAGGTTGCCTCTAAAAACAGTTGGACCTCCAAGTTTTTCGAGCTCAGCGTCAACAAAAAGTTTCCATTTCCCTTTGTTTCTTTCGTCCAGATACTTTCTTATCCAAACGGACTTATAGGGACACTATCACGAGTAGCGCATGCGCGATTTTCCGCTCTCGGATCGGCTAAGCTGTTATTGTCCGCCATGATGGATTTGTCGGTAAGTGAAAATAATGTGCATGATGTTTGCATCTCATCATCATTATGTAAATTAGAACCTGCAAAATGGAGTTCTTCTCGTTTTGAAAACCTCTTCACAATTATGTAAGTGCAAAAGTTCGTACTTTCGAAGGATAGCAAATCGCTGTCACTGCAACTATCGTAACCTGCCAAGTGTTTAGCCTGAATCCACGATTGAAAGACGGTATTCTCTAAAGATATTCTTTTTTGAGCTCTTTCCCACTCTCTCTTCCTCTCGCTGATAGTTGTAAACATCCTCCTACGGCCGGAATTTTCTCTACGACCTCCACGGATGCCTCCACTTGTCGACGCCATTTTGAATTTCGCAAGTGAGATTTGAAAATATCTGCCAGACTTTTTCAAACTTGAGATCGAAAGCTCGCGCATGCGTAACTCGTGATAGTGATCATTTAAGGGCTTTATTAAAGGAAACAATGTCAATCATTCTAAGACCTCCGTTGCCATAATTATTTTCCTTAATCTACGTCACATTTCCTTTGTCTGAAGTCACGTGTTCCTTAATCTACGTCACAGATCCTTTGTGAACCGAGAAGGACCGAGAGGAGACTAAGGCAAATGTTGAGTCAAAATGGCGGCATATTTGAAAGTGTTATAAAATTCATAAAACATTCGCGTTTTGTGAAAATCACAATTTTGTTTCGCAGGAGTGAGAGATGTTTAGATTCAGATGAGAAAATAAAAAAAAAAGGTTATGAGAACTTTAACCATTCTTGTTCCTGTTTGGTTTCTTATTACATCTTTGGTATTTCCCTACCTTGGTAAACTATTACTTTGGTTTCCTTCAATTGGAAAGTATTTTTTTTATGTCGCAAAAATATGACTGAAAACTGATATCATGACATACATGTAGATTATATTTTACCTGAATGTGCACTAACCATGATTTTTATCCTCCGTCACGGTTATGATTTCCTCTGTTATTACTTGATGAATTATTAATGTATTTGAGAAGTGACGATAAGCATATTTATTTCAGCTTGGAATCTTTTTCATCTTTCAGAAAGTGTAGCAATCGTAAAGCGTGGATTTCTTTGTGCAAACGATGGCAACCGACCGATTGTGTTTCTGTGCTTTGGGGAATATGAACAAATCGAGGGGTAAGTATATATAGATGTTATTCGCCGGCCGGGAGGTCCGTATAGGGAAAAACTGTGCCCGAGGTCTCGAGTACGGCACGAGGCCGCTGCGGCCGAGGGCCGTACTCGAGACCGAGGGCACAGTTTTTCCCTATACGGACCGACCAAGGCCGGTGAATAACGTGTTTATTTTTTTCCTACTTGGTTCTGTATAAATGCTAGAAATCTTGAAATCTTGTTTTGAAAAATCTTTTTTCACGCGCGCGCGTATTATCCCAAGGTCGCTATAAAACTACCGAATAAATAAAATTTAATCCAAATAACAAGAAACTCGGATGATTAATTTTTACACCAAAATATGTAATTATAGAAAGCTATACGTAGCTGTGAAGAACAGACGATGGAGACTCAAACGGAATTTCACCACTAAAAGCAGCTGAAATGAGAAGCTATTTCAAATTTAACACAAAAACCATTCAAAGTCGCAGCCGGCGGCAAATTTTTAGGACAATCAATACTCTTGAAAGCATTTTTCGAGCAAAGCTGTTTCCTCAGTTTTCACCAATTTCATTTCTCATGTTAATCTAATTTTTACCATTCAATGGCAATTCATAATTTTCATTTTATGCGAAACCTTGACAAACTGTAAACTTGCTTTCAGTTTCGTTCAACGTACGGCACAACTGATTTAAGTTTTATAAGCTTACGTGCCGAGGATTATTTTCTGGACTACCGGTAATCACTAAGTTCTTTCTTGAATGAAACTTAACGGAGGGTATGTTTAGGAAAAAAAGAGAAACGAAAAGCAAATAATTAAAACTAAGGAAATGAGTCTAAACACGGAGATTTATAATTCAAAAAATACAGAGCGCGAGCGGTGAAACTGATTTCCAAAACAACAACAAACTCAAATTATGTCGGTTAAAATCAAATGAAAACTCGCCTTTTTGAAGAAATGCAAGCTCTTTAATTCCACTGCGTTGTTCTCCATTGACTTGACAACGGTAAGAGAGCAATATAATGTGAGAAACGGCAGTATAAAAGCTTCTTCGCATCGACCTTCGTCCTTCGCACGTTGCTGAAATTAAAATGTTAGCGCATGCCTACGCTACGATTCCGCGGGTCTCCGACGGGTTCACTGGCAATTTTTCCCGCTCCCGGACAAATTTTGGCTTGATTAATATGTTTTTGTGGATCTTACAGTATTAAACGCATTCTGGCAGTTTTACAAAGCCAAGCAAAATTTTCTACCCGAGTAAATTGCGCAGTGGTCGGAGCGGTCCGTAACTCGGGGTCCGTACTGCAGGATACGGACCGCTGAATCGCGCGCTCTTAGCCAATCAAATTCAAGGATTTGGATACGGACCGCTAAAAAAATAAATAACATGCCATATCATATCATGTATATCATCATCTTTTTCTCCTACCCTGAGGCATGGCCATTATAGTGGTGTTTTCCCTCTTCTTCCTCAGGGTATAGCTAGCCGAATCGGTCATATCGACAACGTAACGGATCGGATCCATTTCCACTTCATTTTAATTACATCACAGTGAATATTAATTGACATGAAATCAATAAAAACTTAGCAAACATTTCACTGACCTGAAGCTAGTATAAGAAAATGATCATCATGTTTTCGCAGTCGATCGACAAAAATATTTAGACTGCATCGAGATAGTCATCAGCTGATATACGACGTTGTGGTATAAACAAGAACATATACGTAGCGTGCGATGTTTCCTATTTTGACAGGTATCCAAGAAGCACATGTTTGCAGACACAAAATGAAGGGATATCCAGTATTGGTAAGTCTGCAAGGTATAATCATTACTGCAGCAGTAGTAGTTGCAAACGAAGCTAAAGCAGCATTCGGGCCAAGGTCCACACTGCCGGAGCTTCTGTAGCATGAAGCCGTGACTAGGAGTTGCTACTATACCTGGATCGGATGCTAGTCTATCGCAGGTTTCCCCACACCAGCATTTTGTCGCCAGTACCCATTTATACTCCTTGGTGGAGAGAGTCACTGTGAGAGTTAAGTGCCTTGCCAAGAACACGACGCAATGACCCAAGCCAGAACCCGGACCGCCCGATCTGGATTCCAACGCGCTAACCATTAGAACTCATTATAGGCCATCGCGTCTTCCACAAACAAGAACACCGCAAAATATCTCTCTTCAACTGCTTTTGAACCCACGAATTTTCCAATATGGAGGTGCAAATGTCCAGGAATGCCCTAAAAAGCCAACGGAAGCTTGCCTATTGCGAGTTCTATTTATACCCTAAGTTATCAAATCATATAATAATGTATATGTAAAATCAGAGGTCTATAACTAGAGGTTTCCATCTCTGGTATTGGGTTAGCCTGCGAACAGGCTTTCCCCGGCGCTTCGCGTCGTTTCCGCCCGGGAAAGCCTGCTCACAGGCTAGTATTGGGTCTTGTCCCATCATATTCACGTTTAGGCTATTTGTAGACTATTTTCCCACGAACCAGTAGCCAATCACGTTGATCCTTTTTTTTAATTAATGCGCGCGCTACGCATGGCCAGCTACTTTGGCCAAAGAAAAGCGAAAAAATAAAAAAGCGATAAGCGCCCGGCAGCAGAATATAATAATTGCTTTATTACATGTAAATAATTCGCTAAATTTAGTTTAAACTCATCGTAAAATTATAAATCGACTAAGTGACATTTCAGTTCGATCTAAATGAAGCATGATTTGTCTGAAAACGGCGGCAAAACGTATCTGGCCCGGTGTTCAGCTAGCAAGTCGAATGAAAAGAGAGCAAGACAATGTTTTCTTTGGATTAATCTTCGCTCAATATCTCCTAAATTTTCGTATATTCTGTAAAATTGTGCAAACGATTTAGCTTAACATGGGAAGAACCGAGGTAATTGTGGAGTTGAACATTATATTTATTTTACAATTTGAATGGACACCTGAACGGAGCGGTTTTACGGCGTGGAAATCGGGCGCGACTACAGAATTATAAATAAAGCTTATTGTTGAAACGAACTGAACTTAAAATTAAGTAGTTCACAGAAGTAAAGAACAAAGAAACAAGGAAACAAGGAAACCTTCAATATCTACATTGATGGAGAGAAACTTATTGATGTTCAAAGAGACTTTCACTGTGAAGTGATCTTTGATCGTACCGTCACGAACGCTTGACAAACTGCCGTAAGATATAAACTTAAGCTTATGCTTCGTCTCCGATATTTATTGTGATTTTAAAAGCTCAGTCCATCTGGAATTGACAAGCCTCTTCGAAATACAAGGTAACACTACTGAATAGGCTAAGCCTAAACTTGTGGTGTAAACAGGTTTTCATTTATTGGTCAAATTAATTAATTGTGTTGTTTTTTGGATCTTCCCGTAAATTATTCCAGGCTGCCTTTTCTTCTTTAGTGCTCGTTCAGTTGCATTTGTTGTATATTTACAGGTATTTCCCATTAAATGTTTCTTTACAAACTTCGTGGATTATTTAGGTAGACTTAGCTATTGTTTAATTTAGAAGGGCCGAAGTTTTTGACTTAATGATTTTAGCCATCTTTATAAAATTTCACTGTCTCGACGAACAAACAGCACTGAACAAAATTGTCGAGATAGCGCGTTCACTGACCGTATTTTTCGGTATATTATAGCTGAGATCCAATGGCCACTAAATCAACCAAAACTCTGGAAATGCATTATCCAATGCTCTAGTTTTAATTAAAAACGACCAGCGGTTACAAATGAAACTACGGCCGTGTTCGCGTAAACGGTTCCTCTTAATTACCTCGGCATATTTATCCGACGCAACATTATTCCTGCGTGTTTGGCTGCTCTTTTCGCGGGAAAATAGTCTAAAAAAATGGCCTAAACATGAATCTGATGGGCCGCGTGCAATGCTAGATGGAAACCTCTAGTGAAATGTAAGAAATGCTTAAACAATCATTATTTTTTTCTTAGCTCTTGATCCAAGATTATTAGCCATTCTGGCTTTCGATCCTCAAAGCAAACGTCTCTACGGTGTCAGCAAACGTCAACGTCTGTACATGGAAAGTCAAGACGCGTATGGCCAGGACTGGCACACGATAATGCCAGTTAAGTGGGCGAGCATACGAGAGAAGCCGGGAATTAAATTTGTCCAAGAAGTTCCGTTTGTGCCAGAAAATCGATTTACACGGCAACCAGCACCAGAAAACACGGACACTGACATCACAGGGAACATATGGGGAGGTAAGTCACGGATAATGACATCATAACATCACGTAGAGTGACAAAATGTATCAAGACTAATAACTTATGTACCATAGCCACAACATTATAAAACTAGAGTACGTTTGATCACTTAAAGTATATGAGCCAGTAGGTTTGTCGGTATCATCCGGGGGGAATATTCTTACTGGTGATTTTTACGAAGGTCGAGTTGTAAATAGTCAGAAAATGCCTGATAGTAACCGATTAGTGGTAGCTTGTGGACAGGGCACCTTCAAAAGTTTCCTCTTAGCATGGAAACGAGGCTAAGCTAGAAATGTTGGAAAAGGGCCAGGAAACCGTTACCAAAAAATCCTAAAAGGACTCCATTATCTTATATTTTATTCTAGAGGCTCATTTTAACCTTATTTGCTTCTTTAAAACGTCACGCGACATGTCACGTGGTCACCAAAAGGTTAGGATTATTTGCAAAAACTGAGGACTAATATTTGAATGTTTCATGCTTGTTTCTAGGGAAACATTTCATTTTGCATACATTGCTTTTAACTTTTCAAATAATCTTTACCAATACGGCATATTTCTGCT
The DNA here is from genome assembly GCA_029204205.1 of Desmophyllum pertusum. Classification (NCBI taxonomy): domain Eukaryota; kingdom Metazoa; phylum Cnidaria; class Anthozoa; order Scleractinia; family Caryophylliidae; genus Desmophyllum; species Desmophyllum pertusum. The sequence continues at coordinate 324,888 of MU825439.1, read as the reverse complement.
AATTTGCGAAAGTCACGTGACCTTCGCGCTTTAAACACTTCACGTTTAAACTCTTGGTCGACAAAAAAACCCGGCCCTGTTTTTTTAATATTCCTCATCACTGTCCAAGTCCTCCTCATCCTCTAAGATGCTGTTTTCCTCCTCTTCAGTATATGGCTGGCTTTCACAGTTGGGCAGTCTGCACATGTCTGTGTACCTCATGCCATTAGCCACGCAGACGCGTCGTGCAGAAGAACAGTTTCTGGTGCAGTTGTACGACATAAGTTGAGAAATGGCCTCTGGGGCTGGCTTCCCGTCTACCAGTCAACTACAAGCTGTTCCACGCCTTCCTCTCTATAAATGTTCCAGCCTTTTCCAACGGGCTTGGTATTTGTGGGTCCTGATGTAGACATCGCTTTCATATTAGTGCAGCCTGATTGTTGGCTCACTGAGAGTGCTTCACCAAACAATCCCTACATGGCGGGAGTTGGTGACTCTCTATCTCTCCCTTTTCATTGACTGTCGTGGTGGTGGTTTTGGGAGCATAGAGTTTGCAAGTCGAAGCCTCTAGCCTTTTAAACAAGTCTGGTGAGAAATCCCACTTCTCTCCCAACTTGGTGAAGGTTTCTCGTCTCTCTTTGTCATCTATCACTAGCTTAAGCGCTTGCGCGTTTCCTCTTCCTGCGAAGGCACTAAGTGAATCATATGCAGTATATGCGTGCATTCCAACAACAGCCTTGCAGACATCCCAACCGACAGCGTTAGCCTTGATATCGATGAGCTTTGTGCGGTTTCTGGTTCCACATTTGATGAAAAACGATGTGGCAATCTCGTCGGCAAGTGCACTTGACATAATAAATACGTCCGTGTCTTCAGAACAGATCATGACCGGGCTATACCCTTCTCCGCCTGCGTGAGATGCTTGTAGAAGTAAACGACCATCTGCCTCTTCTTGCTTGGATTGTAAGACAGGTATACCTCTTCATTGGATTGGGCGGTAATTCTAAAGCACAAATATTCAGTTGTGGCATTACAGCTCTTTGTCGTCTGGCTTCTGTCTGCACCTTTTAACCTTTCCGTCCTCCATTCAAGCACAATGAAAATGATGAAACTTGTTTTATTGTTAAATTTTGTCAGGAAACTTCGCCATTGTCTGACGATCTGAGCACAACCACTGCGGAAACGGCTCGTTCATATTTCTTGATACAAGATCGCTGGAGGTCTGAGTGTTGTGATTTTTGTTCTTCTTGCACCATGTCTCTCAGTTGCCCCAGAAATACACTTGTGTACTCGGCTGTAATATAATACCGTTGCACAGTTGCAGGCTTCAAGCTAAAACGGATGGTTCCTCCAGGGGTCTGGGTGTCCTTATTGACTGTGACTTCGGTAGTCTGGTCTACAGGTATCCTTCCAAATGGGTTGTTCTTGGGCAGCTGAACGTAAAAACAGCCTTGCTTGCATAAAGTCACCCCACGCACGTCGCGCCAGACCTACATACACATCATCGTGGGCCCTTACAGCTCGACTATACTGCTTGCCATCAAGGACACCATTAATTGACCCCTCCGCCACTATCTGAGACTATATTAGAATATCCTTCAAGCCACCGTCACCAAACCGCTTACCAAGAATTGAGCACATGTTACAGATTGTATGACATGTCCCCATTCTCAGGATAATATTGGAAAAGCATTCCTCCTTCCAAGTAATATCACATGCTTTGGCGAACAACGCCTGGTCCATGAAAACGACGTTTATGTTTAAGGACAGCTTCCGTCTTTTCTCCTCGGACTGGTTCAAGATTTCAAACACAGTTGTCAAGTCTCTGGCGGGGAATTTATCGTAGGAGGTACTGGATGACATCTTGGGATATAGCCACTTGGTCCCTCATCTTGGTGTTAAACCCTGTCCAGCTGGGTATCTTTTGATCATTTGCATTGCTTACGTGGTCTTCTTTGGCAATAAGTGGATGGGGATCCGCCGGACGTCCAGCAACATGGACAGGCAATTCCTCACAAATTTGTACTACACCTTGGTACCTTTAGGTAATAGCTACAAACATCTTAAGTCACTTCACTGCATTGATACCAACTAGATCGAATTGAAAGTTTTTTGAGAAACAATTCCCAAGTTTCAGCGACATGAAAGCCCTTTCACAGTTTCATTCAGACTTTCGCGCCTGCGACAAACCCGGCTGCTAACATTTTGGCGGGAACTGAATCGGGTGGGAAATGCACACGCATCCATTGCAAGGATGTTACATTTAATAAATAGCAAAATGCCAACACAAAGAAAACGTATGTAGATTTCTATATTTTTGTATCGTTACAAATACAAACGCAATCAAAAAATATTTTCTTAAGATATTTTGAATTCGTGAGCGAGTCACATGATTTGTCGCGTGACCCGTCTTTATCAATATAATTCGATAACACTTTTCTATTTTTTTATCAAGTGACCTGAAAGCCATGCACTGCATCGATAACCTTTGTTTTTGCGTAGTCTAATTTGAACAATTTTATGCTTACTAAAATAAACCATTTTCAATAAGACATAAGGGGTAGAGGTGGGAAGGCGGTGTCAGAAAAACATGTGCAGTTCGCAGAAACTACCACCGATTGGTTGCTATCAGGCATTTTCCCACTCTACAGTAATATAATATTAGTAATACTACTAAAAAAACACGAAGAACTTTATTCCTCCCGGATGATACCGACAACCAAATTTTCGGGGTCTGGCTCATGGACGTATTATGACGACAGACGTCACCGTTATTATTTTCATTGAAAATGAACACGTTTGCACTCAACATTCTTTGTCCAGTTTGTCAGCATTTAATCTTTGTAGCTGTGACAGGAAGGTGTAAGTACTGTGAACCACGTTATATTTGGTGTAAGTAAGCTTCACATGCTGTGAACTGGATTGTCTTCCTTATAGGATCTTCTCTGGGTCTTCACATCTTTCCTCCCTCTGTGAACAAATGGCTTTTGGTTGCTATATGGAGAAATCACGGTGAGTAAAAATGCCATTCAAACTAATGCACCACTAGCTTTTACTATACAAAAGACACCAAGATATTCGAACTCACCATAACGCTATAAAACTGTAGATGTAAAAGAGCCTGAGCGGGATAAATAAATGGATTCTCGAGCAACAGGTTCTGTTTCAATCTGCAAGGATAATTATCAGCTTGAAGTTTACAAGGCAATTAACTGCCGAGACAAATTCCAGTTGCCAGGGCAATTCATTTACAGGGGATGATTCAAGGAGGACGGAAATCTGGATGTAAAGTGGACGAGAAGTATACGGGTGGAAGGAAAAGAGAGGGCGAGATTAGTATATTATTAATAACACTTTATTTAGACACGGTATCAATTCACATGTATGCTCTTCCATCGAGCCTTGTATTAAATTAATTACAATACTAAATTAAATTATTTATAATACTAAATTAAATTATCTAGCTAAATATATCGCTTACAAAATTATGTATAAAGCTATAAAAATTACCCTTAACTAACTATTTATTTAATTCGGTAGAAATTAAATACATGTTATACGAGTCGGAGAAAGATTATGGAGAGTTTTAAACAGGATAATTGCCAGTTGCATTAAACGCTTTCGCTCCAGAGAATCCCTGCCAAGGTTATCGAGTAAAATGGAAGATCTAACATTCAGAGAAAGTGATTAGACGTGCGGCTCTATTTTGCAGTTTTTGGAGTCTCTCAGATCATAGTTAATAAAGGAAAATGGTTATGAAGCCCGGCAAACGTCAAAGGAGCAAACAAAGAGGCCAAGCTTTATGTTGGAAGGTCCATGACCGTGCACATCTTTTGTTTTGCGCTCATACACTATGCATGAATTACGTAATCGAAACGTTTCTATTGGTTAGTTGCTTGAACACGCGTAACCACCTATTGTATTTTGTCAGGGTCAACCCCCAAAATAGCGGACAAAAACATATAACAACGGACTTTGCCGGGCTTCATAACCATTTCCCTCTATTAACTATGCTCAGATTGACAAACACCGATACTGCCCCATACGGAGCTGCAACAGTCAAAGTATGGTTGGATTAGAGCTTTATAGATCATAATAATAGTCTCGCGAGGAACCAAGTTGCTGACACGTTTGATGGCCCCGAGGCCCACGGATACTTTTTCTGACAATATTGACAATATGGGAGTCCCATGAAAAGGTCTCACCCAAATCAATGCAAAGATACTTGTAGATTTTAGCTCTTTCTAGAGAGTGTTCGTAAATCTTTAAGTCAAACTGGTGGTTTAAATTAGCTAGCTTGTTATGGCTACCCAAGGTTTCGGGAACCAGGAGGAATAAGAACAATTAAGAAATGGCACTGCTCCGAATAATGATAACCGACTCTACTTAATTTAAAATGAATTTCAGCTCCCGGCGACAATCTACATTTCAGGAATCCATGGCCTTCAGCCTTCTTTCTACCCAAGCCTGTTCAGCAGCGCGAATTATATTCATCTTGCTTGATTTGTGATAATTTTCTCGTTCAAAATATCCAGTTTAGATGTAGACTTGCCGCTATGTCAAAGATTGACAGAGAGCGATCGACCAGTGAAACAAGAAGTGCGCGAAAAGTGACCGTCGACGTCTATCGTACACCAAGGGCAAATAGTGTACGCTCATTAACCAATCAGAGCGCGTGCCTCGCTGAAGTTGTGCTATAATTGCAATAATTCGAATTATTAAATACTCAGTCACTGTTATTGCATTTCTGGCTTTCCGATTGGCTCCTTGCGCCCATGTTATCAGCTCATAACACGATTCTGCCAAAACGGTAGCTCATAGCACCATCTGTGACCAAATATGGTAAATAACGCGCTATCTCGACAATTTTGTTCTGGGCGATTTGTTCGTCGAGACAGTGAAATTTGAAAAATATGGCTAACATGATTAAGTAATACAACTTTGGCCATTCTAAATCAAACAAAAGTTAAGTCCATTAAATAATGCAAGAAGTTTGGAAGGAAATATTTAATTGGAAATGCCTGTTTAAATGTACGACAAATGCAACTGAACGAGCACTACAACATTTTAGGCAGCCTGAAACAATTTTATAATAGCTTACTATTCAGTATTTTTACCTTGTATTTTGAAGAGGCTTGTCAATTCCAGGTGGAGTAAGCTTTAAAATTAGTACAATAAATATAGGATACGAAGCATAAATATGGCAGTTCGTCAAGCGTTGCTGACGGCGGATAAAATCAAAGATCACTTCACAGTGAAAATATATTCGAGGATCACTCTCTTTCTCTCCATCCATGTAGATTGTGAGAGTTTCCTTTGTTAGCTTTTTTATTTACTTCATGCAGTGAACTTGATTTCAGCTCAGTTCGTTTCGACATAATATTAATAGACCTTTCTTCAAAATGGCCGCCGCGAATATTAATATTAAGCTGAGCGGAAAATCAATATCAGTACCTAAAAGACCACATCTTGTTTGGAAATCGTACGAAGTTTCGTTAGGTTAGGTTCATACAAACGTCTCTAAATTTCCGGTTTTAAACTTCCGTTTTCTCGACTCAGGTAGAACCGAAACTTCGTACGATTACCAAAAAAGAGGTGGTCTTTCAGGTGCTGGTATTGATTTTCTGCTCAGTTTAATTTTAATCATTTTGAATTTGCCGCGGCCATTTTGGAGAAAGGTCTATTATGTAGTGACTCCACGATTTGCTCGCCGTACAAGTAAAACCCCGCATCGTCCAGCTGTCCGTTCTACTTGTAAAATGAATATAATGTTCAGCTCAACAATTATTTCGGACCTTCCCATTTTAAGCTAAGCTATTTACACAAATTTCCAGAATATACGAAACTTTAGGAGATATATATTGAGCGAAGATTGAACTTTGTTTTGCTCCCTTTCATTCAATGCAACTTGCTAACTGAACACCGCGCCAGACTTTTACCGCCGTTTTCATCATACGGATCATGAAAAATCTGACTGAAAAATCACTCAGTCGATTTATAATTTTACAAAATGTAATACCGAAGTTTAAGCTAAATTTAGCAAGGTATAAAACAATGATTCCATGAGCCCGCGTTGGATATGAAATGTTATAAAATATAACTGCAGGGGCACCCAACGAACATGTTTTGATAAAATGCATTATTTTACCCAGATAAATGAAAATACATGATATAAAAGCATTTCCAGGTGTTTTTCTATGTTGCTGGGAAAAATATATCTGTTCTCTTTCCCAGCATGACACACATAGGGAAATTCCCAGCCAGCTGGATAAAAATGTCTGTTTCCCAGCCAGCAATTAAAATAATAATAATAATAAAATAATAATAATAAGTAACCAAAAGGGGCTTGGGAACTAATTAAACATCGATGGAAAACCATTCGAAGCTTGTGTTAATTATTGTTTTGTATATATCCTCCTGTCTTGAACAGTTTGAATATTCAGAAATTTTATGTTCCCTTTTCTCAGGCAATAATGACCGTGTAATCATTACTATTTCCCAGCCTGCAATGTGAACCCAAAATATTACAATATCAAGCAGCATGTACTAATAATTAAAAGCAATAATGCATCAATTCAATTTCAAGGCTAACAATAATACATCCAACAAATTATACATTCTGATTGGCTGAGAGCATGTAAATTTATCCCAAATGACTGCAGAAAGTTTAAATAGTGTAAAAAGTTGAAATTAAAAAAATAATGATTGACAGTTACGGCAGCTTAATTTGGCCAAACAGAATGGTGAACAAAAGTGTGACAAGATTCAAGCTGTAAAGCAGAATTATAATGCAAAGATGTGAACCTTTTGGGTGTCTCTAAGCAATGGTTCAATTTGCTGCTATGAAGCTGAACCCTTTAGCACCAAGAAAGACCAGCATCAAATTTCTCCTCACAATATCAATACATACATGTAATCAAGAGAAAAGGTCATGAAAAATCAATGTAATGATCAGTAAGATAAAATTGCTTTGACCTTATAATGTATTATCTAACTAACTGTAAGATATCAATACATAACAAAGAGAAAAGGTCATGATAATTAATGCAATGATCAGTAAAGAGAAATTTCTTTGACCTTTTAATAAATTCTCCCACCTACATGTAGATCTTTAAGAAATGTATACAGACCAGCAAGGAGAATTTGTATGTTGGCATTGGACTTGGTGACAAATCGACAATACAAAAGGCTGAAGCGACATGCTGAGGGAATAAATAAACATTATGTAAAGTTACCTGCAACGCCTAAAAGACACTATAGCATGAATTACACCAGACAAATGTTTATTCACAAATAATTTGTTATACTACAGAAACACTGGACTACTTGCAGTCCCTCTTTCTGCTCTGGGATAGTCGAACGACAGGAACATGTGAGCATGCACAAGAAAGAGGGACTCTAAGTGTACATAAACACCTGCTCCTTGGCACCTTGCTTCGGTGAACTTGTCTTGTTACACACATTAACCTGCAGAGCAATACAAAAATCCTATTAGCCTAAAGTTAACATAATTGGCAACATTTGGCTTCAAGAGAAGCTAGTTTTCTCATACATGAACTAATTACATCAGTCAGTCTCAAGGAAGGCAGACTTGGATTATTTCAAATTATGCATACATGTACTTGATTGTTCTGAAGTTCTGTTAAGTTAATGTGTATAGAACTGGACACATTGCACTTTGGGATAAATGTACCTCTTTCAGGGTCCACTCTTTGACATGATTCTTTATCTGAAAGTGTCCAATAAGATGCCATTTTACTGAGAATGCCATAGCAATGTATAAGTCTTAAAACACCTCTACTTTTATAGTCAAAAACAGATCAAGCACTGCCCCGTAGAACCAATAAAATAAGTTTATTTTCATAGATTTGATTTCATTCCTTGCTTCAAACTTCCACACTTTAGGAATGCACATTCTCTGAGAAGTTCACATAAAAGTGAAATCAGTGGTAATAACAACGCTTTAAAACAGAAACACATATTTATCTTGAAAGTGTAAAAAATGCTGTGATTAAATTTGTACATTAAAAAGTAATTTTTTTCCCTATGAAGGGTCATGTGGACTGAATCAAATAATTTTTATTCTGAATGGAGTTATTTGACTTTCAATCCATAAAAGATAACTATTTATCATCACATCATTTACAATTTACCATATCTGGACAATCAGAGCACCAAGTAATCCCATCTGTCTGTGAATTGAGCCACATTCATTGCAGAGAAAATAATGAAAAATTCATGAAAGGGAAAATTACAAGGAAAGAACAGAACAGCGAATGAATGCTTGTTAATTTGCCACAAGCGTGACTCAATGTGCTGAAGAGAAAGGAGTCGCAATAACGAACAGCCAATGAATGCTCGTCGTCACAAGCCTGACTCAACCTGTGGAAGAGAAAGGAGTCGCAATAACGAACAGCCAAAGAATGCTCGTCGTCACAAGCCTGACTCAACCTGTGGAAGAGAAAGGAGTCGCAATAACGAGCAGCCAAAGAATGCTCGTCGTCACAAGCCTGACTCAACCTGTGGAAGAGAAAGGAGTCGCAATAACGAACAGCCAATGAATGCTCGTCGTCACAAGCCTGACTCAACCTGGTGGAGGAGAAAGGAGTCGCAATAACGAACAGCCAATGAATGCTCGTCGTCACAAGCCTGACTCAACCTGGTGGAGGAGAAAGGAGTCGCAATAACGAACAGCCAATGAATGCTCGTCGTCACAAGCCTGACTCAACCTGGTGGAGGAGAAAGGAGTCGCAACAACGAACAGCCAATGAATGCTCGTCGTCACAAGCCTGACTCAACCTGGTGGAGGAGAAAGGAGTCGCAATAACGAACAGCCAATGAATGCTCGTCGTCACAAGCCTGACTCAACCTGGTGGAGGAGAAAGGAGTCGCAATAACGAACAGCCAATGAATGCTCGTCGTCACAAGCCTGACTCAACCTGTGGAAGAGAAAGGAGTCGCAATAACGAACAGCCAATGAATGCTCGTCGTCACAAGCCTGACTCAACCTAGTGGAGGAGAAAGGAGTCGCAATAACGAACAGCCAATGAATGCTCGTCGTCACAAGCCTGACTCAACCTGGTGGAGGAGAAAGGAGTCGCAATAACGAACAGCCAATGAATGCTCGTCGTCACAAGCCTGACTCAACCTGGTGGAGGAGAAAGGAGTCGCAATAACGAACAGCCAATGAATGCTCGTCATCACAAGCCTGACTCAACCTGGTGGAGGAGAAAGGAGTCGCAATAACGAACAGCCAATGAATGCTCGTCGTCACAAGCCTGACTCAACCTGACAGAAGAGAGATGGGTAGTAAGAAATAACAGCCAATAAAATTAATGCTCATTGCCATAAGACTAACTCAACCAGGCAGAAGAGAAAAGGAGTCACAAGAATGGGCAGTCAAAGATTGGTTGCTGCTGTTGTAACAGTATAGGTTCCTGGTCCTGACCACTCATCTGCAGTTCTCCCCCCGGATGACTAGATTTTCCTAAGTAAGACAAATTACTCGAAAGGAAGGACAAGTAAAATTTACAATGGATGTACATGCTACTTGTTTCTCCAAAATTTAATTTGCTTGCAATCAAACCGAAGTAAGCCATTGAGACTATTAATAAGCAAAAGGAAATGAAATTAATATTATTATCAGGCTTTGATTTGAATCCAATTAACTGTTTACCTTTCAGGCAATTATGCTGTATCAATAATCAAATTACATTTCACTCGCAATTTGCACAAATTTCAGCTTTGAATTCACAGACGAAATAAATCGCCGAAACTTCAGAAAGACAGAAATGACTTTAATTCTGGACACATTTGATTTTTTCATTCAAACAAAACCTGTTTTCGACAGTGAGCGTCTCACTCAAAAGCTCACTGGGCTAATAAGCTTATAATATTTGTGCAGGAAATATATTAATAGTTTCGTAACGGCCAACACTTTGTAGGACAATTTAAAGGCATTGCATGGACCACCTTTACGCAACCAGACTACACAACTGACAAATGTTGTTATAAGCTTAAGCCTATTAAAGCCCGGGTAAAACGAAAAAGAGAGTCGCCGAGAGTTGGCGGGCGAGAAGTCCTCTGCATTCGTCAACTCTCATGCGATCAAACAGTTTACATGTAAATCTGCTCAAATTTTAATTACAGATAAAGAAAACATGGCAAAGTAATATCCAAGCTCAAGCTTACCTTTTGTTTTACATTTCCCACCGGGAAAGACGCTCCATTGATTCCATTCAAATGCAAACAAACCCCAAAAGTCCCGCTGAAAATAGGCTCGATTGAAAATGGCGCCGAAAGCGGTTGTCGGTTGTATTTCGAACCAGTCTCTCTCGATTTCCTCCAGTCCCTCTCCGTTTTTTCTCTCGACCCAGTCTCTTTCCTATCTACTCAAGTCAGCCAGCGCAAAAATAGTAATTTTTCAGTGAAAATTTCCAGGAGAAAAAATAGACCGAAATATTTTGCCAGCCAGCAAGAATTCCGCTGAGGAACAGATAAAGTGAGGAACAGATTCGTTGGGTGCCCCTGTAAACTGACGTACTACGCGCGCTCTGATTGGACTATTGTGTCGGTAAACACATAGGTAACGGGAGCAACTGACAAAACTTTATTTGCAATATGTCTGCACTCAGCGGGAGGATAAATGATTGTCCAACTTTCACTGCCTCAGGTGCTGATATCAATAAATCAATAGGAATATATTTTCATTCAACATTTGCTTGAAAACCTTATTTGCAAGGAAAAAAGAAGACCACAAATCAAAGACAATTGAACCTGAAGTAAAACAAAACTCGTAAGGTAAACAATGGCTCAAACTTTATGAACTTTCGCTAAAGCTTCAACTGAATTGTACAATTGCACCCACAAATCCTATAATAAGTACTTACATCTGTAATTCAGTTAAATCTGTAGAGTGTAGACAATTAAAAGGTATCGTTTTGACTTTGGGCCAATCTAAATCTCGAGCTCGTGTGACAATATTTTACGCCGACTCCAAGAGTATAGGTAGAAGTTTTAGCGCTTTCTGTAGATTTTGTGGACGCCTCAATGGAAGTTATGATTAAAGCCGAACATGGCTTTTAAACGAAGCAGAAAAAGGTGTATAAAGAGTTAAAATAGCTTTTAATTTCGACAAGTTCTACGCGGCATGACACTGTAAATGACACGATGAATAAACTTAAAGCATAAAATAGTTTCCATTCAGCAATATGCGGAGAAATTCGGACTTTATAGACTTCAAACTAAGTAAACAAACACGGAATATATTTCACAAGTAGAGTTCCCAGGACTAACCTTTATTCCAATGATAAAGCTCTAGAAAATAACCGCTAAATCACTGCTCCAAGACCAATGAAAATTCTGAACTTTCCGAAAGTTTGTCAGAAGCTTGCAAACTTTCCGTGCCGTCGCTCAGTTTCGCAGCGACCGATTCCGACCACAATTTCCTGGATTTCTCCGTCAAAGTACTTTTCAACTGATTGATGTTTTCAATAAGTGGTTTTCAAGGCATTTAAGAATCGTAAACAGTGGTTTCGTAGATCGCTACCCTTTGTACATCCGCCTCCTCCCCTCAAAAAAATCGGGAAGAGAGTCGTCTGTGTCTCGGCGTCGTTAATCGTGTTCCGGAATAAGTTTCCATAAATTAATGACTACTATGTGTCTTGCGTGACACACAGAGAGAATAAAGGAAAATTAGTGTGTGAAATCATTTTAATGAATGTTGACAGATAATACACTGGTCCTTTCCAGAGTTTAGTTGGAGCATAATGAATTTCACGGCTAATATTGATGTGTAAATTGATTCGCAATTGATGCAATCAGTCAAACCAGTATGTACCCATGTGCGTTGTTTTCGTTTTCCATGTTTTAGCACTAGTATTTATTTTGAAGTTCTTGATATTCACCTCTGAAAATTATACTAAAACAATATTATTATTCAGCTTATAATACAGGCTGAGAAATTTCTGAACGCTGCTTGGTCAAAATGAGTTGAATTTATCTCAAATACCACTCTTGACTTGCCATATTTGGAATAGAGTGGTATTTCAAGTCTTAAAATACCACTATCTTCCAAATATGGCAAGTGTGACAGTTGACTCTAAGAAAGAAAAAAAGATGGCGGACATTTCTATTGTTTAGCATGTGGACTAAAGTGGGCATTTCAACGAGATTCTGTCAAAGTGTCCAAAAACCTACGAATATTGAAAGCAAAACACTTTTGTGTGGTATAACTAAGCTGAACAAAGCATCCCATTGCTTAAACGTTTCAAAACGAAGCTTCAATGACATCTGTGAAGCTACGATCGTCGTGTACTCGGGTAGGATATTTGCCTCGTATTATAAACAAATAATAAAAAAGCAGCTTGTGATATTTTGGACAATTTTGAAATATTACTCGCGGTATTATTTCCAAATACTACTAAAATTCATGCTATTACCTATACAAATTGTAACACTGTCCAAATATGGCCATGATGTTCTCAATATCTGTCAGCCGTACGCGACAGATATCCTGCGATATATGCCCGGCGTATCACATCGAACGTTCGGAAATCGAACTCAATCGAACTCAATCGAACGATTGAGTTCGATTTAGTTCGGTCGTCGAACGAAATCGAACTCGCACACAAAAAATTGCTAATCGAACAAAATCGAACGTTCGGTTTTCGAGCTCTTGATTATAAATACATAATAAATTCAGGCTCCATCTGCCCTTTGGGTCATTTACATGACTGAGTTGCCTGTCACAGTGTGCTAATGAGACCCGGGATGACCATAAAATAAATAAATATAAAAAAAAAAAAAAAAATCGAACAAAATCGAACGATGACATTCGATTTCGTTCGATTTGATTCGGAAATCGAACTCACAAAACAAATATGTGTTCGATTTCGTTCGATGACCGAACAAAATCGAATTTAATCGATCGATTTAGTTCGATTGAGTTCGATTAAGTTCGTATCGATTTTGTTCGATGTGATACGCCGGGATATATGTAACAAATGGCGCGCGATGCAACATTCAACTGAGTCAGTTCTTGGACTAAAAGTTAAATAATTATATATTTTTATTTTTTGACTTGTGCTATTAATTTGTTGAATAATAAAACAATTATATATCCTGCTGAATCTTGCGGAATGTCGCCTGATTTTAGCCAACTCGGCCTACGGCTTCGTCGGCTAAGTACGCCCGATTTCGCATGATAACTGTTAAATATTGCACAATGGAAGGGGCGGAACCGGGGACGTGAAGCAGAAAATTCAGACCCCTTGTTCCTCTCCACTATTGAGTATCTAATTTTGAGACCATTCTTTTGTTTCTATCAGATATTAACGAGTGTTCCAGTAATCCCTGTTTATACGGAGGAACATGCAAGGAACATACAATTGGATACAGCTGCGCCTGTTTACCAGGATATAATGGTCGCCATTGTGAAAACGGTTAGTATTAAGGCCAGTCTGCAGATGTAATGTATCAAACACGCCGGTTACTAAGATATTTTTCTTCATCCCACGCTCGTGACAAACTGAATATAGTTACTTACTACGAGATACAATGTATTATCACATTTCCAAACACCGAGAATAAAGTTGAAAATATGACGCGCAGCGGAGTGTTTTTGACGAAATTCGAGGTGTTTGACAATCGGATGAAACACTTTATCGAATGTTTGATATATCTTCTCAATAGAAACTAAAACTAAGGAGTAAACGTTAACGGAGAAATTATAAGAAATCGTAAGAATAATCGTAATAATCTATGCAAATTAATTAAGGCCAGGTATTGAAACCTGGTTTGGTTATGATTTCCTTTGTTTTAACTTGATGAGTACGAACGTAAACTATTCTTACAAAAAACGTCTTTCGTAGATGATATTGCAAGCAATCATGTGGTACCTTCGGCTGATCATATCTCTTTCGCGAGCATGGTGACCTGTTCTTTTTTATTCTTTGTTCGTTATCCAGCACAGATATTACTTGAATATGTGAATTTTGTTCAAGGATACATCAGTCAAGGGTGTTTCAACAGCAAGTTTGCAGTGCTCATTCATGTGATATCATCATTTTTTTTTGAAAACTTAGTCAAACAAAAAAATTGGAGGGCAACCATTTATGAATAAGGTATATTTGTTTGCATGTTATCTTGCAAATATCTTCTTTGTTTATAGAAACTTCATTATTGTATATATCGCGTGGGAAGAATAGTATTTTGCTTAACCCTATATTCAGACCGGGGACATATTCCGGGACCTCAATGGACGTTAAACGCTCATAACTTTTGTTTAATGGTTAAGCAAAAACCACCAAGCTTTCCGTATTTATCTGAAATGTATCTGGGAACAATTAGTATTACAGGTTATATCCACAGAACTTTATGTTCACAGGCCAACCATATTATGATAGGCATATATTTTACAAATTTGGAATGTTCCTGGTTTTAAATTATTTTTTTAGTATTTTATGCTAACAATAGCCGGTAAAGCATTCCAGGGTAATGGGTTCCTGAGTATTCCTATTAGACTTGTCGGTTGGTCATTTTTCTTGACTGTGAACGAAAAAGCAAGGCCTAGCATGACAACAACCGTAGTTACAATTTTTCTGCACGTCTTGAAATTTCTACTATTATAATAATTTCATCGGGCATTGTGGCGTATTTTGCGGGCTAAAAAAAATAGCGTAGCCAGCCAATCAGAACTGGAAACCATTCAACTGTTCGCGCCGTTTTCTTGCTGGCAGCCAATTCATTTGACTCGAAGAGCGCTAGAGCTGCCATCTACAACTGCAAAGCTATTGTTTTTTAGCTTTATAACGACAGAATGACTGAAAAACCTAACGAGGAAGCAAATTATCAGCCTTCTTAGTACAGCTAGTTGAAGAGGACTTACAGAAACTCGAGGAAGAATCCATACACAGCGGCGAATTGAATGCAAGTTTGTCTTCTTCGATCGAAACCCGCTCAGTTCAGGCAAATATTTTATGCCAAATTGCCAGTTCAGTAATTTTATAATTAATTTCCAACACTTCTAGATGACTATTTCTTTGCAATTGATGGACTTCTGTAAATATTTTCTTTCACGAGAACTTTAGAGCAAAGATTGTTTCGACGGATTTGCGGTTTTCTGCCAAGTTTTATGTGAACATTTACAATGAAATAAACGCCGACCCGACGCCGGCAGTGTTCAAGATATCGCTTACTGTCTTTGATTCCTTTTCTCAATGCCCTCTCAAATGAAAATAATTTACACATTCACGATAAACGCGAAACTACTCACTTTCTCGTAGAAACGGCAGAGGGAAAAAGTGGAGTGTTGCCGTTTGCGGGAAACAAAACAAACGTTAAAAGTGGGAGTGTTGCCGTTTGCGGGGAAACAAAACAAACGTTAAGATTAATATCTTTGTCTTGACTGAATTACCCAGATTTCAGTCCCATCTTTACAAATCTCGGTGCGATTGGAAGATATGGTCCAACATCACTTGGTAGTTATTACAGAGGTCAGGATCAGGACGGTCAAGTTACACTGTCCAGCGGTATTCAACAGTGGACTGTGCCGTACACTGGTGACTATAGAATAGAAGCAATAGGAGCAGCAGGGGGGTATGGTTTAAAAAGTAATAACGGTCAGTATCGAGGAAGAGGTGCACGAATGATTGGTACTTTCAGCTTATCAAAAAGCGAAATAATTAAAATACTTGTTGGTCAAGAAGGAGGAATCAACGGCGTTTCTAATTCTGCTGGAGGCGGTGGAGGAACATTTGTAGTCAGAGGAAGCAACACGCCTTTGATAATAGCTGGAGGCGGAGGAGGCATGGAGACTGTCATCTCAAGGCATTCGGGTTGTGATGCGTCCTCGAACACCACAGGGAATCCTGGGTACCGGTCATGGTCAGGAGGGAGCAATGGTCATGGTTCACAGATTGCTGATATCGGTAATTTAGGTGAGTGTATATTATAATTGTGCATAAACTGATAATTGTTAAAAACCGAAAGAAACTAAGGAAATTGTCGTTCCACGGGCTTGCACCACCCAACACCATCCCTATTCTATTTGTTTCGTTATTGCGTCACGTCAAGCATAACCAGAAGCTTATCACCTAGAAGCGTGTAACTTCTCTTTATATGTTTGAAACAATGCTGGCCATGGGATTATTCCCGACCAATCAGAATCGCTAAATCAATTTTGCCCTTATATGGAAACTAGACTCCTCGTGCGAACTCGCGTGAACTACCTGTAATGGCCGCTCGGCGATAAGTTTCTGTTGGGAAGCAATCGACCAAAAAGCTTTTTAAAACAACAATTCGAGCAATCAGCCTTGCCCGGAAAGCTCGTATAGAAAAACGATGTTTTTGGAAGGGTCTGAAGAAATGGACACACTTTTGCGGTTTATTTCGAATTCGAGCCTTGTTTGCAGGTGAAGTTTGAAGCCTTTGAAGTGCTCGAGTCGAATGGCTTTGATATTTTGAAGTTTTTGAAGAGGACCAGTAATTTGATTTCCTATTGTTCGAAAAAAATCAAAAGCCCACATGATATTTACGCTAGAATGAAGATAAGGTGGTTCGACAGGCAGTACAAGCTAGCCGGCAGTTTGTGAAAGACACTGGAGGAAATGCCAACATCGGGACGTAAGGATTGTCATGTTTTGATTGCTGTCAACAGTTGTTCATTTCAAAGAACCGCTTCAAGTGAATCTTTTAATGTTTATATATTTTTTGAGCAAGAGAACTGTATTACGGTCAAAATAACGCCAGTATAGGAAACGAGAAAGGTACTCTGAATTTTATCCGAAATTTACCCGAGTGTTTTTGTAAGGTGTTTTGGTGGAATAATTTAGCATGTTTTCCAAAAATAATCGTTTGGTATAAATTGTCGTTGTTTTCAAGTTCTCTTGTAGAATGTTTTCTGAGAAAGATAATTTTAAAAATTACAGTCAGAGTAGCGACAGTATATCGCTTTAACAAAATAGAAAGCTAGTAATTTACCTAAAAATGTGGAGTATTCTACTGCAAACGAATTTGTAAAAAGGTGTTGTGTTTTTAACGAGTTCTAGATAAAACAAACGAGCGGTTGATACAAATTATTATCGTTGTTTACAAGTTTGGTTCGGGCCCCCCCAATAATTTGTACAATTATGTTTAAGTAACATATCTGATCCATGGTTTTGCCTTTAGTGCAAAGTTGAACACTAGATCTTGTTTAAATAGTTGTTGTTCATTTTCGCGGGATATTTCCAGCTTCTTTCATTTAATTTTATGAAATTATTTAAGCATGAACTGATGATTTGAGGACGTTCACGGTACTACGTGAAAGTACAACTTAAACTTGTTAACTGATAACGTGTATTGTAAGGAAGCCTGATTGAATGTAATTTTGTTGTTGTTGTTGTTGTTCCAATTTTTTATCTGAACTACCTATAACAATTATTATTATACATTCAACTCACTATCTCTTTTCTGATTGGCCGAAAGCGTACAGTGAATTTTCGAAATCAGCGCCTTTGAAAGCATCTACGTCATCTACCTACAGATTATACAATAATCATGTCAAGTGCACTCAAGGTCACGGGTAATCATGTCAAGTTCGCGAGAGGATCACGGGTAATCACGGGTAATCATGTCAAGTTCGCGCGCTTTGCGTTGCTTGCCGCTTATAAGTAAACAACATCGTTGGCAAAGCATTATTTTTTTTCGTTGAATGTATAATAAAGCAATTATTAGATTCGGTTTTTGTGATATCCAGAATAATCAAGGTCTCGGTAAGAGTTATCAGCCTCAGCCTTCGGCTTCGGCTGATAACTCTTACCTCGACCTTGATTATTCTGGATATCACAAAACCTCATCCAATAATTGTTAATTGTTGGTAAAACATCGAAGTGCTAGCTCAACAGAAAGAAACAGTGCTTTACGCATAAACCATTGAGCTATAAAGCTTTTATTAACATTATAACCTGGTCCGATAAAAGGTTTCTATGTGTAGAAAACGTTCTGAGACACACCCTTCGTCTCGCTCACGTGTCGTGCCATGTGGCATCGTTGAAACATTATATCTGTTTCGTTGTGTACAGAAACCGGTTTTACTAGTATAGCGCAGCATGATCACATGATAGGAATATAATAACTTGTACATTTTAGACTTTGTGATCACTTGTTGAGGGGGACATTGGGGGGCTCTGAATACCGCAACACCGCAAAAAAAATCGAAAAACACCGCATCACCGCACGAAAAGTTGACGAAACACCGACACCGCAATATATTAAGTTACTTATAAATGAAGACGGCTTGCGACTGGCTGCTGAAGCATAAAATATTAACTGGACAGTAGTATTTGACTATACTGTGTTACAAATTAACAGGTTTAACAAACGGTACGTGCTTTTAATAAATAAACACGGGTTAACGAAGATATAGAAGCTATAAATTTAGTTCTGGACGACAAGGGTCGACGATTATTGTACAAGGGTCCAACAAGAAACCGTAACACCGCAAATAATTTCGTTTCACCGTACACCGGAGGTTTAAAACACAAACAACGCACACCACAGGATTTGAGATCACCGCAATACCGCAATGTGGGATTTTTATTCACCGAAATACCGCATAAAAAACTGAGCAACACCGCAACACCGCAAACCCCAACGTCCCCCTCCTTGTTCGAGTTACGATACGAAGTTGTTAGTCCGCGTCCACTTATTCGAGTTACGATACGAAGTTACGAGTTGCGAGTTGTTGTATTTAGGGACGTAGTCAATGCGAATTAAACGAATTAACGAATATACGAGTAGAATGTTTATTAAACTATGTCTAATACATATCTATCTAATACATCACTAACACAAACCGTTACAAAACGACATTCTAGCTGAGCATCCAAAATTCGTTATAAATGTTGGTGAAGAAAGTCTACTGCCCTCAAATGCACTGCGTTTAGGCCATATTTTTCAACACACAATTGTTTTATTTTTGTCAATTCAAAGCCGTTTACACTTGCTGGAAACTACTCTCAGAAGGCTGGAAATGCTATTTCAGAGACCATAGATTTCAAAAAATCCCGGGGGGAGCATGCCCCCGGACCCTCATAGAAAATCGCGCCTTCGGCGCTCGTGATGGGCCCCCCCAATAGTTTTTACCGTGCTACGGCCCTGAAAGAGCAAGGTTTGAGAGCCGACGACCTCTTAAATAAGCTTGAAATGGGTTGTTTAACCTGTCTAGTTAGTGTAAAACTGAATTATAGAAGCCGATGATTCATTATTTCATGAGCTTGTAGCTGAGGACTTGTGTTCGCAAAGCTTTCTTTCGCTGTCAAACTTAGTTGTTCATTTCAAAACAACCGCTTCGAGTAGCTTGAATACTTTTTCCCAACAAGGAAAACCGTTATTTCGATCAAACTAGCGGTAGTATCGCTTCAGAGAAACCAGAGACTAGAGCTTTCCGATTCTTATCCACAAATGTGGGGTATAACATTTGTTCAATGTTTTTATGCTGAGTTTTTGAGAGATTTAATTGTTGTCGATCGCGCGGGGAAGAAATTGCATTTTTTCATGCATTTACTTGCGCTTTGAGAACATTTATTCAAACCGAAAGCCGCCCAACACTTTAAAAAACCGATTAACTTGTACCAGAAACTAATCACTGATTAGTTTCTGCTTGTACTAATATTAGCAATTTACCGAATTAAATATTAAGTAATTAATTCATTTGTCTTTACTTAGTGAGTTTGTCGCTCAAAATTTGTCTTGAGGCAAGCGAATTTTCCACATTTTGTAGCTAGAAAATATCGTGTCATGAAGTTGTAGTACACACTACACGATAAAACACTTTATTTTTAAACTGTGGTATTGTAGCCCGTGTCGCAGACGGACTTGACCGCCGGCAATGGGGTACCGGCGGTCAAGTCCGTCTGCGACGCAGGCTATGGTATTGATGTTTGATATGTTTTGCTAGAAAAGATATGTAACATGAGTGTCTATACTTTACACGGAGGGAGGGTGATCACCCTCCTAGCCTAGCCTCCTTTGCAGACGTTTTTGTGTCGCAAACAACGTCTGCAAAGGAGGCTACCTCCTAGCCGGGCTACCATGGGAGGGCCAACTTGTCATACATTTCTTTACAAAGCACACTGAAGTGTTTACATGATAGACAGGCTCACCCGCCTACCCGGGTCACCCTGTCTGTTTGCCAGGGTCACCCTCCTAGGCGGGCTATCTTCTCTGCATGTAAACGGTCAACCCAGGGTCACCCTCCTAGGCGGGCTATCTCTGTTGACTTGAAAACCCGCGAAAATGGCGGAACAAGCGATAAAAAACAGCAAACTCGCCGCTATAGTATTTCTTCTTGCTACCATGTTTGTTATGTAGTGCTTAATAAATCGCGCCGTTGCAACAAAAAAAGTCCGTCGAAACAAGAGCCCACCAATAAAAGATAGCTCGCCTATATGATAGCCCGCCCATGTAAAGGCCCGGTTGCCGGGAGGGTGACCCTGGTACCCGGTTCACCCTTCATCCATGTAAACAAGCCCTAAAGCTGGTTGATTCTTAGAATTGCAGACAAGATTCCCAGAAAAAAAATGGACTACGCAGTACGCACGACGAAAATCCCACGCGCGAAGCCGCGCGCATCAAACATCTGCCATTCCATAGAAGGAAGTTAATTTTGATTGGTCGGGAATAATCCGCAGCATCGAATCGAAGTTATACGCTTCTAGGTGATAAGCTTCTGGCATAAACAAATGTAGCAACATTCAATTTTCCATTTTTATGTGTTTCTAGGCGGTGGCGGTGGTGGTTTTTACTCCAGCGGGAGAAGTGCAAGGGACTTTGGTGGTACCATGGGAAACAGGTGGAGAAGGTGGGAAGGGATTTATTCAGGGAGGGGTGGGTGGAAGATCCAAAGTTAACATTATATACGGTGGGTTTGGAGGAGGGGCTGGTCCTTATGGATCGGGCGGGGTGCGGGAGGCGGAGGAGGGTACTCTGGGGGGAGTAGTGGAGATAATGAAAATGACTCATGTGGGGGAGGGGGAGGATCTTACAATGCTGGAAAAAATCAGCAAAATGAATGTTGTTATAAAACAGCTGGCCATGGTCAGGTGACCATTAGATTAGATTAGATTAGTGGCCTCATCAACTATCACGTCATAGAAATCTCGAGCTCATAATCTAATTGTTTTAGTAAAAATAATAATAATCGTCTTGTAATAACTCTAAATCCTCCTCCGAAACTTCGGAGAAACGAGAAGAAACCGCAATTTTGTAGACGACTTCCAGCCACTGCACACTAATGACTGATCGAGGCCGACCGTTTATTTGCTTTTCTTGCGGTGTCATCTCGCATCTGATTGGTGGATATACAATTGAAATGTCAAAATAAAATCAACGTGTTCATGCTTTTTTAACTCGCTCTGTAAGTTGTAACTGTTGATGACGTCATAGTGGTCTCGTATTATTCACTAATGATATCAATGTTCGATTTTGACAAAATGTATTTGTCAGCATCAGCAGGCTAGCTGTTCAACAATGTCAAAGACAGGATGCTGTAAATTAGGTGTCCACTTATGGGAGGTTAAAAATGTAGTGTTTGTATGAAGTTGGGAACAGGACCAAGTGTCCGCTTACGAGAGGTGTCCGCCTACGGGAGGTGTTCGTTAGCGGAGGTTCGACTGTATATTAGGAGACGCATAAAAGCTTATAACAAATGCAGCTGAATCAATCACGACAATACACGACAATAGAGTAATCATTTCAGTTTGTGAAAGTAGTATATCCTCCCCAGTCTCCTGACAAGCGATACTTCACGCCCACTTTTCCCTGAGCTTTGTGCTCGGTTGTCCGTCATAAACAAAGTTTCAGTGCGCTCATTTCCCATTCTGCGTGATACAAGTGCAGTATATATTCCCAGTACGTTCTATTTAATAAATAACCACATTTACTCAAAATATGATTTGTTTCAGTCGCCACTGGACAGCGTAACACCTCGCTTATATTGTTTTCCTCGCGATGTGCACGAGACAAACTAAAATGCTCCAATCTAACCAGGGAATGTACAAAACAAAAATTGGAGAAAATCAGTAAATTGAGTTTATGACTAATATTTTAGTAAGTTTCCGTTCAAGAATAGCGTTAGTGTTACACTGTTATTGGTATTCCAGATTAGCAACTCACTCTCGACCATGGCCTTTTAAGGGAAGTTTTGGTTAAGACACATTTAGAGTCTAATTTAATAATGAGTCAAACATAAAGGTGAATCCGATTAAAGAGATAAGCGTATCAATAACAAAATTCTCGTTTCTGATTGGTTCCCCGCGCGCCTATTTGTTACGTAATTGGAGCGCGCGCGCTCGGATGGCGTAGGTGTCCAATTACAGGTATCCAATTTGAGTTTGTTCAAATTGGATACCTGTAATTGGACACCTACGCCATCCGAGCGCGCGCACGTCAATTCAATGGGTTATTTCTTGCTGTCTCCGTACTGTTTGTAAAACTGATTGAATAAATCGCTGACATTTTCACTAAAAAGAGGGTTCTCTCAGACTTCTAACCTCGACTTTTGTTATTGATACGATTAATTGGTAATTGGACCTCGTGTCGTACAATTCAGGGGTAATCGTGCTCGTAATTTCGAAATCGGCCTCGCGCTGCGCGCTCGGCCGATTTCGAAATTACTCGCCCGATTACACCCTGAATTGTACTCCACTCGGTCCAATTACCATTACAAATTGTTATAATTTAATGACGGCGATGCTTTTTGGGTGAACTATATCTTAGAGAAGTAGTACTATAACTTAGTGTTAGTTGTTTGTATATGAAAGCAATTTAATTTAATATTAATAACTTAGTATAATTTTCAGAGGTGAATATGAGTATCCGATATTCTGATTGGTCGAGAAACTCGGCTTATGACGCTATAATCACCTCCCGCGAAGTGATTAATATAGAACGTATGGCGCGGTTGCTAAGCTAAGCCACATTTGCTATGCTGGCAAGTAAACATGGCGGCTGGTATTTGAATGAAATTTTCGTTTATTCTGAAGACATCACTCAAACTCCTGTATCTTCAAAGTACTGGGAAGTTAGGAAAATGACCACGAAGGACTTTGGCCAAAACTCTTTTCAAGAAGTGGTTTTCAAGGCATTTAAAAATCGTAAACAGTGGTTTCGTAGATCGCCTGCAATGACAAACTCCCATGCAGATCGATTGACGGGCTGAAATTTACTATTCTTGGACCGAAGCTACTGATTTCCAGACGATACCTGAAGTAACCAACGATAAAACAAAGGTACCCGATGAATGTCTTTTTCGATAGGTTTTGATGAATTTCATGGCTAAAATTGATGTGTAAATTGATTCGCAATTGATGTAACCAGTTAAACCAGTCGGTACTCATGTGCGTTGTTTTTCATGTTTTAGCCCGTTATTTTGAAGTTCTTGATATTCACCTCTGAAAATTATACTAAAACATTAAATTCGTCTCGGTAAATATTCACCAATATTCACTTCGCCTTCGGCGAATAATTGTTAAATGTTCCTTAAATCACTGTATGGAGTTTCTAGAGTTAATCGGAGTTGATAAGACAGCGCCCATATAAATACACGTCAAAATTCTGTATTCCAGGGGGGGATAGAGACAGGGCCTGGGACGAGAAACCATGCTCTCACAACTTGCAAAGCGATCAATTTCGTTTTGGTCAGCGGTGTGCTTCCTTTCGCGCGCGACATTCCTTAAAAAATGCATTAACGTTCCTATAAGCTATTTCGCGATTATTCCAACACGTTCAATTTGTCCAATGTGGCTGAACTTTCCAGGAGCTGAATTCGTGAGTTCAAGTCCAGATAGAGACAGGAAAATCAACCATCGCGTGTTCACGTTCTCCATAATACCTTGAATTTGGACATTTGATTGTTTTTGTTTTGTATAGGAAGGCAAAAAAATGTAAATGCAAAACGCACGTGCGTTTTGTTTTGCGTGGGACGGCAAAGAAATATGCAAAACACACGTGCAGAATATTGTACTACTAATTAAACCAATTGTGACGTTTTGTGACGTTCTCGTTGCCGTCGCCGTCGTGGTTGCATCTTCAAAAACGAAAAACTTGAGGAAGAAGTTTATATCTGGTTTAAAGGATCACAAAGTGAAAACATACAATAATCATTTATACATCAGTACGCACTTCTATCGCCAGCTTTTCTTCTGACTTTACACAACTTCTACACACGTGCAAATGATGAATCCGCTGGCTAAAGTTGTGATGATTGCTTTGCAAGTTGTTAGAGCATGGTTTGGATTTGATTAAAACACGAAGACGCACTATAAAAGGAGAGGTACCTAATGTACCTCGAGTTCATTTGTCTATCAACAGCGAACAAGACAATAGCTGAAAATTAGTCGTCAGTAGAGAATAAATAATGTTTCGTTTTTCTTTCTATAAATCATTCTAAATCCCACGGAATAATGACTAGTATCTTGGAATATTTCGGTGTGCAAGAAACAGCAAAAGAGCATAGAATATCATCATAACTAACGTGCCTGTTTACGCTGACACAACCCGCGAAATTCAAACTCGGTCATGAAAGTTTCATATTTGAAGTACATGATTTTGAATTATCTGTTCTAAAAGTTTTAATTCACATCTTACCGAGAACAAACGAGGAAATTTGAGACATTATGAGGTTTTATGTTCATAGTGGATACAACAATACAAGAACATTACAAAGCTCTAGCCTCCACGTGCAATACTAAAATGCAAATTAGATGGAAAGTAGGAGGAAAGTAGGAGGAGCTTAGTCTTTTAGTCCGTCTTCGTGTTTAAAAGAATGGGTGGGAAGTAGCTATCCCCCCCTGCTATATTCATTTTTTAATCTAACGACCCGTTATACACCTAGAGTAAAACATGATTTAAAGTTATTCAGTTAAACATGGTTTGCACATAAATGTTGTTTTCTGAGGCTTATTGAAGGTTCCTAAGTGGGGCCTTATTTTAGCTCTGCATAAAACTTAGCTTTTCTTTTCTGCTATTGATTTTCAAATTTTCAAATGTTTAGCTAGACATAAATTAGTTGGTGTAAACGGGATATTATAAGGTCTTGTAGCATATTGTAGCTGATACTGGAAACTTAGTGTGCTGCAGCTATCAATAAACAAGTTTTCCGGTACATTATTTGTATTTTTACTTGTGTTAAGAGCGAATCCTGAAATTATCGAGAATCGGCGGACAGGACCAACATTTCGAAGTTCTTTTTATTTGATCCAAAGAACCCTTATAGTGAACTATTTTCGAAAATGACATTAAAAGGTTTGGTTTACTTTTAATGTTTTCAAAATTTAGAAAATTTGAAAATTCGCATATCTAGCCATTAGAAGCGGCCACGATGGATAAAATTGGGGTATTTTCGACACGCTCGTGTCAACGACTGACCAAACGATGTATTAACATAACCTTTGCATAGTGTGTTTTAACAGCGACTTTCTGTATTTACCACGGATAGGTGTGCAAGATAGAAAAATCGAAATTCACAAAACTTTGTCACAATAAAGCCCTTTGGAAACTACTTTAGAAAATACATACGTTCGGATTTATATTTTCCATTTTAAGCGATTTTTAAAATTTTCACCCATAGAGGAGGCCTCAAACGACCGAAAAATTTGCTTCCTATCTTTGGTTCGTGTGAGAAAAATAAAACAAATAGCACAACTTTTTCGATAACGCATGATTTAATAACCCTACCATTACATTTTACCATTATTAAAATTAAAAAAAGATTCAAACTTGATTTGTTTTAAACATTTCAGAATTACCACCTGAATCAACATTACGGCAACTACCAATTTTGGCCAACTTCAACGGCAAACATCGCTACCTGGTACATGGCTTTCGTTGTTAAGATGGCATTCCAGAGAAACAGCAACTCTTCGTCTATCATTCTATAAATAAAATTTGGGGGCAAATGAAACTACGAGTTTTGATAGATGAAAACATTTACGGTACTTGCTCGAAATCTATGACCTTTGAACTTACAGTTACATTGGTAACATATAAGATAACTTGAATAACAGTTGAAATTTTGTCCTAAATCACTTCGGTTCTCACAGTTGAATTGTCTGTACTAATTCTTGATTGTTTAGTAGCAATTGTTTCAAAGGAATAAACGTTTTTTTGCACCGAAAAGGAGCGATAAATTTCTTGACGACAACATTTCACATTCGTGCTATTTGTTTACTTTGACAAAGATATCAACGCGATAAAGTTGTAAGCGACTCAAGTTACATATGGCATCCCGTAAAATGCTTACATTTATTACAAGCAAAATCGTGATAGCATAAAAAAGATATCAAACTGAGCCTACCTTTTATAATTACAATTTTCCCGGTACATCTGAACTGCATGACCACCGCAGACATGTACGAAATTGCGTGACTTATCACTAGGTCCCAGGTTCTGCGCGGAAGCTCCAGTCTCGTTCCCAGAGTCCTCGTTACCCTTGTCCAGCGGTGGAAGGTTGGCCGCTCCACCACTGGACAAGGGTAACGAGGACTGTGGGAACGAGATTGCGGAAGCCCGGAAACCGACTGCGCGCAAGAAACAGTTTTGCAAAAAGTAATATTCAAAATTGGAGAAAAAGACTGAAGAGCCAATGTCTCTTAACCCTATCCTGCCTGGGGGGGGGGGGGGGGGGGGGGGGGGGGGGGGGGGGGGGGGGGGGCAGAAAGTACCCGCGCTGACTTCAAATTTATCGTACTTAAAGCGCATTCAAGCAATCATAGCCAAACTTGATGAATTTTCCTAAAAATTATCTGGTAACCTTTTGGTGTGTCAATTTTTTTGATCACGTGACTTGACGTTTCCATGGCAACCAAGTTTTGACAGGCCGTTTAGCCAAATTTGGTATTTTCAGCTTAATGTTCAGTTTTCATGAGATTTTCCGCTTTCTACGAATAGTTTCCTCCAAAATCTTTGCAATTTTTGCATCCTTATATTGTTTTCGATGTTTTCAAATCAAATTTGGTGATTTTCTGACATTTCTGAGCAATTGAAAAATCCAAGATGGCGGATCCAAGATGGCGGACATTTTAAAGTATGACGTTATTTTGGCGTGATATGATATCGTAATTGATTTGTGATTGTCACTAGAATAAACATGTATGAATGCTTTATACACCACATAAGTTTCATTTTTATAGCACAAATAACTTTTGAGATACAGATCGTTTTATCCAAATTTGTTGTTTGTTTAGATTAATTTTCAGTTTTCATAAAAGTTTTGCTTTTTTACGATGAAATATTTGCAAAATCTTTGCCGTTTTAGCATCTTTATATTTTTCTTGATTTTTTTCAAAACAAATTTGGAGATTTTCTGACATTTCTGAACAATCTAGAAATCCAAGATTTAGGATCCAAGATGGCGGATTTTTTTAACGTATAACGTCATTATGGCGTGTATGACGTCATAATTGACACGTGACTGCCACTAAAGAGAGATTTTCGGATGCTTTACACACCATATAAGTTTCATTTTCATAGCGTCAATACTTTTCGAGATACATAGGGGGGGGGGGGGGCACTATCTGCCCTCCCCCCCCCAGGCGGGGGTAAACATGAATGCCATTTTCCGCCACTTAACATGGGTTTAATGGCAATATATCGTTCTCGTTTCAAGCAATCCAAATACTCTCTGCTCATATCATTAATCTATGTTATGTGGTGTTTTTTAAATTTTTGGGTGATTTTTGGGAATGTTTGGGAGGAAATAGTTTTTCTCAAAGGAGTTGTAAAATTTAGAGAAATAAGAAATATGGAAGATTTAATGTAGTTTTAAAATTATAATTTGAAGTTAAAAATTATTAAATGGACGTCTTTTTTCTATCCTTCTTTAAACCTCTTAACATTTCATTGAAATTCACGTGTACCCCTAGACTGTTCACAGCCTCTCTATTTTCTCGACGCTAACAGCGAGCGCGAAGCCCGAGCGAGCGGAAGCAGTTCCAGTTCGCCCGCAGCTACAACGATCTGAGAAAATAGAGAGGCTGTGAACAGTCTAGTGTACCCCCGCCTTAACCTTCTAAATTCTTATGTGCTCAATGTATCACTAAAACGGCCGTAAACAGTACAGCAGCCGTATGAGACCCTATTGATATAGATGGATATAGATATAAAATGGCTCTCTCTCTCACTGTTACATTACAAAAACGGAATTCACGTGGGAAACTATTGTTGCCTTGTTTATAACGAACATGTCAAAGTAAAAGCTGTATTTCTTCTTCGAATAAGCGCCCCGGAACCGCTTCTTTCAAAGTTTCATGCTGGTTTTCTTTGTCAATCTACATGATTAAACCCCGCGGTTTATTTACTTTCTGTACAATTTTATTTTTGAAAATCCGTTGCCAGTTTTGTAGAGTGGAAGGATGATATTATACCAGGATGTCAGCATAATTGTAACCAGTCTTTTGCATTTTGAGATAATTAATTAACAAAATCTCAGCTTTCAAGATTAAAAATACCTCAAAAAATACATTTTTGGGCATGAACTCCCCCCCCCCCCCCCTGATCCCAATCTAGGTTAGTGCAGGAAGTGAAAAAAAATATCATCATGAATGTTTCCACCACAAGGTCTAAACTACACACACAAAATATGAAGGGAACTTTATTTTGACCATTTCCAATTATTTGGATCCATCCTTAGCGACATTCGTTCTTAAAAAATTAAATCCGTGTCGTACACGATAACTTTAAGCAAGTTGTAGGTTAATATTTGATTTACCCGACTGCAATTAGTGTCGTAGGCCTGTCGTGTGCGACAAAGTTGTAAATGGGCCCTAAAAAGGTTCCAGATACAACTCCTTTGGGTTTTGGCATGCTTAATTCATGCCCATTGACTTAATTATCGTAGGATGCAGTCTTTTAGCTGTTATATTTATTAGCGTCCACAAATTCCAATGAAATCCCAATTAAAGCATCTCTAGATCTGGGCCCGGTTGTTCAAAGGACGATTAAGCTAATCCGGGATTAGCGTGATAATTGATTTCAGTTTTGTAACTTTTCAGTGAGGTTTTCTGTCGATAGTTTTTAGTCCTTCAGTTTTGACTTTGAGTAATCTCAAACTTTACAAACATTTAGCAGTGAAAGACACTTCTATACAAGAGAAATTTCAACCTCGACTTATTTTTAATCCTGGATTAGCGTCAATCGGCTTTCGAACAACCGGGCCCTGTGCTTTATCACACCGGGCCCTGGTGCTTTATCACACCTGGCCCTGGTGCTTTATCACACCTGGCCCTGGTGCTTTATCACATAAGTTAGTGGATCAGTTACTATGAATTTATCAAATGGAAATTTCATAAACGTTCAACGGTCTGACGGCTGATATTTCTTATAAATTACGGGTTTACTCGATCCAACAAAGTACTTACACGGAGGTGTGAGTTTATAGGTTGGCACAGAGTTACAATAAAATTTCGTGAAATGTTTGAGCGGACACGAATGAACTTTTAAAATAAAAACAACTTACATTCTGGAAGATTCTACCACATTATTGAGTTAATCGGTGGATTCGAAATATTTGTTGGCTTGAATATTACATTCTCTGTTCAAAAAAAGTTGTAAGGAGCTAGCAATATTTGTCCAGCGCCAGGTGCAATTTTATCGAAGCTTAAATCTCATCACAACCTTTTGTGCTTATTAATTGTGGGATTTTGTATTTCGGTGACTGGGAAACGAAAACATTCTGACCAATTCTAGCCATAGTTAAAAAAAATATATATCGTTACGAGGAATATAATTGCAAATTGACCGCGCACAAAATTCACTTTCATTTTATGTATACTTTTTTTTATTGTTGAACCAATCCAAAATCTGCGCATACATTAACCGGGGGTTGGGTATTGAATAAATTACCGTATTACTCCAGGCTGATGATTAAACTAAGTATTTTCACTTTCCCGCCTTCTCAGCATAACAGTTTCTTCAAAACAGAAATCCCCGATCGATCAAACATTAGACCAGTCTGGTTTGCAAACAAAGTATATTCTGTGAAGTTGTAACCAACTTTGCGCACTTATAATTAAGTGAACTTGTGTGAGTGTGCATGATAAAACTCCACGCGTTCTCCGGCGGTGCGGTACGTTTTGTTTCTCATTACAAAATAGAAAGTAGGCGTTCAATAGCTTCCTTGTGATCAACAGCTTGGATTCAATATTTCAGAGAAAAATGGACTTGTTCCACGTTGTACTCAGAGCTAACTAAGTTAAAAGGTAATGCTTTTGGAAATTTCACGAACAAGTTCTAACAGTTAGTAATTAGACTTTTCTTTCTTAGCTTTGTGTTTTTTACTTTTGCCTGGAGAGCGCGAGCCAGAGTTGAACGCCTTAGGACGTTCGTATGCGTTTTTAGATGCTGTTGTTGCATGTATATCTCGCCAAAAGGTTTTCTGACACGCAATTACTTTGTTGACAGCTGAAGGACGTCTAAACAATTTCAATGAAATTAATTATAATGACGTTTTCTCTGTGTAAATTTAAAAATAAAACGGTTCCACTTTTATTAAGTCACCACTGCTTTCACAAAGACTCTGAAACTAACACCTACTCCGAAATCTAAAGAGCGTACAACAGAACCTCCGTCACTATTACCTTCTAGCAAAACACATTTTTAGCCCATTGAGCCCATTGAGCTTCACAAATAGAAAACACACAAAGCCGGATATGATTATTGTGCCACCTCAGCTCTTTAACTCCAAAAACCAATTTTTAATCAAAAACCAGGAATGAAAAGCTGCCTTTTTCCTTTCTTAATTCACTTATTTTCCTAATCAAAACAATTTAAAATAGTTATATTTTGCAGAACTGCTCTAACGAGTTGTATTCATGCATCGCATAATTATGTATGTTCGGATGCACGCATTTTTGTGTTTAAAATACTGTATATAATTTCATTAATGTCGTTTTCCTGAAAAGCAATTTTTACATTCACAGAGTATTGTACAAAAAAAATGTTTTGAAAAAAAAAAAGAACAGTTACGAATGCAATATATTTAAAAATTAAACCATGGACACATGGTTTTATTGCTTTCTCGATTTCTAATTTGCAGAATAATACGACTTTATGCAGAAAGCTTAAGTTCTCGTTAATGAATTATATGCCTTCCGTTGTAATCAATTACATTAAAGATTTAGAGTTCGGCTCGTTTGTTTCACTACCGAGCTTACACTGGCTGGCGACTTTTTTCACATGCAACCTCCATTTGGAATTATATTTAGATGTTTTAATTTCAACCAAACTGTTCCATCTAAATATACTCCAATGCGTTTTTTTCGAGTGAAAGTGTTGGGACATTACCACCGGCAAAATCGAATTGAAAAATGATTTATGTAAGTTGGCTGTGTAATTTATGTATACAATCATTCTTTTGATATCTGTGTTTTCTAGGAATCAATTTCATTTGCATGTATCTCTTATTTCATGGCAAGACTGGCGCTTCCGATGAAATAAGAATATTTGTGATAGGAGATAACACGGGAAACATCAGTTGTCTAAGCGAACCCAAAATCAATACAATGCGATGCAAGTTTTTCAAATACATATGAAGGTCCGAAGTTCAATAATTTCACAAAATAGGAGTTAAGTTAAGAGCAATGGGAAAAAAACGTGAAAAGACCATAATGCTTGAAGAATTTATCACATAACAGCGAAATATATGAAAAGCGTTAAATGGAGTTTGCAGACTGTTTTAGCGTTGATCAGTTTTGATGAAACATCAAACAAAGAAAATTCACTGATTAGGATCACAGAGCATCATTTATCCGTATTATCATTACTGTGAATTGTATTCATCTTCCATTCAAATTGATGAAAGGAAAGAACATTTATTGCATTTTTATCTCTGTAACAGCACGATGTTCAGATTTTAGGTGGTTTATCAAGGGAAATGTGTATCAATCACCTTGGAATATTTCGCTTTTCAACTCTGAACTTCAACATCTCCTGGTGAAATAGTGCGCATTTGAAAGCTTTCCCAAGCGAAGATTTTCCAGCTGTTCGGAATGAAAGAGAAAATGGACAAAGAAAATAGTAACGCGTCAAAGCTGCTCCGCGAATGGACATTACCATTGGATGAAAATGTTATAAGCTTTAATTAACGAAGGGCTTCAGGCACAAATTAACATAAACTTTCAAACAAAATTGAAGTTTATTTACCTACCATACAAAAACGTGTTTACCCGATAAAGTTTGAGAGACATATTTATTTTCATTTCCTTCACGCACAGGCTTAACGACAGTATAACTCGCCTTATCCAAAGTGTTTTTAAACTTTGCGTTCTGTATTGCGTTTACGAAAGAAGTGACAAAAACAAAGAGAAGCCGCTACTGTAATTGTTAAAATCGAAACATCTCATCGCAAGGAGGAATAACTAAACAGCGCACGTTAAACGCGGCGTGTGAAATGGCAGAGCTAATGGAGGAAAATCATCACTCTTTCGACGACAACTTGACGGCTACCTTGAAGACGAGCGGCAAAGCTGGTGATAGCTCAGCAGAAGCCGTTCCCCATACCGTTCCTCTAACCATGATAGGTTGCGCGGTTGTGGTTTCAAATGCCCTTGTTTGCATACTGTTTTGCCGGTGCCGTGCACTTCGAACGATTACAAACACATTTATTGTTAGTTTGGCGATAAGCGATCTAATGGTTGCCACGGTGTTCCTTCCTACGTTTCTAGCCGGCTTGGCCATAAGCCCCTACATTATTGCCTACATCCTTTTTGCGTATCTTTTTAACTTTTGCGGCATTACGTGGGACAGATACCAAGCAGTTCTTAACCCTCTCGAGTACAGATCATTGGTAACACGAGCAGTCGTCTACAAGATCTTGGCGCTGGTGTGGACAATACCACTTTTACTAGCAATAATACCGATATTTTGGAGTATCGGAACGACATTAAAATATTAGCGGAACGTATCTACCAAGGGTTCTTGGTTACCATTGTCACACTGTGTTCCGTGTCGATTAGCTGGGCGTACAGTAATATATTTCGCGCTACACGACGCCAGGTAAAATGGATGGTTGAAATGTCCGAGACAAATGCACGAATAGAAATCAATTCACAGCCAACCAGCCAATACGACGAGTGTCAAAGAGAAGAAGATCAATGAACATTTCAGCTGAAGTAAAAGCGGCTAAAGTTTTCGCTCTTGTCGGAGGGACATTTGCAGTTTGCTGGCTGCCTTTAATTATAATAAACGTTTTTGTTGCGCTCGGTTACGACGACTTGGTTCCGAGTGTATTTTTCGATGTGTCCCTGTATTCACTTGTAGGCAATGCATTAGCAGATCCTTTAATTTACTCATTCTATAAGTCGGATTACAGACGAGCTTTTAGGGATTTTTTCGTTGTTGGAAAAATCCAAATCCAAATCTATCAGGAAATTCAATAACAGCTAATGATTTTGTGTTTGCAGAGGAGATTAAGACACATGATCTCATTTAAGCCGAGAATCATATTCACGAACAGCTTAAAATTAAAAATGAACTGAATATAAAGACTGATCATATTCAAGTGGAATTAATTGTAAATAAAATTGTATTTCATAGCAACCTTAGCTTGAAACACTAATGCTATATGACACTGTCAATAAACGTAATGCATTTGTTGAAATTATAAATACTGTTTGAACTATTAGCACTTTTGTATAATATTTTCTCGTTTAGCGCAGCCATACTAATAATTTATCAGAGAATATAATACAACTGTAGTCCTAATATGTTGATTTCATTAAGTCGTAATGAATTAAACACAACACTCTATGTACGAGCTTTCAGCTTTTAAACCTTATGAATATCAGAACCTGAAACATTTAGCACTTTATGAGACTTCAAAGTTTCCGCTTTGGAAATGAGACATGCAAATTACAAGCAAGAATAATAATTTCTGCCATTGATAATCATCTCTATCCCAGACATTTTTTTTAAATCCAGTTTACCAAGAAAAATTGGCCATTTGCTTTCTCATAGCCAAGAGTATTGTAGCTGGGAAGGTTTTTAACGCAGAAAAGTAACTGGAGCATATATATAAATCATGTTGAGACAACTTTGGGTGTCGCACATTGAATCGTTTGATTGACAGGTGACTTGAACGTTGTCACGTTTTCCAGTATTATTTCATACCTTATGTAGGATAACTGGTTTTCAGCAGATTTGAAAGTACAGAGATGAGCATTCTCGTTCCAGAGGCCCACGATCATTTTGGTCAGCACCAATAATCGAGACTTCTGGCCGGTTCCAAAACTGGAAATCCGGCCCGCGAATCGCGGACTAACCGTCAAATCTGACAAATCTGATTGGCTGAGAATACAGAACGAGTACTCTGCGCATGTTCAGCAAAATGGTTCCGGCCAGAGGTCTCGATTCTTGGTGCTGACCAAAGGATCGTGGCCTCTGGGGACGAGAATAAGAGATGAGTCAAAATAATAAAAACGCATCTCAAATGATATTTCTTAACATTGGGCTGAACATTTTTCATTTTACAAGTTGAACTGATGGACAGCAGGGGTTGTTTATATGGCGAGCAAATCGTGTACGACTGCAGAATTGTGTTGAGACGAGCGAAACTGAGCCAGTTAAAATCAAGTTCACTGAAGTAAAGAGCAAAGGAAAGAGTCAATATTTACATGGATGGAGAGTAAAAAGAGTAATCTTCGAAGATAATTTCACTGTGAAGTGATCTTCGATTGTACCATCACAACGCTTGTCGAACTGCGACATCTTAAGCTTAAGCTTTATGTTTTGCTTTGTCTCGGATGGATATTTATTGTGCCGATTTTGAAAGCTTAGTCCAGCTGAATTAACAAGCCTCTACGAAATACAAGGTAACAATACTGAATAGGTTAAGAATACATTTGTAGTTTAACGAATTTGTGCAAACTGTATTTGTATCTGTACAAACAGATTTGTATTGGAATCCGGATTTTCCCGTAAATTTTTTTCAGGCTTCCTTTATTATAGTGCTCGTTCAGTTGCGTTTGTTGTACATTTTAATACAAGCATTTTCCATTAAATATTACGTTCCAAACTTTGCTGCATTTTCTAGCAGTTTTGTTACATACTTCGTCTTCAGTCAATTCTGCCGTGAAACAATTTTCTCCGGCTGCCATTGTTCCTTGGAGAGAGAAAAAAAAATCAGATATATTTCTCGCTGACGCGTTCATATTAGTCGGGCGTGGTATAATAGCTCAGATCCAATGGCCTCTAAGCCAATCAAAACTCTAGAAATGCTTTATCCAATGGTTCAGTTTTTAATAATTGCTAATATAGTCTATGACATTAGAGCTGTCATCATATCTTGTGTATTCTTTTTTCCATCTCAGTTTAAAGCATCTTGCGCCTTATACACTACACAACTGTAGCAATGAATGCATTGATAATAAAGACCCCCCCTGTGCTTGATCAGCAATTGAATAAAGCATGCATGAATCCCGGGGCAACAACTTTGAGTGCTGAATATGAAACTTACTCCTTTAACGTATGCTCCAAACGTTTAAACCGTACTGAAGACGGATTGTTATATGTGAGACTGGAGTTACAAAAGTATATTCCATTAGATTAGCTATAAATTATTCTTAACCGTGTGCCTGTCCACACACCTCCACTCGTATATAAACTGCTAAAGAATGAAGACAAAGTAATTAAAAATGAAATGATAAGTGAATTAGAACATTATCAAGTTCGAGTAGAGAGTCAGGTGTTTAATACACAAACATTTAGGGATTGGCTCTTCTTATTATGTTTCGCAGATTTCCTCGCAAAGGTTAAGCCTTTACACCTGTATTGCAGCCTTTTATATTAAAACAATAAGGGAATTAAATTTCCCCGCTTTGTTTTAATACCAGTCTTTATTGTGTGTTTATATTAAAAACACATGTAGTGTGTTTCAATATATAAATTTTCCGGCATATGTTTCCCATGATGGGAGATACAAGACAGCATAATATCTTACCGAAAGGGTGACGATTATGAGATTCTGTTTCAAGTGAAATATCTTGTAACTCATTGTTGTTGATCATAAAAGCCGTTCCAATTTAGTTTTTCGGAAAATAAATTGATATTAACTTGAAAAATCAGTTTATAGAATAGTAACATGGCTGTAATATCTGGAATTTTTAATTGATTGTGGTACGGGGGAGGGGATAGGATGGTATTAGCTACTGGTTAACTATGGTTTCTTGATCGTTTTCTCGGAGATTCTGTTTTTCAAATGACCGTTCTCTTTAGAAGCGGACAAAGTTCATGTTCTTCCGTAAGAGTGTCTGCATCTGGGGCGTCCTATTAATCCGTTTTCACTGGTTGATTGTGGTTTTCTTTCTCGTTCTACTTTCTCGGAGACTTGGTTCTTCAGATTCTTCGTTCTTCAAATAACCGTGTTTGTTAGAACGCGGACAAAGTTCGTGTATTTTCGCAAAAGTGCCACTATTTTCTACGCAGCAGACGCTACAGTGCGTAGAAAAAAATGAATATAAAGCCGTTTATAACTGTTGAACTAATTATATCCACCAAAATACATAATACATGATGTTTAAAGAACTAAAATCAATCATATATACATGATGATTAAACAACTAAATATGAGTATGTAGTTTATTACAGATGTAGATCATAATTTAGTGAGCTCACTAAGACATTAACAAATCAGCACAGATTGATAGCAAGGAAAAATAGAGTCTGCTCAGAAGGTCTGCCATTATCGTCAGGGGCACAGTAACAGACCTGGGCCGGTTGTTCAAAGGACGATTAAGCTAATCCAGGATTAGCGTGTATTTTGATTTCTATTTTGTAACTTCTAGTGAGGATTTCTGTTTATATTTTTTGTCTTTCTGTTTTGACTTTGACTAATCTCAAACTTTACAAAATATTAGCAGAGAAAAACACTTTTATACAAGAGAAATTAAAAGCTTGATTAACTTTTAATCCTGGATTAGCGTTAATCGGCTTTCGAACAACCGCGCGAGTGTGAGGTAAGCGCGCGCGGGAAATCGATACATACATATTAGTATCCGTAATGTATCACACCGTTAGCTAAACAACGAACTCAGGGTGAATCTCTCTAGCCGCACGTTTTCAAAACTGTGGTACCGCAGCTGTTGCCCTACGTGCCTGAGCCGACTATTATCAATTTATACAGATTACTCGTGTTCTAAAATACCTGCTGGTAATAAATGTCCAGTGTTCAATGTTTTTATAAAAGTTCGTTGCTTGCGCTCTATCTTGATGATAAAATTACACTAGCGAAACATGCCTGTAAGGCAAAAAATATACAGAACCGAGATGCTGATAATGTTACAATGCTTAAATTTTCAGATTGAAACTAAATACAGCAAAACATAGTAAACTTACCACCAGAAAAGTAAGAGCCAGGCGCGGAACAACCTTGCTTGGTCGTTTTTATTTGTAGGCTCGCGACGACTGTTTGTACGCGCGTACCTTTACTCAAACAGTTTAAGCGCGCGCAGCTGCTTACGTAGTAATACGAAGAGCGCGAGGATTTTACAGTTTATTACAAAGGTCGTGCAAAAGGTAAACGAGAGAGAAAGCTCAATGTGTTTATTGGTAATTTGTTAACACAATAAAAACCAAAAGAAAACAATACGTAGGAGGTTTACGGGCCATGAGGCGCCTCCCCAGATCCATCCTTCCTGATTTATACCAGTGAGCATAAGAACCATTCAATTCAAATGTCAGCCGAGGTTCTGGTGCAATGTCCTTCTACAGATAACCCATATATCTGACAGAACTGACCTACAAGGGGCAGGATCTTAGGTCAGACATGGTCCGCCATATACCGAGTATCTGGGCATATGGATTGTCAACAAGATATTATGCTGTCTTGTATCTCCCATCATGGGAAACATATGCCGGAAAATTTATATATTGAAACACACTACATGTGTTTTAATATAAACACACAATAAAGACTGGTATTAAAACAAAGCGGGGAAATTTAATTCCCTTATTGTTTTAATATAAAAGGCTGCAATACAGGTGTAAAGGCTTAACCTTTGCGAGGAAATCTGCGAAAACATAGCTTCTTCAGTGTGGTGACTGCCAGAATTACTGTCAGAATTGTTCTCCATTCAGGATTTTTACCATGAAGGGCAAATCTTACATATAGGTTATTGGCCGGCCGGGAGGTCCGTATTGAGAAAAACTGTGCCCGTGGTCTTGAGTAAGGCCCAAGGCCGTTAGGCCGAGGGCCGTACTCAAGACCAAGGGCACGGTTTTTCTCAACACGGACCGACCTAGGCCGGCAAATAACCTTTTTATTTTGTTCGTACTTCGTTTGAATTTGATAAAGAAATATTGAAATCTCAGGCTTGTTTTGCAAAATCTGTTTTTCACGCGCGCTAGTACATGTAGCCAGGGCGCTGGAATGGATGGGCGGTGAAACGACCACTGCGCTCTTGTGCGATGTTTGATGCGGAGCGAGACTGGGCCGAGCGCGCTCGAGAGCGCTTGAGTTCAAAACATGTCGGCAAATGAAGTTCAATAGCTGATGCAGAAAAGGGATTGCTACAAGAGAACGGTACGGGATTTCCACTTAGTTTTTGTACAATGAACATGTCAACATGTTGGTAAAGCTGTAAGCAATAAAGAATGGGTTCAATATGTAAAATCAACAACGATTTTATTTAAAATAAGTCGAGCTGCTTCGAAACGCGTTGCTCTTTTAGTGTGGGCGCGAAAAGACAGACGTTAATTGCCTGCGATCTAAACCAAACAAAACGGTAATTTTCGGCATATGCATAGAGCAACCTTCGCTTTTTCATCGGTGTAAATTTCATTTTGAACTTTTTTGAACTTTTTGAGTTACACGCTATGGACGTCAGTGCACAGTTGTTCTCTCATAATAATAATTATAAGGTGACATTGGTCATTTGACGTTGTTGTTTTGCAGACCGGACGGCAAAGAAATGTACCAATATGTAAAACGCAAATGCAGAGCCATTGTACGAGAACGTCACAAAACAATAGGTTTAATTAACAGTACAATGGCTCTGCAGTTGCGTTTTACATATTGGTACATTTCTTAGCCGTTCTCTGCAAAAACAACAACGTCAAATGACCAAATTCACCGTATTATGGAGAGAACAACAGTGTACTGACGTCTATAGCGTGTAACTCAAAAAGTTCAAAAAAGTTCAAAATGAAATTTACACCGATGAAAAAGCGAAGGTTGCTCTATGCATATGCCGAAAATTACCGTTTTGTTTGGTTTAGATCGCAGGCAATTAACGTCTGTCTTTTCGCGCCCACACTAAAAGAGCAACGCGTTTCGAAGCAGCTCGACTTATTTT
The DNA here is from genome assembly GCA_029204205.1 of Desmophyllum pertusum. NCBI lineage: Eukaryota > Metazoa > Cnidaria > Anthozoa > Scleractinia > Caryophylliidae > Desmophyllum > Desmophyllum pertusum. Next base: position 285,586 of record MU825439.1, on the reverse strand, counting down.
AAATAAAATCGTTGTTGATTTTACATATTAAACCCATTCTTTATTGCTTACAGCTTTACCAACATGTTGACATGTTCATTGTACAAAAACTAAGTGGAAATCCCGTACCGTTCTCTTGTAGCAATCCCTTTTCTGCATCAGCTATTGAACTTCATTTGCCGACATGTTTTGAACTCAAGCGCTCTCGAGCGCGCTCGGCCAGTCTCGCTCCGCATCAAACATCGCACAAGAGCGCAGTGCGCGTTTCACCGCCCATCCATTCCAGCGCCCTGATGTAGCTCAGCAGAAGACTACCGAAGAAATAGCCCAAGTAACAAGAAACTCAGACGATTAATTTTTACACCACAAATATGTAATTACAGAAATGGAGACTAGAGCGGCATTTCATCACAAAAGCAGCTGAAACGAGAAGCTATTTCCATTTTCACAAAAACCATTCAAAGCCGCTTTCAAATTCTACGACAATCTTCAGCAATCTTCCATACTCTTGCCGTAAACAAATATCATGAAAAGCATTTTTCGAGCAAAACTGTTCCCAGTTACAGTCTTTACGTATACTACAATTTTATTTCACATGTTAAATCTAATTTTTTCCATTCGGTGGCAATTTGCAGTTTTCATTTTATGCGAAACCCTGACAAACGTCGCTTGCATTAGCTCTTTCAAAGCCGACGGCATAAAATTGATACGTGCCGAGAATTATAAACGGGAATACCGGTAGCCACAAAGTTATTTCTTGAATGAAAATTAACGGAAGATTTGTTTAGGAAAACAGAGAAACGAAAAGCAAACAATTAAAACGAAGGAATCGAGTCTAAACACGGTGAATTGTAATTTAAAACCCGCAAGTTTAAACGTCAAACTGATTTCCAAAAACGAACAACAAACTTGACTAAAACTAAATTATGTCGGTTAAAATCAAATGACTACTTGCCTTTTTGAAGAAATGCAAGTTCTTTAATTCCGCTGCGTAGTTCTCCATTCACTTGACAACGATAAGAGAGCAAAATAATGCGAGATTTTAAAAACTTATTTGTACCGACCTTCGCGCGTTGCTGAAATGGTCCAAGCAAGGCGCTAAAATGTTGGTTACCGTGACCGTGGTCAGAGATAGGAGAATACTGCCCCCTCCCGGAACCAATAAGATTCCAGGATTTGCAGGATACCGCCCGCTCGCGCACTGAGAAAAAAATAAGATATATTATGTCATTTTTACGTTCTACAAAATTGCCTTTAAATCGAAGGAAAAGGTAAAAAGAAAACACCATGCAAAGGGGAAAAATAAATACAAGGATAGTTAAAATTGGAAATGATTGAGACGGAACACTAGAAGAAATGAAAAAAAAAAGGAGGCTTCATTTTCAAGATGCCGCCAAATGCTGTGACATAGTCCCTTTAGGAGCCTCCAAGCCAGTATTGAGTTGTGGACGTCTCCGATGAACTACAGCGGAAAGCAGGATTTACGTCATGATAGAATCCGATCGGTTATCTTCGCTTGTCTTTGCTTCATTCTGTCCTTGAAACTCACAGCCTTAAGAATTCTGATTGTTCGAGGCAGTACAATTAATCCCAAATTGTACTCCATAGGGGTCACTATTCTTCTTCTTTGAATGGACTCTAAATAATAAAAAAATCGCGCGACCTTCTTATAGAGTTCGTGATTCGCGACTGCACTCGCCTACTGGTGTAATTTTGAGAACTTTCAAAACATCGAAAATCGTCAAATTTACAGACGTTTGTTATAACTGACCCAGCCATACAGACGTCTGTAAATGTTTCTCAAGTTTTGAATGCATCGTTTGAAGAAGGTTTCAAGCCGTTTCATTTCAAACTTAACGCAATATAAACTACCGTTAACTTTGCATGCTCTTTCTAGTTACCACATGCACATCGAAAATAAACTTGTAGATTTGCTTTCCACCGATATATATGCAACCACCGATATATATATATATATATTATGCAAATTATAATGAATACCCAGACTACTATTCGGTCTTGTATTGTAGGCTTTACGCTTCTATCCGACAACGTTAATTGAAATAGGTGTATACGCAAAGAGCAGTAAGGTTTCCAATCTGTTTTCCTAAAGAGGGTTTATAGGTGAACGGATAAAGACTGTTTATTTATTGACCACATTTTATTTTCTTTTTAAAACCACCAAGCACTTGACAGGAAGGGATGTCGTTTGTTTCTATTTTCTAATTCTATTTATTCAATATTTTGCGAAATTACAACATATTTCCCCCATATTATTATGTCATTTGAATGTCGAAGGCAAGGTAGAAGTTTTTAGTGGTTTATTGAAATAAACTAAGATAAGATACGATATAATGCTATTGTTCTTCTTTATTATCTGCCATCTAAAGTACATTTCTATATTTTTATCAACTTAAGTAAACAGACACGAAAGTTTTAAATATTCCATCGTAACTTTTTCTACTATGAATTTCAATGTCTGCCCTAAAGCATAATTATATAGCGCACTTTGTTCCGTATTTATGATTGATTAGAAGGTCACTCAGATAATACGTATACGGTAAATGCATTCAGAGAAATAAATTGTTAACGAAGGGCGGGTGGGGCAGGGGGGGATGGATGGATCCCCCGTGAGGTTTTTAAAAATTCTGAAAAGAGGATTTACATGCAGATTTACCCATATTTGTTTCCCTGAGGAAGGTTTTTGTAATAAAACCGAAGATTGGCAAAACCACCTCCAGTGTTTTTATAGCTTTGTTTTCGTATAGGTCTCGTATCTTACTCAGCAATGTTCCTGGTTTTTTTTTTTAATAAATATATAGCCACGAAGATAATTTCAGTTTTCGGACTGAAGTATAATTTGCGCAAGCTACGATTTGTCGACCTGATTAGTTGCACAATTTACGGGCTAATTTACACGCTACGATTTGTCGCCCCGATTTCTCTTTTATTGGTTTTAATTAAGCGCGAGGGTGAAATTAGCCCAATTTATAAAATATGTTGCGCTGCAAAATGCTTTTATCAATCGGGCCGATTTCTTATCCGTACGGTCATTTTATTATCAAATCAGGCCAAATCGGGCCGAAAATCGTAGCATGTAAATTAGCCTTAAAATTGGGCATATACAATATTTACATTTATTTTGTTCTGCTCCAAGGGCGGTTCAGATGAATTGGATCGTGGAATATTGACTTCGACTCCGACTCGAACTCGGTCAATATCCCCGCTTGTGGACCTCGAGTTGGACTCGAACTCAGTCCATATTTCTACATATGTACCTCGCGCTTGGTCAATACAACTATCTATATCTGTCTAGGAGGGAGGCGACAACGATATTAAGTTGCTTTACTGGTTGTTATTCAGAGGCATTCAGTTATTTCAGTCCACTGTTCAAACTGGCCCATACCTTCTAATTCTCAGCAATATTATACGTAAAATAAATAAACTGTATTGATTATAAACTGAAAATGTCTGTCTATTCATTCATTAAAAAATCACTAATAATTGAACCTTCCCTAGCAAGCACTGGTTTAATTTGAAGCAGAGGTTGTTGACACGCCATTATCAATTATCGCGTATAATTGTCTTTGCTAATGCTTTTTTTCCTGTTTCCTAAATTTCTTTCATCCCGGTCACGGGCAATGAGTATGATTAAAGTATGACATTATTTTAGCGATCTTTTTGTTCATTACGAGCTGAAAACTAGGAATGGAAATAAAATATTTTTTTTGTCAAAAACAATCACAGTAAATTAAAAATTATTAAAATTTTATGTTTAAATTTCAGCAACATAACAAACTTTTAAGCATTAGGTACTCTGTTTTCATTCAAATTGGCTTAAACTAGAGTTATATCGGAAATCAAGTTTCGCTCAATGCAATCCGTTTCAATGTTGTCTAATTTTTATGACCTACCGGCGTGTGGTTTCCTAGCCTTTTATTTTGTTTTTCTTCACGATTTTAAACCATTATTATATATTAAGGCAGGTTTGTATGTAATAGGATCTCCTAGCTTTCCCTTTAACACCGGGAAATAAGTTTATTTCTGTAAACGAAAATTGTCCTGAGTTTTTTTAAGGTGTTCTTGAATTAATTTCAGAATCTTCACCAGCTATCTTGTTTAATCGGTGTCCCGGCATAACACGAACTATTGTCAGCTCTTGATTTGTTTCGATCGTTTGTTCAGCATCTGCCACCTGTCGCAATCTTCCAAAACATAAAACTTGCTTAGCTTCTCGTCGAATTTTCCCGTTGAGTGCCAAGCATACTATTGGGTTGATACAACTGCTAAACAAGGCAAATAAAATATAGGTAACATATGCAGCTCGAGGCAAGCTTCCTGTTCCCATTATAGCATTAAGAAAATCCACAATTATGACAGGAACCCAGCAGAAAACAAACCCAAGTACAAGGACAAGAAGCATTTTTGTCATTCGCACCTCCTCCGAACTCAAAGTTCCTGCTTGGCGTGATCGGATTGTGTTTTTTGCGGCCCTTGCATGTTGCTTTACCATGCGAAAAACCTTATAATAACACACTGCAATGATAGTCATGGGTAGAATTGTATAAATGATCAATAAGAAAAAGGTATAAGCTATTTTTCCAAGTTTTCGTTCCGGATCGAAGGTCATGAAACAAGCGGCTTTTCCAGGTCGGAAGATGTAAGTGACCAGTCCACTGAGATAAGGAGAAATGGTCAGAATAAAGGGAAGGACGCTGACAACTGTGATCATGGCGGCCGTGAATCTTCTTGTGAACCACTTCCTATATAACCGTGGTCTTATCACACAAAAATATCGATTAATAGCCATCAAGGTGACCATGTGCAGTGAAATCCAAACAAGGGAAAGGACAAAAACGCCTTGAAATATACAAGCTGCATCGTTGAACATCCACTTGCCGTGTATAAAGATGGAAGCTGTGAATGGCATGACCAGCGAGGCTGTTAGTATGTCAGAGATTGACAAACCAACCAAGAACATGTTTGTAACAGTGCGAAGCCTTGGATTCTTACATATCACGCCAATGATGAGCAGATTTCCAAAAAACGCTGTTATGATAACAAGCAGTATGAATCCTGATTCAAACGCTATAGTTCCTCCGCTTCTGTTTCTTAGATCATATAGGAGCCGTGGTAAATTTCCGTCATCCATTTTCTTGGTGAAAATCGATTAATATTCAGTGAGCGGCAGGACTGGACTGAAACTGCGCGCGATATTAATTGTAAAAACCATAACGCGCGAAGATTTCAAAGACCAATGTGTTTGACATCTGGTTTTACTTCTAATTTTTGGATTGGAAGACAACACCGGGTTTTATAATAAATGTTTAAACAGTTTGGAAGTTGTTTTCATTGGAAGGTTATATAATTGGTTGGGCATTGACAATGATTACAGCAGGATCAGCTTTCTTTGAATAAGCTTTCTATTTTTTCTTTAATAAGTCTGTATCTTTTAAATTGACGTTATGTTCGTCAGATTAATAACAGCCACAGCATTTTTTATTAAATTGCTCATTTTCTTGGACAATTATTCCCTTTGGCTTCTGCATAATAAACAAGCCCCGTGTCTGCCATGGTGATGAAGTAATAGCAATAGAGTTGTTTTCATTGAGGATCGGAGTAGTATAACAGGCGTGACGTGACATTGACAATGAATCACCCCCATCAGTTAGTATGAACGTTCTAGAATAAGCTTCAATTTATTTTTCCGTTGGCTGGGTTTGTGTGGAAAAAACTGAGTATATCCTCCCAATATTTTGCATAATAAGCCCATTGATAATGAGGAAAGCAAGAAGGGCAAACAATCTTATTTAATCTGGCTCAATGTTTTGCGATTGGTTTATACTGCTATATTATGAATCCTGATATTCTCGAAAAGTTGATCAGCTGTCCGTAATGATAAAAAAAACTCAGCATGATCGATGTTGTTGTTTATACGAGTTTGTTTCCCAAGGCAAGGTGATTAACAGCGCATTGTCTGTACCTACATTGTTTGTATCTTTAACATATATTTTTATTGAGTAATGTTGCTTGCCACCCAGTTACCTTTCTTTTCATATAACTTTCAAACCGCCACAGAATGTCACAAATAAACAGAAATGTATCAAAATCGGCAACTTATTGATTTCATCACGTTTTTTTCCGTTTCTGACATCCAATTTGTATTAGGATTGTTTTATTATTGACAAGGTCACGTGACAGGGCTCTACAAAGGGCCTATTGCAGTTCAGTTGAAGGAAATCAAAATCATCCCTTGAACTGAAATGCAGTTAGAATTTCAATTCGTTTTTATCGGTCGATTATATTGCCTGGCTATGCATGTTCGCCTTCAGGGTGAGTTATATCACCGCAGCGTCTAGGCAAAAACATTTTCTAGAGTTACGATGCACGGTGTAAGCTGCCTTTGCTCGTTAAACTAACTATTTGATATAGACTAAAATCTCTCTCATGAAGTTTTTATATGAAGGAGTTTCGATTTTTAATAGGTAAATATAAAAATACTGCATACATAGTAACTGGGCATTAGAAGAACTAAACATAACAACATGAAAACACCAAACATGTGCTACGTCGTCATATCAACATCAAACATCCGGGACATCTCTGAACAATAACGACATAAAACCATACGGCAGAGGGCTCTGATAATCGGAAACAATTATGTTCTTTAGGAGACCAACCTAAATATAGGCTCATACGCTATATCCGGGGGTGAAGCTTGGGTGGAGGCGTATATACGTCAGTAACGGTGTTTTCCTGAGCCTAGCCTTTGTACGCCCTCCTACTCTCGATCTCCTCAAGAAAAACAATTACGGATTTTTCTTGCTGATTCAAAACTGCGCTTCTTGTCGATTTTTTTTGAGGGATCATACTCCTTATATCTAAAGTTATTTAAAGTTATTTGTCAAACTGGTTTCATTTAATGAGATTCATGAAATGACTCTTTCACTTTTCAATGAGTGAGGATAGGAATAAAACCACTGAATTCACATGTCTTTCAGTTCAAATCATTTTAAGAATTATAAACACAATATTTTCCGATCTTGGCGTCGTGGAAATTAGCCTAAAGTTGGCTTGATGACAATTGTGACTCTTGTCTATGGACTTTTATTGCGAGCATATGATGTCAAAGAAAAGAGACAAATGTAAAACAAATCCACATACAAAATGTTCAATCCGTTACAGTTCTGTCCAGTTTTGACCATCAATACTCATGTAGTATGTTTTTCTTGTTTTTCAATCTTTCAGTAATAACGTTCTGAAAAATTAATATCGATGTGTCCACTTTAATTTGTAATTTCACGTTTACACTAAATCTAAAGATATTTCATAAGGTATTAAATGCTGCAAACATGTAAATTTGGTATACGAGGTAACGCTAGACGCACCCATACTCAAGATTTCCGGGGTGTAAGCGGAGCGGCATTACGTATACATCACTGCAGTTTCCTTGTGGAGCAAACTTATAATTAAAAAAATAGTATTAAAATTAGTGAATAAATAAATGTAATAGCACTGAATGACAAGCATTTTTAGAGTGGAATATAACTTTATAAAATGAATTACATAATTCACGCCTGAACCATCGAGGATAACTAATTCGTTGCAGCTAATGAACTTATGTCAATGCTTTGCGAGCAAAGTGAAATTAACTTGTTTCGCATCTTAAAGGGTTGCACGAAGTAGAATCAAATATATATAGTTTCGCAACGTCATTTCGACAACGCTGCCAAAACGATTTTTTTTTTAGGTGTGTTTTACTAAGCAACGTTTTGTGCAACTTGTATCGCAACGGTGTAACAAAGCTGTGAGACAAATTGTGTAGGGCAACAGAGCTTTTATTCTTTGGAGCAAAGTTTCTCGGTAGTGGAAAATCTGAAGCGAGAGATTCACTGACGCACATCCGCCCAAAGCCTTTGATCTTAGTTATATTTACAATATTATATATTACCATTATTACTCGAGTGTAACGAACGATATTAGATAAATCCCAATTAAACATCTAACCTTCGACAAATAATGACGATTGTTTGGAGATTAGTTTGCACACCATGAATAATAAGCTTTAGGAATTTAATTGATCGTCAAACTATCTACCAAACTTCTTCTTAACTCTTTATGGCTGACTGGTTATAAAAGTGTACGTGACTTGTATTTCTTTCTTTAGATATATGAATATCCTTCAGTAGTAAACCCTCTATGAGCTGCCGAAGGGCAAATCGACAGCTTTGACATGTAAATATATTCCGATGGATTTAATTTGTGGAGCGAATTTCGTTATTTTACAGATGTACTATAGGCGTATCTTGTACACAGTGGTTTCCGCACTGTCGCATGACAGTATTGAAACGAGTATTTTTGAGTCCGTGTATAAAAGTACCCTTTCAATAGAGACTTTTTTTTTTGCTAAGTGATTGTGATTGATTGTGATTCGTATAAGGTATATTAGATGAATTTGGAAGTGTTACTACTAAAAATATCACGTTCAACAAAAAATAGCGGCGAAGGCTCACTAGAATCACTCAAGAATATTGGCTTTAGGGCGATACCGAGCCGCATATGTGCGAATAAACAGCGTACAACCACGTTGTACTATTAACTATACGTAGCTATATACACAGTACAGCCGAAAGGAAAGGAAAATAACATCAATACAAAAAGTGACAGGTAGTCATTTTAGGAGGAAAGGGAGGGTTAATAGTAGTAACGTATGTCCGGTCTATAATTACCTATAAATACCTATATGTGGTGGACTAATATATTTTAATCAGTGCTCAGATCAACAGAAACGTTCACAGTTTTCTATCTTCGGTAGGAAGAGAAGCTCAAGAAATGGAAAACCGATCTGATAACTCCATGATTTTGAATTCAAGAGATACATTTACTGTGGCCATCGAAGGAGGGCTAATATTGCTAATCAATTTCGCTGCGTTTACCGGCAATTTATTGATGTGTTATGTTATGTACAAAAAGCAACGTTTCCACACAACGGCAAACGCATTCCTTGTGTCCCTGGCCATGTGTTACATGTTTACTGCCTGCCTTGTCATGCCGTTCACCGTTGGCTCCCTGGTGGCGGGAAAGTGGCCGTTTGGACAAGTTTTATGCGACATTCATGGATTTGTTTTCCTCACTTTACCTTGGGTATCGTTGCTGACACTGACAATCATGGCGGCAAGTCGGTATTCTAAAGTCGCCCGTTTGGCCTTTCACAATAAGTGGTTCTCGCTTAACAGATCCATTGGAATGATCATAACAATCTGGTTACTTGTTGTGGTGGTGCTGATCGTTCCTATAACATTTGGTTCCGCAACTTTTCAATTTCTCCAGAAAGATCCATCTGTTCCATGTCCTTGAGCAGGGAAAGCCAAACCATAAACATAACGAATACAGTGATTACACTTGGCCTTTATATAACGTTGGCAATTATCTCAATCATTGCACGGTGCGCTATCAGAAGACATGACGCGTCCATTCGCTTGTCATTTCAATTGGAAAGAAGTCAAGGAAGATGCGAGATCGACATGAAAGTAATTGCAGAAGAAAGAAAACAAGGTCAAGTTTTATTAGCTCTGATAACGGAAGTCATGCTACTCTGGTTGCCTGCTGTAATAATCAAACTGTTGGAATTTCCAATACAGTCGGTTAGCCTTCCACGTCAGATTCATCTGGCTTCCACGTTTCTTTGGTTTTCTGTTCCTGTCCTTCATCCAATCACATACGGGGTTTTATATAGACCGTTTGCAAAAGAAGTGATCAGAGTGCTGCCAAAATCAAGATTACTAAAAAATAAGGTGCACGCTGAACATGCCATATAATCACGATTTTATGCCCGTTTTAGTGCAAAGTGATATTGCATTATTTTCAAAACTGTCTTCATGGAAGAAAACTATAACAGTTTGTTGCTTTTTATAGGACAAATGTCTGTATTTCATCAATAGCATTAAAAGAACCAATATAATAACGAGATATTATTATCAAATAAATGTTCATATTATTACGTTTATCAATAAAATACTACAGTTTCGTTCACATGTCTGCTGAATGGCGTTTTAAAGGAGCTTTTCACCCCGTCATTCACTAAAAATGTTCTTAATGTGGCAATTATTTAATTATAGTCAAGAAGATTTTAAAAACGATAATATCATGATACTCGATACAACAAAGAATACTTAAGAGCGGTTTGCTGTAAGGACCGACTAAGGGATGCAAGATAGAAAAAAGCGTTTTCTCCAAACTTTGCCAGAATAAAGACCTCGGTGAACTAGTTCTAAAAATATAAGTTTCGGGTCGTTTAGAATTGTATTTATTTTTTAGTGAATTTTTTGTGTTTTGCGCTTGGAGGCAGGCTAATTTCACGCTGAAATCGGGACTTTTGCGAAAGCTCCCGTTGAAATATTGAAAGCTTTCTCGAAAATATTAACCCAGGGAGTCAAAATCTGTTATATCCACTGGTTATTAGCGGTGTAAAATTTAAATTAAACATAAACCTGAATTTTTAACGAAATTTTAAATTTACACCCTTCAACCTTCGTTACAACAACCGAATTTTGGCTAAATTCAAGGCTCCAAAAAGCAATCTGGTACATGGATTTACCCAACGAGACTATACTCCGAGGAACAACAATCATTTCAACTAAACATCAAGCGAAAAAAAAAAGGGGGTAAATAAAACGGAAAATTCTGAGAGCGTTTTCAAAACAGGTCACTTGAGCAATATGAGCGACCCGTTGACCTTGCGTGACAAAGGGAAATCAACAAACGGTAGCTCTCAAAATGGATTCCTTTGTTGAAATACGCGTCAGTTTGCTTTTCTGTTATGTTTTTAAGTAGAGGAAACTAGATTCTTGAATTTTGAGTTATGTACTCGCAGTACTAAGCTATGAAGGGAGATTTAGACAAGTATATTTTGAAATTTGACCCACTGTACTTAGACGGTCCCGATATTATACATTTACAACGCAAATGTGGCATCATCTACGAAGTAAAAGTCAATTGACCGAATATTCCTTACCTTAGTAAGCTTTTCCTGCCTGGAAACCACAGCTTTTTTAGCAAAACACAGAGCAAGATCGCCGAGTCATATCTCACGTGGAGCCAAGTTGTCAAATGTTTTTATATGTTAACAATTAACCAGGGAAAACCACAGGAAACCCAGCAGTACATACACTTTATTGAGACTCCCTTATATAGGGCTATTCTGTCACGGTGTATAATAGACTATATAAATTAATTATTTAACTATTTAATAGCAATTTAACTTAAATTAGAATAATAATCAATATGTGATAATTAGTATAAATCTAAAAATAAAATTAAAAATAAAATTACTGAGCAAATGTTCACTGCCTTATATAATTGCTAATCCTCTGTTTAAATGTCTTTATATTGTTAACTTGTTTAATGTCCTTTGGTAGATTGTTGTACAGCTTTGCGCCCCGGAAGGCAAAGGTCCGTTGGCCCGCGGCAAGCCTGCATTTAGGTAGATTTAGGTCGGAAGTATACCTAGTATTTAGATTTAGATTAGGATTTAGATAGGTAACTCTCGAACCAGGCTCGTGCACCTTCAGACAGGCCCATTTTTCGAAGTTTTGACAATAGCAGGTCGTGTCTGATACTGTCAAAAGCTTTAGACATGTCTAAAAGAACAATCACCGAGATCTTTTTGTCATCCATATTCTTCAAGAGTTCGTCCGTGAAGTAGAGTAAAGCTGTCTCCGTGGAATGAAATTTCCTATTTCCACTTTGCAGGTGAGATATTTTCCCATTTGTGTCCAAAAAGTCCATAAGTTGCGAGTGTGCCGACCTTTCGCATACTTTCGACATAATGGGCAAAAGCGATATAGGACGGGTAACAGGTAAACTGTCTTTCAGAACTCTCGCTGTAACTTTATCATATCCAGGAGCTTTGCTTGATGGAATACTTCTGACAATTTTTCCGACGTCTACTTTAGTGACCGGTCGGAACTCAAACTTTGGACACTGATCGTCAACTTGATCGTCGCTTACAGGGCGGGAGCTGGGGTCATAATCTTGGATTTGAAAGCCATGTTCTTCAGCGAGAGCTTTCGCTTTTGCGGCTGTGATTTCCTCAACAGAGGCATAGAATTCATTGAACTTATTAGCTTGTATAGCAGGATCTTCGGTCGTGGTCAAGAGTGGTGGTTGTCTTGGGAGGCAACGATTAATTACTTTCCAGATGGAGTTTGTGTTTCCGTTACGGTTTTGAAGTTCGGAGCGGACGTGTTGTTTTTCTGCAATCCGTATTTCTCGCTTTACTTCTTGTCTAAAGAAACGATAAGCATTCCAGTGGAGTTTGTCCTTTGTCTTAATTGCGCTTTTATGCCACTTGTCACAGGTCCTCATGAGCTGTCTAATCTCTGGGGTAATATAGGGATTTGGTCTTGATTTTATTTTTGTTTCCTTATAATTGGTGCGTGATTGTTTAGCACGTCGAGAAATAAGCAATTGAAGGCGTCGACTTGGTCGTCAAAGTCGTCGAAAATATTTACCACATGAAATGGGACATTAGCAAGATCTTCGACAAATTTGTCAGGATTATAGTTCTTGTAACTCCTGGTTGTAATGTATGAGCGGCGTGGTTTCGGAGCCTTCAGCTTGAGCGTCAACGATATTGGGTAGTGATCGAAGGTTTCACTTCACAAGCGTCAATAATGTTCTCATTTGTTGTTAGAGCAACATCGATTAAAGGTTGTGAGGTATTGGTAACTCTTGTAGGTTCCTTAACTAATTGAGTAAGATTGAGGGTGGTACAAAAATCGATTAAAGATCGGCCATCTGGACAGTTTCCTAAGACATTTGCGTTCATGTCCCCAGTGATTATCACGTCTAGACCCAGCAACAAAGAATCCACAAAGGTTTTGGTTAGATCCTCTAGAAATCTTATCGGCGTTGTTGGAGGCCTGTAGACTGTGCATAACAGGAAAGATTTAAACTTCCTACACTGCACTTTGAGCCAGAGTTGCTGGAAGTTTGTATCAGAGACAGATGAAAGATGTTCAATGGTAGAAACCTTATAAATGTCTTAGCATAAACAACAAGTCCGCCTCCTAATTTATGTACGCCGCGGTCCTGTCTAAACGCCAAATATCCAGGAATGTGGATGTCTAAATCGCTCGTTGAAGGTCCCAACCACGACTCGGAGATGGTAAAGATGTCGTATTTATTTTCTGTGATCGTCTGGGTAAACTAAATGGAAGTTTTCGCGCGAAGTCAAAGAACGCACATTCAAGTGAGCGATGACAACGTTCGCTTTCTTTCTTTTTGATTCCCTGGTGGAGCCGGGAAATTGCGGTCCTGGATTGAGTTCGACGTCATGTATCAACTTTAATATCTGGTGAAAAGTTGATACTGAGTTTGCTATACAAGTTAGTTGGGGCCCTTGATCTCTTGACTCTAGTCGTAACTCGTAGCCTGGTCCGCCATGTTGTGAGTTGTACAGCAACCCGAGGTAGATTGTTTTCCAATATTCTCACTTTCGCTTCATCTTTTCCAATTTTTTTCGACTCCAGGGGTATCCGGCCAATCTTAGCGACTATCTGGTAGTTTCTGACATTGTTTCGAACAGTAAAAGGGCAGGAAAAGCTCAGTAAAAGTAGAGCTAATCGACACGCTGCTATTTCATTAAAATGCATAATGCAATAGCAGTACGGTTAGTCACCTGCGCAGCCATTATTTGTGTCGTCACGCGTTGCGTGTCGACACAAATAATGGCTGCGCAGGTGACTACAATACGGTGATATTCCGTCTGGTAGTTGATAATCCGCCTGTGTAAAAATACGGGCAAACAGACGGATTATCCGTCCAGACGAACTATCTACGTAGTTCCTCTGCCAAGACGAACTAAGCAAATAGTTCTTCTCGACGAAGTTGGGCAAACATTTGTAGTTCGTCTACTTATGTGTCTCCGGTATAAAGACGGGCATAAGACGCATTGGGCTCTTAAAGCATGTCTCCAAATGGGGTATGTCTCTATATATCTCTAGACTCAAATAACCCCTTTAAGAGAGGGGTGGGAGATCCCTCCAACCCCTTTTTCCAATCCCTTCAATGCGCCTTTCCGAGTGCAGATAGAACTAAGGGCTTGTTTACATGGAGGGAGGGTGACCCGGGTACCCGGGTCACCCTCCTAGCCGGGCTACCCTGGGAGGGTCAACTTTTCATACATTTCTTTACAAAGCACACTGAAGTGTTTACATGACAGACAGGGTCACCCGCCTACCCGGGTCACCCTGTCTGCTTTCCAGGGTCACCCGGCTAGGCGGGCTATCTTTTCTGCATGTAAACGGTCAAACCCGGGTCACCCGCCTAGGCGGGCTATCTTTTCTGCATGTAAACGGTCAAACCCGGTCACCCTCCTGGGCGGGCTATCTCTGTTGACTTGGAAAACCCGCGATAATGGCGGAACAAGCGATAAAAACAGCAAAATCGCCGCTTTAGCCTTTATTCTTGCTGCCATGTTTGTTATGTAGTGCTTAATAAATCGCGCCGTTGCAATAAAAAAAGTCCGCCAAAACATGAGCCCGCCAAAACAAGAGCCCGCCAAAAAAGATAGCTCGCCTATATGATAGCCCGCCCTAATAGCCCGCCCATGTAAAGGCGGGCTATGTTTTAGCCTGGCTGGGAAGGTAACCCGGGTACCCGGGTCACCCTCCATCCATGTAAACAGTCACCATGTATACGTACGTATCAATCGACTCCATTAAAAATATAAATAGTTAAAAAGACATGCATAGCGCCTTTTTGTAATATTCGATTTGCTTTTTATTTATTCATGACACATAACCCAGTTTTAACAAACTGTGGGGTAAAACACAATCCTATGCACTGTGCATACTCCAATTCACAGTAAAACATTTTTATCTGCTAATAAATACCAATTGCCAACAAATAATACAAGGAATTTGCAAGCGAAACAAAGATGGGAATACTACGGCTGTCGTTTTTCACTAGTACCGTAATTTCTTGATTAAACGCCGGGTCCAAAATAAACACTGAGTTCAAATAAACACCAGCTGGCCGGGTTGTTCAAAGGACGATTAAGCTAATCCAGGATTAGCGCGAATTTTTTATTTCAGTTTTGTAACTTTTCAGTCAGTTTTTTTTGTTTATATTTTTTGTCTTTCTGTTTTGACTTTGACTAATCTCAAACTTTACAAAACATTAGCAGAGAAAAACATCTTTATACAAGAGAAATTAAAAGCTTGTTTAACTTTTAATCCTGGATTAGCGTTAATCGGCTTTCGAACAACGGGCCCTCTATCAGGCCGACTTTTAAACAAACGCCCCGGCGCTTAATCGAGGTCCCTGTGTTTCATTTGAGTTCCGGAGTTTATTTGATTTAAGTTTACGAGCCACCAGGGCATAACAGCTCGATGTGTCAGTTTTGCTTACTATTCAACCAACCAACCAACCAACCACTCATTCACAATGACTTTTTTGTATCAAAGTTTGTCGCTAGTCTGAATAGAGACAAAGTTGTTGAAATTTTTGTTTAGTGGATGATTTTGTTTAAAATGCTTTGTTAAAAGTTCTTTATTTCAGCAAACGTTATGGCAAAATCAACAAACGCTTGGTCTGTAAGGCCGAATTTTAAATAAACATCCGCTAATCCTGTTAGACGGCAAATCAGCCACACCCAGTTGACATTCTCCCCTAGGAAGAAAGTCAAGAAAGTTACACCGCCTTGCGCCTTGCATGGAATCCGTCTGTGCACACGCCAAAATATTCACAAACAGTGAATGGCGATGCTATGTGTTCTCATGCTGCCTTTCTTTTGCATGTCGCACAGCTGGTTCTAAAAACCAAGGGGTGCTGTGGTGTACTTTATCCAGGCGGGTATCCCCCGGTGGGGGGGGGGGGGGGGGTACTCCCTTATGTGGCCTATACGGGACGTGCCGCTGGACATGGTATGGTTTTTGGCCTCTCTGCCCTGAACAGTTTATATAATTTTATGCGAGTCTGTCCTAAACAGGGTCTGAACCTGTCCTAAACAGGGTATGGTTGTACGATTGTCGTCGTAAAAATATGGTTTATACAGTATTTAGAGGTCAGAGACGTTTGCCGCGTATCAGTAAAACGCGATTAGCTACATTGAAACCTAAACAGGGTCCTAAAATAGAGGATGTTGTCCTACAGGGTAGGTATTTTAGGGTTTTTTTTATTTTTTCTTGTCCTAAACAGGGTCAGGTTTTCAACCCTCAGCGGCACCCCTATACCCAAACATGGGTCAAGTACCGCCCCCCCCCCCCCCCCCCCCCGGGCACAGAACTATTGCTCCTCTTTCGCAGCTCTAATATTTCAGCCTTCGGCTTCGGCAGATAACACCAACCTCGGCCTTGATAATTCTCGCTATCATGCTCAACTTCATCCAATAATTGTTTATTATCATTTCAGTATACCGTGACGAATAAATTATTCTAGTTAGCATTCTTCTTAATTACCTTGAACTTTTGATTCGATGATTTGCTTTCCTTTGCCAACGTCAAAACGCCCTCCAGACCGTCACCGTGTCGCTAGTTGTTTAACATGCTTAAGGCTCAGACACACGATGCAACATAGCGCGCAATGACTTGCATCGTGTGTCCCCCCCACAGGAAATTGTTGGACGCAATATTTGCAGAAGTAGAATCTCGTTCTACTTCTGCAACATTGCGAGCAACAAATTTAATCGTGTCTAAAGAGCATAGCTCTTCTTCGACATATTTTCCTGTTTTAGGCTTTCTTGTTTAATAGGGAAAAGTTTGTTAAATAGAATGGAAATGTTTAATAGCAAATGTTGCGCAAAATGTTGCTGCGTGTAGCCACATGGAGTGAAAAATGTTAAGCGCAATATTGAACGCAATGTTGCACGCAATGTTGCACCTTCAAGTTGGATCTGAATCAGATGCAAATCAGATGCAAATAAATCATAGTTTTAGTCTCACATCGAGTTCCTACATGTGAAAATAAAGCTAAGCGGCTAATTGTCTGCTGGGCGAACATCCAAACAGCTACAACATACCTGCCCGTGCCAGTAACAGCTTTGGCTCCGAGTATAAAGTAGCGTCTCGAATGTTACAAGTACGTAAATGCCCGTGTATGGCTTTGGTACACTTGGCAAGCATTACAGTACTGTTCACATTGGCTGCCGGTCCACACTAGGACCGTATGTTCCCCTGCAATCTGCCCATACTGGCCACGTCAAACATGAACTCCACTGGATGCTCAGCAAGTACCTCGCTTCTCAGCCGTGCCACGTCCGGGGTGTGGTGCTCTTTACGTATGTGATTGACCAATCCAGGATAACCGAATACATATATATTTATAGCGTTCGACATGCATACAGCTGTGAAGGTGTCAAATTTATAGCGTAAAAATGCACTGTTGTGCTATAAAGAACTGAGCGCCACGATGTGATGTGACTACAACTGCTGGGTGCCCTGTGGTTTTGCCTGGTTAATCGTTAACATATAAAAACATTTGACAACTTGGCTCCACGTGCGATATGACTCGGCGATCTCGCTCTGTGTTTTGCAAAAAAGCTGTGGTTTCCAGGCAGGAAAAGCTTACTAAGGTAAGGAATATTCGGTCAATTGACTTTTACTTCGTAGATGATGCCACATTTGCGTTGTAAACAGACTTCCAATGTATAATTCCGTGATCAACATTGGGTCAAATTTCAAAATATACTTGTCTAAATATCCCTTCATAGCTTAGCACTGCGAGTACACAACTCCAAATTCAAGAATCTAGTTTCCTCTACTTAAAAACATAACAGAAAAGCAAACTGACGCGTATTTCGACGAAGGAATCCATTTTAAGAGCTACCGTTTGTTGATTTCCCTTTGTCACGCAAGGTCAACGGGTCGCTCATATTGCTCAAGTGACCTGTTTTGAAAACGCTCTCAGAATTTTCCATTTTATTTACCCAATTTTTTTTTCGCCTGATGTTTAGTTGAAATGATTGTTGTTCCTCGGAGTATAGTCTTGTTTGGTAAATCCATGTACCAGCTTGCTTTTTTGAGCCTTGAATTTAGCCAAAATTCGGTTGTTGTAACGAAGGTTGAAGGGTATAAATTTAAAAATGTCGTCAAAAATTCAGGTTTACGTTTAATTTAAATTTTACACCACTAATAACAAGTGGAAATAACAGATTTTTATTCCCTGGGTTAATCTTTTCGAAAAGGCTTTCAATATTTAAACAGGAGCTTTCGCAAAAGTCCCGATTTCAGCGTGAATTTAGCCTGCTTCCAAGCGCAAAACACAAAAAAATCACTAAAAAATAAATAAAACTCTAAACGACCCGAAACTTATATTTTTTAGAACTAGTTCAACGAGGACTTTATTCTGGCAAAGTTTGGGAAAACGCTTTTTTCTATCTTGCATCCCTTAGTCGGTCCTTACAGCAAACCGCTCTTAAGGTTACTGTAAACCTTCGAGGGTGCCTTCCGGAAATCTTTCCTATGCGCTTTGTTTTAGAAGAAACCCTATAAAACTATATATCACTGTAAAGGTAATAGAATGAAAAATCCGATAGAAGCACTACTTTTGTCCGTTTTTTTAGGCGCGCGCAAGCCTTCGAACGCAAAACTGACAGTGTCTGCTTAACTGAGTTACAAGCCTTCGCGTTACCGCGGACATCAAAACAATCTGGACTATATCATTCAGGAGATAATGGGCTAACAAAGAATGTGAGGCTTTTTCAATACTCTTATTGGTTCGCGAAAAAATCTATTTTAAAGTTAGACAATGGATATGTTTTCGATTCGTGTCACGCGCTGGGACGCCACGCGAAAAATATTTCGAATTTCGTTAAAGCCTCACACAATTTCGTGCATTAATGTCTAACAAACATTTTGGCCAAATTTCATTAAAATCCAACAAATCTACATACCCTGTTAATTCATTTGAAGAGAGGGAATTCGCACAAAAACAAATCCGGAGTTTTCGGGCAGAAAAGATTTTTGGAGTTTTCACACTTAATCAAAGCGGGTGTGAATGCGGTCATGCCGCCGACCAATAGAACACAACATAGGAATCCCCCAGAGAGCCTTGTGACAAGGCAGTCTATTGAAATTCACGGGAAACGACATTTCCATGATTTGCGACAGGAGAATATTGGGGAAAGTGAAGTCTGGCGCACAAAATTCATCGGCGAAACCGAATCAGTGGAAAAGAAAACAACCGCAGCGGTATGCACGGGAAGAACAAAGGAAGAAAAAGGCTGGCGAAAGTGCCAAAGCAAGCGTTGTTTGCGGCTATAAATGCACGCGGGTATTAAAGCTTTCCTTGATAACAGACCGTTCCTCTCTTTTTCTCCATAAACGGCGTAAGGAAGCGTAGATTTTGGTGTCATAAATTACAAGACACAAGTATAAACACAAGACGTGAAATACGAGGTGCGGGGTGAGATTGCCGTGAAAAAACGTCACGGGGAGCTCTGCGGTTGACACATTCTAATTGCCTTATAACACCTTAGTGGTTTTTTTACTTTTATTTGAAAACACGTTTTTGTCGATAACTCGCGCGCATTTCAAGTTTTTCAAATTATTATTTTTGGAAAATGCAGATAAAAAAGTAGTCTTTAATTTGGCTTGAAAAACAAATTTTGCAAAAAATCGTCCCTTGAAGGTTGACAGTAACCTTAATTGGGGTTATGGTAGTTCAGTTTTGAGGAAACAGAGTCCAAAGTATCATTGATAGAAGATGCGCCTTTACGACTCAGTACAGCATTGAATAGCATTGAATTCAATATATCTGGCCAACTGCTTTGAAAAGTGAAACTCTTGGCCATCGTATCTGGCAAAATGGCGTTGTAGTGCGCATATTGTAGTAACGGCGGTCACGTGTCATTTATGACGTCAATTATGAGGGTTAAATCACCCCAAATGACGATTGTACACTTTAAAAAATCTGCCATCTTGGATTTCAAGATTTTTTCAAAAATGTCAGAAAAATAACAAAAATTGGTATGAAAAAATTAAGAATGCAAAAACAGCAAATAAACGTTTCATTAATGCATAAAATCTCAATAATACGCTACCGATTAAAGATAGGAATGATTTCTGTGCCCTACGACACCATTTTGCCAGATAATAATTATTTACTCCTCTTGCAGCCTCTCCGATGGCGAAGAGTTACACTATTCCAGGCAGTTACTCATCATTCTCGCCAGATAGATTGAATTTAATGTTTACACAGAGTCGAAAAGGCATATCTTCTACCGGCCTATCAATGATATGTTGGACTCGATTGGAGATACATAGAGGTTAAGAGGTGAAATTGCTCGTTCTCAAAATCGACCATAAAGACCATTCAGTGCCAGGCTTAAAGTGCAACTAACCCCCAAATTTGTTTTCTCTCATTAAAATCTATCTATTGCCCCGATCACGTCTGCGAAAAAATTATCGTGATTGATAAAATCCCCGCGTTTCTACAGTTGTTTAAAGTCAGGTGTTCCATGTTCACCACCGCGCAGATTGGGGTCCTGGGTCGAGCAATGTGACGTCAAAACCGGAGACTAGATCTACCATGTTTACAAGCATTTGACTGGGCATCCATCGAGCGTATATTTTCTTTCCGTTATTTCCAAGCCGTTTTATCTTCGAAAGCCACAGAATTTTAACACAAACTAGATATGTCATCTAGTGACTCAAATTCGGAGTCTAGTTACAATTCGGAAGACTATCACACAAAAATGTTGAGATCAAAGTGGAAGATGCACGGGTCGCAAGCTTCTCGTGATGATCGAAGCACACAGATGGGATGGCTTTCGCTTATGCCGACGAACCGTATGTAGACGAGGAATGGCTGAAGAAATACGAAAAGGAGGAAGAAGAAGAAGACAAGAAGCTAGAGGAAGTAATTCAAGCTAGACTTGACGGCAAAGAAAGAGTGGATTCTTGGTTAGTCTTATCACTAATACTTGTCAAACCAGATGTAAACAAATAGACTCGCAATCGATACTTCAAGCAGCAATGAGTAAGATATCTTCTTGGATGAACTGCCCGGGCACCTGGAATGGACAACTAAATGCGAAAAGGAGGTCAAAGCGAACGAAGAGTCGAAAAGAAAGCACAAAGGACCGCTTAGATAGCACTGAAGAAGTCAGTCAATGGTAAGCAATTATTGTCACCTATAGTACTCCCATGCATCGATATGCGCGAGCCGAATGATCATTTATATTTTTGCTTTAGCGAGTATGTATTTTGTAAAGCAATGGTTATTCTGTTAAATGCCAGCTTTTCACCATTTAGAGGGTTTTGATTTTTACAAAAGCCAAGTAACTGTCGCAGTTTTCTCTCGCTCGCGGCTTTTTTCGATCGATTGAAAATCGACTTGGTCGATGGCTAGTTGGGTTGGCTTCGACCGGGTTAAATAGCCTTTGGAAGTCAGCCTGCTAGAAGTGTGCGGACAAATTCTAGACGGAGTTCTTGAGCAATGGCTCTCACAGTCCCACTTTACTTCGTTCGCTTGAGTTTACATCCACCGTCTTTTTCGTATTTTCTCGACGATCGCTCTAGAATGGTATAGTATACCTTTCTCTAAATCTGGGGTGTTACTGCAACGGCCAATAACGCACCTGGAAGGCGTTTCTACACACTTTTCGAATGTGTATCGCATCTTCCTGAAGGAAATGAGTGGACGCGAAGGATCCAAGGCTCCTGAGTTGACTTCACTAGCCGCTAAACTCATTCCCAGTCAAAAACGCGGCCGTGAACAAAAATGGCGGCGTTTTTGGTCACTTTGCCGGGGCACAGAAAATCGAGGATTCAACCAAATCCAAAAACATTTTCGCAGTTAAGTTTCAAATAACAAGTACATGTATTTAAACGAATACAATTTTTTGGGTTAGTTGCACTTAATATGTTATAGTGAGCTAGGTAAGGCAGTTAATTCTTAAAAGGTAATCAAATGGTCACGAATGAAATTAGGAAATAACTACCCGTGGGTTTTGTCAAAGACATGTAACAGAAAGGAAGTGGAATTATTTCTCAATTAACAATTTGATTTCCTTTTAATCCAGGTTTTAATGCAATGTCAATGTGAAGACAAATTACTCGGTGAGGTTAATGTAGGCCTGACTATATTATCTAAACGTCTCATCTTTAGAACTTACTTTCGTGATTTGAAGGGTGCCGTGTGACCTCCAATTTTTCAAACTTTGTTTCATCACATGCATTTGTGCCCAATATATATAGGTTATTGGCCGGCCGGGAGGTCCGTATTGAGAAAAACTGTGCCCGTGGTCTTGAGTAAGGCCCGAGGCCGTTAGGCCGAGGGCCGTACTCAAGACCAAGGGAACAGTTTTTCTCAATACGGACCGACCTAGGCCGGCCAATAACCTTTTTATTTTTTTCGTACTTCGTTTGAATTTGATAAAGAAATATTGAAATCTCAGGCTTGTTTTGCAAAATCTGTTTTTCCCGCGCGCTAGTACATGTAGCTCAGAAGACTACCGAAGAAATAACCCAAGTAACAAGAAACTCAGACGATTAATTTTTACACCACAAATATGATGTAATTACAGAAATGGAGACTAGAGCGGCATCACAAAGCAGCTGAAACGAGAAGCTATTTCCATTTTCACAAAAACCATTCAAAGCCGCCGTCAAATTCTACGACAATCTTCGGCAATCTTCCATACATTACTCTTGCCGTAAACAAATATCAAAAGCAAAACTGTTCCCAGTTACAGTCTTTACGTATACTACAATTTTATTTCACATGTTAAATCTGATTTTTGCCATTCGGTGGCAATTTGCAGTTTTCATTTTATGCGAAACCCTGACAAACTTCGGCTGCATAAGCTCTTTCAAAGCCGACGGCATAAAATTGATACGTGCCGAGAATTATAAACGAGAATACCGGTAGCCACAAAGTTATTTCTTGAATGAAAATTAACGGAAGGTTTGTTTAGGAAAACAGAGAAACGAAAAGCAAACAATTAAAACGAAGGAATTGAGTCTAAACACGGTGAATTGTATTTAAAACCCGCAAGTTTCAACGTGAAACTGATTTCCAAAAACGAACAACAAACTTGACTAAAACTAAATTCTGTCGGTTAAAATCAAATGATTACTCGCCTTTTTGAAGAAATGCAAGCTCTTTAATTCCACTGCGTAGTTCTCCATTCACTTGACAACGATAAGAGAGCAAAATAATGCGAGAAATTCAGTAAAAAGCTTCTTCGCATCGACCTTCACACGTTGCTGAATTAAAATGTTTTCGCTTGTAGCGCATGCCTACGCTACGATTCCGCGGGTCTCCGCCTGGTTCACGGGTAATTTTTCCCGCTCCCGGGACCAATATTGGCTTGATTAATATGTTTTTGTTGGTCTTACAGTATTAAACGCATTCTGGCAGTTTTAAAAAGCTAAGCGAAATTTTCTACCTTCGCGCGTTGCTGAAATGGTCCGTGAAGCCTCGGTTACCGTGACCGTGGTCAGAGATAGGTGAATACCGCCCGCTCCCGGAACCAATCAGATTGCAGGATTCGCAGGATACCGCCCGCTCGCGCACTGAGAAAAAAATAAATACTCATTGTCTGATACTTAGTTAGCTTTTCAACTCTTTAGTTGTTTCAAGCTGACGCACATTAAGCAATAGTTTTAAAAGTCACTTCCCATTCAGTACATGGGGCATGCTAACTATTTCTGGACATAAAAAGCCTCCTACACAAACTATTATTTGTTGGATTTTTTTACGAGGCTGTGCACTTTTAGCATGCATGTGATTAATCATAGTGTCATCGTAATGGCTTCACATTGATATTTGCAAACTTTACGTTAGCACGAACACACACACAGGAAATGGACTGAGTTTTCAATTAATTTTGCGGTTCACGTTATACATCATAGTCGGTAGAGAGGACTATGAACGCAATAACCATTAGGCCATCACTCTACCACTAAAGCCCCTTCCACACGAGCAAGTTTTCCTTGACAAGTTTCCTTGACAAGTTTTCCTTGCTCGTGTGGAAAGGGAAATTTGGCAATTTTTTCCTTGACAAGTGTCCAAGTTCAAAAACAAGCGTGCCATTTTTTGAACAAGGACACTTGTCAAGGAGAAATTGCCAAGTTGCGAAACTTGTTCGTGTGGACGTGCAACAAGGAAAACTTGACAAGGAATCCCTGGTGCCCAGCGGCCTTATCGTGTTGCTCGCGACCTGGATCCTATTAAAGACGATAATCCGCTGTACAATATTATTGTTGTTACGAAAAATTGTTATCGTCCACACGAGCAAATAAAATTTGTCAAGGAAAAACTCGTCAAATGAAATTTGTTGTTTATCCACACCAGCAAGGAAAACTTGTCAAGGAAAACTTGTCAAGGAAAACTTGCTCGTGTGGAAGGGGCTTAATTTACCTCTTCTTAGTAATTGCGGTTTTTCTTTTATATTTGCAACAAAAATAGCATTTTCCAAAACACCCAACCTAAATGCCCGGCTGGTCCACGCATAGATAAATGGATTAATCGTAACGCTGAGAAAAATAAGAAAAGTTGTAATCAGTTCGATTTTTTCTGACATAAGATCAGGGCGAAATCTTTTCAACAAAGCGATCGTCCACATAGGAAGCCAACACATGGCAAAGCCAGCAATCACTACTGACAAAGACTTGGTGATCTTAATCTCATGAATGGAAACTCCGGCTCGAGTCATCCTTCGTTGTAAAGACAGAACAATTTCGAGATTGTGCTGACGAATCTTTGTGTAGACATGGTAATAGGAGAAGATGGCGATGGAGAAAGGAAGGACGAAAAAGAGCAATAAAATCACGCTGTAATGAACAAGTCCCCTTTCGCCGGACATATGTAAAACTGTGCATGTGGCAAAACCAGGAATGAATTGAAATTGTTGCCATCCAGTGCCTCGGGCAATAACAATGTAAGACAGTAGCAATGCCCACACAGATCCGAGAAGTAGTTTTAGATCGGCGGTTTGAGAATATAACGTTATAGTGATCCGTTTTAACAATCCGCACATATCTGTTAAATGCAGCAAGGCCCATCGTAGCTGGGGACATATAAACGACGACGTAATCGATAAATGCTTGAAATTCGCAAACTTGGTGAGGGAAGATCCATTTCCTGGCGATTATCGTGACTGTAGTAAGCGGCATTTGGCAGACAGCACAAAGTAAATCAGAACAAGCAAGCGAAACAACATACAGATTTGTTGTAGTTCTCAACCGTGGGGCTCGGAACAGCGCTAAGCATGTCATCACGTTTCCGACGAGGCTTGCTATGTTCAGTAAAACGAGAACACTGGATTCCAATATGGTTAAGCTTAATGGTTGACTGAGAAGTTCAAGAGACATTCTGAAGGCAAGAAACGCTTTGAAAGTACTATCATTTTAGACAACTGTTTCAGTGTTTTAGCCTCTCTGTCACCTTTCTCGCGTTTGTGGTGTTTGACAAATGAAGAGATTTTTTGTAGCTGTGTTTACTTTGCAAAATGAATTTTGTCACCTCGTCACAATTCAGTTCATTTAGGTTCTGATTGCATACATTGAAAGCTTTCGGTCGTTTATCGAGAATCGTGGAAACTAAGAGAAATATTTCAAGACAGACGGAAAGACTTTAAAATGAATGCGAGGCTTGCCTTAGAGAGAAACGACAAATCACACAAAATTTATTTTGAAAAAAATCTCTCATATATACATGTACATTGTAAATAAAACATTGTCGCTTGATTGAATGTGAGGTCTCGATTAAATATTTATTTTCCATTTATTATTTTTCGAAGACTCGCAGAAAACTGCACAACTTTATAAATAGGATTATTCAGTATTTTTTCGCTTTGTCAGTGAAGCGGGTTGCTTTCAAGATTTAGAAAGCCTATGTCGTTGAATACATCTGATTATACAAGGCATACGATTACAAATGTTACGTGATTGCTAGTGAGTGGCGTTTCGAGTCAGGAGACAATCCTTAATAGCAGCTGACGAAGGAGGCACTATAGTTACTAACATATGCAAATAAGTATGTCGTGCTCATCAACAGATCACTATATGAAAATTATGTACTAAGCCATTAGTGATACCAAAAACAAAACAAAAAATTATGGTTAGAAAATTGGATCGAGCGATTGCTGAAGGCTAATTACAAAATCAAGAAATTTTCAGTTCATTAGAATACGGTCAAGTACATCTATATTTATACACAATACACGCATAAAAATACTCGAGTTCACTGAAATACTCAACGATCAGATGCCTTTATATTATTGAAGTCGACATCTTACGATAATTCATTGAAAAGCCCCAAACGATTTCAAACAATTATGAGGAATGCAATTTTATGAATTGTCCAAATTGAAAGGTTTCCACTGAAGACAATGGCATCGAATGGAAAAACGTCTGGAAAAGCGTATAAGCTAAAAGTCCTATAAAAAAGTGAAGCCATATAAATCATTCTAGTTTTAGTTCTCATAAGTAGACATCTGATATATACAGCTGTTTCGATAAAGGTTGTCAGAAAAAAGCGCACTCGACAATCCCGAAAGGTATTGTGGGTAGTTTTAAGTTCATGGTTCCTTGACTTCAGCGTTTCAGGGAAATCTGATAAAATGGCAAGAGACGCCATGGACGTATGTTTGCGAGTGCTAAGAGAAAGCAACAAAAGTAGGCATCACGGGTTTGATGTATTTATTTGACTTATTAAAATTAATTGATCATATCCCAGATTACCTTTTGGGATTGTCGCGTTCGCTTTTTCCGACAACCTTTCTCGAATTAGCTGTATATACACAGAAAAAGTGAGTATAGACCTAGGTAGTCCATTACGCACGTGCACCCCACCAATCTGATTGTGAAGTTATCTTCCAGTGAAAGAAATAAACTTTTATCTGTCGATATAAATTGTCTAAACTTATCTGTGCGCTTTGGTTTGCGAACGCGAGGAAATTTAGAGCAGCGAATTTCAGGTTTCAAGTTTCCCTTGCAGAACACGAAAACCAAATTGTTTTTTTCAGAAAGTAAAAGAGCTTCTAGCGGAAACAAATTACGTCAGGTTTCTTTTCTACCTAATAGTTATTTGTGAGCCAAAAAATATCGATTTTTCAACTTATCCCGTGAAATCCAGATTTTAGTTGATAAGTTTTATGCGTGATGAAAACTAGTTTGATGTCAAATTAAGGCTGTTACAAAACGTTTTGGCCAGCTTTTTTTTTTTTTTTGGCCAACTCTGCGCTGAGTATAGAGAATGAGTATAGAAAATGGACAGGTAAAAAGCATCAAAAAGTGAGGGAAGGTAGACCCGGTGCCACTGTTAGTGGTAGGAGAAGAGACAGTATAAGAAGAGACAGAGGTGAAAACTCTGTCCAAGTAGAGTTTTAAAACGCTCTGTAGTAGATGTGTTCTTTTCTAAAGCGTTCTTTTCTAAAATGACATGCACCGATTGTGTTTTCATAAGGAATAAACCTCCGTTTCTACTGCCTTTGTACTCTAATGAAGATCATAACACGTCATGTCATGTCATCTTGGGGGAAAAAATGACGTGCTATGATCTTATTAGAGTATAAATACATTAATGAAATTGCTACAGGATAAAAGTACAAAGCTAGGAGCTAAGTTACGACAACTTTTATATTCGCCTCAAAATTCTTCTTTCCAATCGGAACTGCATGCGTAGATACGTTTTCTACTGAAACTTTTCTTATGTCGGAACTCTGCAACGAAATTACAAAGTTTTCTTAATCAAAGTTCAAATTAACGCTCAAATAAACAATTGACTGCATGTACTAAAGAATAACAAGAAGCTGTGAACAGCTTAAATTCTGGCTTGCAATGCTTGACTTGGAGAAGTGTATCGTTAATGGAGGTGGTGAAGAATTCAATACGACTGGAAAAGACAACTAAAAGGGGGGGGGGGGGGGGGGGGGGGGTGGTAACAGTAGGAATTGAACCATGCATTACACTGTAGTTCGCGGTTGTGTGAATCAGATTAATTAACAAGTAACATCGCTGGACAAAAAACTTTCTTTCTTCTTAAATAATATTATATGTGTTTCCTAAGTTGTCTCTGCGTTTACGATGGCAAATTTTTAGTGTTTTTCTTTGAGTGCATTTATACATCACTGAGCATATTCGACTATTAAAATAATAGATTGTTTTTATATATAAGCTTTCAGTTATATTAGTAAGCTCACAACATACAAGGTGCACACAATGATAACCAACGTGCTTGTGAGCAGTGGAAATTCTTATTTGACATTTTGGCTATCCCTAAATGTATAATCTAGTATTGATGGAAATTAATATTTAGGCTTGGTACAAACTCTCAACATAACAATATATTAAATCATTAAATAAATATATTAAGCTTCTTCTGATCAGCTTGTCGTCACCTCAGACAAAAAACGCGAATATTATTTTGCATCATAAGTAAATATATTATTTCCGATCTCACCACAGGGGCCCAGACAAACTGTTTGACTGTGTGCTTTTTGCATTTTTATAGTGAATGTATGGGATTTACTGAATGGACGGAGACTGTGAATAGTCACGAAATCTATGAACAAATACCTGCTGAATAAACGTAAATTTACCTTACCTGTTGTGTATGTTTTTGTGGCTCAAAACGGCGAATTTAAGGGATTTGAAGGATTTTGTTTTCGTTGTTTACTGTACATCTAATTATACGAAAAGGGTGGAAAGTAATTAAAATTCCTATTCCTCCAAATTCGAATAGCTACAGCGCCGAGGCGATTTTCTCCCAGAAAATCCCGTCGCACGGCTTCCAGGCCAAGCACCATAAAAGAGGAAAGGTGGACGCATGTGCTCGTACCATTGTGAGAAATACAAAGTAACTCACCACGAAAAAGCCGATTGTCAGAGCTAGTATCCATCCTCGGCATCCTCCATGCTTTCGAGAACGGTGTCCAATTCGGCGTTCAATTCGTATTGCTTTTGGTTCCCTTTGAACTTTAACTGAATTACTTATTTGTCGATTTTGTTCTTGTGATCAATTTCTTTGCCATTTTCGTCTATATTACTTTCGAGATAGTCTTTGAACATAGAAAATACTTGGTTTACAACCGCCGCATTTGCTTCGCCTCCGGTAGCAGAATGCTCAATGTTCACTCCTTCAGGAGGAGGAGGAGGAGGAGGAGTTGGAGGATTTTTGTGTGTAGAAATCTCTCCCGAGGCGCCTTCCTTACTCATGAGTAAAACGTAAATTCGATACAGCAGTGCAGAAATCCACGAGCGTGAGCGTGATTTCTTTAAAATCGTATTATCTTTGTTTCGGAGATTATTTGTTTACTATTGGATGCTACTTTGCCAATTAATGAGCATTGCTTCAATATTTACATGTAAATACATGGCTCGATGGAGTTCGGCTTGTTTAAAAAGCTTAGTCGTATGTATGTAAATAAAACAAGATTAGATTCGCGAGGCCTTTGATGATCGAATGAGTTAATTTCAAATTTTAAATCACCTTTCGAAATTCCCAACCGCAAAAACGATTTCGGGAATTTGATTTTTTTTACTGGAAGTCCGGAACCCAAGAGCTAAAAAAATATATAAAAATATGTTATGGTTTTCCTTTATTCGATTGGGTTCAAAGTTTGGCTGAGTTTAAAAATCGCGAGAAACTTATTATGGAGTAACCGCACGGAAATGGCTCTCAACGAAAATTTGTTTTAGAATTATAAAATTCCCCAATATGGTTTCGTTGAAAATGCATTATTTTAATCTAGCGACTTTCCAAATTTTATTGACATTGAAAAAATCGCCATTGAGTTGTAACTCTTTAAAGTATTATCTTCAAGCGAAAACTTGCGACTTAAGGTGATTCCTCAGTATTGCACTGCGCATCCTTACTGCGCATAATTTCGCGCGTAATTAGCGCGCGCGCGCGCACATTAAAAACATGGCGGCTTTTTCTTTGTGGCTATGCTCGCCAGGAGGTAAATAAATGTTTTCTCGTAAACGAGCACGGTGACCTATATTTTTTATTGCATAATTTTGATGTTCAACTTATCCTCTTTAAGTTAAAAAAATAAAAAAATAAACATTTTCGGAAGGAAAAAAAAGATATCGCTAAAAGCGTGCACAAAACCGTTACTCGTGGGTGCAGTTATGACCTTGAAAACATCGATGCGAGGAACGTTTTGAGTCGATGTCGTTTAAATTTGTGTGATTTTTTCCACAAATTATATATTAAATTGTTCCATATCGTCGAGACTTGGAACTTATCAAGTTTTTTTCAAGTATTACTTTAAACTTTGCTTCTAGCTGCCGCGAAATGTTACGTGAACCGATGAAATAACTACGCGCGTGATTAGTACCAGTACAGGCATAAACGGGGTAACATTGGTCCACCATATCTCTTTTGCGAGCACGGTGACCTATCTTTTTTATTGTATTTTTCGAAACAGTGCTTGGTAGGGAACATTCAGGGAAAGTTTAAAAAAAATCGTTCGACAACTTTTATTTCTGAGGAATCACCTTAAAAATAAATTCTCGCTAAACGTTACTTTTACTTCCGGTGGAAAAATGTTATATCCCAATTTGTCAGCCAATATTGATTCCTTTTCTATAAATGTTTCTTGGCTTGAAATATCTTATAGTCAAAAACATTTTTCGACCCTGCATACGCCGAACGTACAAAAACCCATAGCTATAGAATATTAAATACACCGATTGTTTCCGTCTAAACGATTGAAGTTAAGCAGCATTAAGTATTTGAAAGTCAAATACTCAACGACCGTAGAAGAAAAGCCCTGAGCTTAATACTAACAATTGAAATGACCAAGTGTGAAGCAAAATGTATTCACGCTAATTTTTATTCATTACAATAATTGGAGAGGACAGATGTAAAATTTATAAGAAAGAAAAATCACTCACTATTCATGATCAGTACATTCGTCGTCGTTTAATATCAATAACACAACTATTAAGACAATTCATGACTCAAGACCAAAAGAGCGGACTCCAGGCTCCATTATCTGCATCTCTGGAGCACGGTTAAGCTCACAGTCGTGCGCCATTGGACGAGTTCTGTTCTCCAATGCTCCAGAAACTAACAGTTCTAACGTGTTGACTTGTCGTTGATTTTGTCCTGCGGGAACGGTGGGTGATGATATTTATTAATTTGCAGGTGCTGATTGCTGATTGCTAATTGCAGGTGCTGATTGTAATTGTTATTTTTTAGCTCTCAAAAAGGTCATTGAAGATGGCTGAAAATTTAGTTTTTCATATTTTTAAAATCGTTCGTTTTTAAGAAATATCAGATCAGTTTTAAATGAATATACATTTTACAATTTGTACATGTTGAACATTGACCACCCAGGTAATATTTGGGCGCCATGTAGTTTCGTTCCATTTTTGTTCAGGCTTTTAAGTATACAGGGAATCTGAATCGTCCAATGGTGGGTGGTGAGTAACAAAGTTCAGTTCTCCAGAGGCGACTTCGCTGTTACAAGCAGTCAGCGTGACGAGTTGAAACTGTTGAAAATGCCCTTCTATTTGATCATCTTCGCTTCTTTGCTGAGTGTCTGAGCGAGTGTGGTAGTTGTCCTGTCGCTGATTGTTTCTGAATAAAACTGCACTGCGTGTCTCAACTTCTTCTGTTCTCACGACTCCTGACAAAACGCCAACTTTGCGTCTTTTTTCACAGAAGAGTATTTTTCGGAATTCTCTTTTGAATAAGTGATTCATCCCGGCGTATATGAAAGGATTGATTGTATTGGAAAAATAGAGGAGAAACATGCAAAGTAATTCAAAGTTACGCGGCATTTGTTCGACAACACGGAAGCGCCTCAAAACGACGATGACCCAGAACGGAATCCAGCAGACCATGAATGCAAACACAACCGCGAAGAGAGATTTACTTACTTTGATCTCGTGTGCGCTGATGGACGTGTTCCTTTCGCGTCTTTGAATTGTGGAAGATGCACCGATGTTGTGCTGTCGAATCATTTTGGCAACTTTTGTGTAACTGATTATGGTTGCCATCAACGGCAATAAAAAGAAAAAAGTCAGTACGATGCCATAATGAATCATTTTGCCGCTTTCGCTAAGATGAGCAATGGAACACTGGGCGTACCCCGGGACAAACTCAAAAGCTTGAAGACCAGTCAAGCGTGGAACGAGAATGTAACACGCAACGAGCGACCACACACAGGTAAGCAGGATGCGCGACTTTCCCACTGAAAATAATTTCTTGTATTGTTGATCTGACTTGCACATTCTCACATACCTGTTTACAGCGGTCAGTCCCATAGTTACTGGTGAAACGTAGATGACAAACAGGCTAAAAAAGGCGTGAAATTGACAAACTATTTCTCCAAAACTCCATTTGCCGGCTATTAACACACCCGTTCCAATAGGCATGACAAAAACTGCGGAAAGCAAATCGCTCACAGCTAAAGCGATAATGTATAAGTTTGTAGTTGTTCGGAGTCTTGTGTTCTTGTAAACTGAAATGCAAACCAAGGTGTTTCCCGTAAGAGACAGAATGTTTAAGATAAGTAACGAGCCGACTTCCACGATTGTTAATGAAAGTCCCCTTGCATTGAGATCGTCCGCCATTTCAGTTCTATTCCGGGTGAAGTCTGTTTTCTTGTTTGTGCTCACAATGTTTCAACACATATATTACCGCAGGTGCAACTATCCAATCCAGACTAACTCTTTAATTTAGGGTTGGATTCAAATGTGCCTCTCGCAGAGAACAAATGGAACGCGAAAACAGTTTCCATTGAACGCATTGATTGGTAGTTCTTTATTTCCGCGAAACAAATTGAACTACGTTGTTCTGTTATTGGAAATGAATAAATTAAGTTAGTGATGCTTGATATAAAAACACCTGCTTTAATGAATACTTCTGTTTTGAAAACTATGGAACATAATATTTTATATTTGGAGTCTTTTAAGTGCTGTCATAAATTGTAAAATAAAAGCTTAAATAACCGTACCCGGTCCTTTATAGATTCCAATCGTGTTGTAGTTACTTACAATATCGAGATTAAGATCGACCTTGAAAGATACGGAGCTGCACTAAGTACAGAACTGTGGCTAAATAAACATAATAAACTTCCGCACTTTACAAATTAAATATTACACGGCGCGTAAGTCTCAGAATAAAATTACAATTTTGATAAAATGGAACTGGATCTGGAACTGGCCACTTTCAAGACCACTAAAGATGGCCATGCAGTGTTTTAATTTTGTAAAATCTATATTTTCGCAATGACATGACAATGTTTTTAACAAAAACTATTAAAAAAACACTTAGTGGTGCTTAGTGCCAAGGCTTAGAGCCAAGTCGCTGTCAAAATCAATTTATTTCACAACTTGTCCATTAATGGTTGCACAGGAAACTCTGACAAGTAAAAACTACATATTTCTTGAAAGAAAGCTGAAATATTTCCAAGTGAACATTACCAAAGATTAAGAATCTCGCATTAAAGAAAATTACCTCGCGATTACACATGAAAATCAGCAGATAAATTATTTATATACGCTCTGTCACTGACGTATCTACTTTTAAAACGATCACTGATGCAATCAACTGTTTATTCATGTTTACATTATATCTCTCATAGGAAAATTTTGACGAGCGAATTGCAAATTGAATCAACTTGTCTAGCCTTTGAACCAATCTAGTTTCGAGTTCAATTTTTCAGAGCGAATGTTAGCAAATATCGAGCACAAACACATTTGAACTTGTATTTTATTAATCGTGGATTGAGAAAATTTAGTAACTATACGAATTTTTCTGTTGATAGACACTGTCTAAATTTATTTATACAGGATTGTTTGTGAATACGAAACCGACTTTGTTCGTTACCGAGAAAACGTTTTATTTCTGCTACATAATGGCTTATTTTTGCGAATCTACTATGATACTAATCGATGACGGCGACCTCTTACAAAATGTAGAAATTAGTTTTCACTGTTTCCCAGTTGGTCGCTTTTAACGGATGATAACAAAGGTTGCCATTTATCGACATATATAGAATTAACATATTAATTAAGACTTTGTATGCAGGCGCTCCCCTTTTCCTCTTCTTGCATTGTAGGTTTTCCTTGGCTCGTCGTATTCTACAGTTGAACCCCGCTAACTCGAACTCCCAAGGGAAAACCAAAAAAAATAGTTCGAGATGGCGGGGATTCGAGTTAACCGATAGCAAATGACTGAAAAACAAGGGCAAGTAGAATGGGTTTGAGTTCGAGATAGCCGGGAGTTCGAGATTATACTGTTTATTAGTGAGCCTATTCAACGGAAGAAGCCTGTCATCGGATTGAAGATTGGCGGCATATATATCTATTTTGGACGACATTTCCCATAATGATTCTAGCCGACACGTACTTTCCGAGTCGCCTTCTTGGTGGTCGTAGGTAATCATATATAGCATGGATTTACAACGGTTTAGAGCTATCAAAGCCACACGTCCAAGGCCCACAGGTCCACAGGTCCCAGATAATATGATAATAAATATCCCTTGAACACTGTCATAAACGAACCAGCCACGTGTACATAGTCAGAGTAGCAGCAACTGGCATCGCGAGAGTAGCCTTAAAGAGCACATCACTGATCAGATATAGGGCTTGGGAAACCGCAAATAGAAAAAGAGTGTATAATCTCAGGGTTTTTTTTTTACTTATAATGAGACAAACAAATATATTTTTTAATATACATGTAGTGGTTATAATAATTGCAACAAGCGAAACAGTCTCGACGATAACAGTCCCGCGGCTTGTTCATTGAACTTGCAGTTTTGTTTGAATGTCTGCGTGAAGTTTCATTTTCCATTTTTTCTAACGGGTAGTATAATTTATGGACAAACAGATTGCTTTTCTGACACTTCAGTCCATTGATAGATAACTTATCTGCTCTAAATCACTTACTATACATCTAACTATAGAAAAAAACATGCCAAATAACTCAATTAGTTCCATGCCACTTAGTCAATACTGAGACTGTGCGAAGGAAGGAAATACTGAGGAGACATATGCGGGCTAAATCAAATTCATATCATTCAAATGATTAACACTCAACCGGCTTAACCAAATAATTTTTTTTTTCTTTTAGAAAAGTACAACGAGTAATTCTTATACCTAATCGTACATTTTTGGTACGCTTCGGCGGCATATCAGGCGAGTTTGGTCGAGCCATGGTTTGTATTTTGGCTCGCCAAAATACCCATGGCGAGACCAAACGACCACTTTCATCGAGTAAAAATGTGCATGTGTCACTCGTTGCGATCGTCGATTTCGATGTGTAATTATTTATAGTTTGAAAATGAACTGAAAATGAACTGTAGAAAGAAAGGACGGTATATTTTTTTGGAAAGAAATGATGGTATATTGAAAATGAACTGTTTTCCGAATTTCCACCATCTTCCTCTTTCCTTTCTCCTGTGGTGAATTTGTTTAATTAAAGGCGATCTTTGAGACAACCGCAGCGAGTACCGCAGCCGCGTTTTTGACACGAAATTTAGCTTAGTTTTTTTTTCGTAAATTTCCCTCTTATTTTATTACTCGCTTCGTCAACATTTTGCTGTTTTAATTTGGACTGTAATTTCGCAAAATTTCCCTTTGAAAAATTCAGCTCTAATCTGCAGAATTTGTCGTTTATTTCCAAATTGTCCTGATATCACGTGAGTGACTTGATATCATAGGATATCAGGTCAGTAGATAGAGCTTCTGATCGGCTAATTCAGAATTTGGGTGCGGTTAACTGATGAACAGCTCAAACCTTGTGAGGATTTCACAAATATTAATTTGCGTATGAAAGAGTCTACCGTCAGACGATAATAGAGAGATTTAAAAGCATCACGTTTGTTTTTCCCGAGAACGGAAAAAAATCTCACTTCCGTCGTCTGCTGTACCGCTTGTATGCGAAAGAGAGTAGTTCCGAGTTTGTTTTGAAAGTGTTAATTGTTTGATGGATTTTACTGTATTTAATGATATTAGGGAAAACGTAAGTAAAATTAACCGCAAGCTGACATTTGTCGTAGATCGTCATGCTTTAAGTCTCTAATATCGAAAATAAACCGAGAAAAGACCGCGATATCGAAAAATCATAAATTGAATTTTAGGCATTTACTTGAAATAGACAATAATTTCGACATTGAATACTCGCAGGACTGTTCTATTAAAACGGTGACTCCCATAACGAATAATTTTGTTAAAAGGAAAATTAATTGCTTTATTAATATTTTTAACATTCAATATTTACTCCCGTTTTCGTTTTGACACTCTTTTACTTTTCCAGCTGTAAGGTTTTTTTTTTGTGACGATCAATTTATTTGAATGCATGCACTTCTATCATATACATGTTCCAACAGAATGGCCTGCGTTCAAAACACTTCGGACTTCGTAAGTTATATCTTTAAAATTTTACTTTTCTAGATTAGTTATCTGTTTGTTGTATCGCTCTCTACCTTATTACGGAAATGTCACAGATAGTCAGATAGTAATGCAATATATAGATTATATCCCCGTGACATATCTCTACCGTTGCATTAAAGTGATTTGGGAAAGGCGTCAAATAAGAAAAACAATATACGGTAGCATATTTGTAAGTTTGCCACTATACTGAAGGTTGCAATGCCAAATAAATTATATCAAGCTGAATATTGCCATTGATATAAATTTCCTGACGTTCGTTTATGAGTTTATGCTGACACGCCCTATCATCACTGATTCTAAGGTACTCATACAAAAATGAGCTTTACATGATGTCTACTCGTCGTTTCGGGTTAATTTCGTTAAAGTAATACTCATTCCGCTTCTGTAGATTGCTCTTTACTCTTCTGGCCGGACAATACATCACAAATATATATTGTAGCTGTAGTTGTAATCCCTTTGATTCTTTATTCCTTTATTAGATATTCTGCCATTAGATAGCTGAATTGTTTTTAATGCCATCGAAAAGTAACAAGCTAAAACCTCGTCAGCTTTCGCCTGCAATTTGAGAAAAATAAGTCAGTTTTACTGAACATTAACCATGTTGAAAGAACTATCGCCGCCAAAGGTATAATTTACTGACTGCACCTAACGTAAATGGATTATACATAATTATAATTAGTGGATTATAATAATAATGACATCCTAGTTTATTGGAATTGTCGGGCATGCATGGAAGACATGAAAAGTTCACCGCTTCTTTTACCGGTAATGCATGAAGTGCCATGCTGGGATGTTTGTTGGGTATCGTAGCAGGTGTTAAAAGGCTTTAAAAGACTGGTTCCTTATTACAGTTGTTGTCATTTTTGTCATGTAGCTCATATCAAGCAGGGTTTCAAATTTATCGACCTGATAACACAAATGTGTTTTCAGATTATTTCCTTTCTGAAAAAGGAAAGAAGATTGCTATCTGCTGTTATCAGTCAGACAAGAATTATCAAGCATGAAATACATCAATTTTACAAACCGTGGGAACATCGATTTAGAAAATAACGGAAATCACTTCGAATATATCATGGTCGATGCAATTCCAATCCATATATTCGTTTCTCTGCTATTCAGCCGTTTTTACCTCGTAAACCCTGGAAGGGATAGGGGGGGGGGGGGGGGGGGGGGAGCGCGGCCGTAACTGAAGTTTAAAACTATGACAATGAAAGTTGTAGGGCCGATATAGTACGTCCCAAAAATGTTTCCTTTGCGATACGCAACGCGAAATGATTTCCAAACAGCCGCCATGTTGACGTCAGAAAACCACCAAAAGTTCAAAAGTAATCAAAACCAATAAAAACCGAATGCTAAAATGATAGAAAAAATTAAAAGGTTATTGCAAGAAAGTTAATAATTTCAATAAAAAAAGAAAACAGATTCCCCCGCCGGTCTGAATAAGGTTGAGCTATTTGCTGCCACCGGAAAGGTCCGAAAACGCATGTCCAACCATGTTTTTTTTTTTAAGTCTGAAACTCAATGGACTTGCTGAGCATTAACGATAAATAGTCGCTTCCATTTTTCCATTCTTGTTTTTAGTAGCATCAAGATAACAAACAACTTTTCAGAATTGCACTTACCGGGATGGGTATAGACGGTATAAATTAAAAAAAACACATTACACAAAAGTAGCGAGCTGAGTACACGATCAAAACTGAACGAATGCTAAAGCCCGCCATCGATAAAACTAGACGATGAAGGCGTGACAAGCCAAGACGCGAAAAGGAAAAGGAAATACAATCAAAGGCTCTCATGAGCCAGCTCAGGAATGTAATTGATATTAATGGCATTCATTGAAATCAATGCAGTTGTTGGCCCTTCCCTGTGAAAACCCTTGGAGGCTCGAGAAATCGGGATTCCACTGTATATATATTGGGCAACATCCCAACTCTGACAAAAGGGAATTATTTTGAAGCTTAAATGCCCGTGTAGGTTCCACTACTGCATGCCAAAACACAACAACTCAGATGAAGCCTGCTTACCTACAAAGCAAACTTAAGGTCTACACAATAACAGGCAAAAAGGTTTTGCAGCCAAAATATTTATTCAAATAAACATTTTATTTGTTTTCGGTTCAAAGCTGTTTTAATATATCGATCAATCGATCGATCGACCTTCGTATGCCAAATTACGAAAGGTTAAATTTTATTAGAATTGGAATCAAAAGATCAGTTAAACAATAATTGTTGTTATAAATCAAACAAAATTTAGAAATAACATTGAATTAGCTTACCGTACTGCGATGTTTACTTTCCAAAGTCTTGAAAATCCATTTGAAATTCCTTGAGAATCGAAGGGCTCCAAAAGCCAAACTTCAATGTCGTTTGTGTCTGCGGTCGAGCAATGTAGTTTTCCTAAAATATGCCCTGCTGGAACCGTCCTGTTATTCTCGGTTCTTCAATCTGTCCAATGAAGTTGTAAAAACCCCTTTATGTGTCCAAATATACTTATTTGTTGATGTGCTTCGACGTGAAAGAAATAATTTCAATCCTCCAGTAGCATTTCTCAAAACAAGTAACGAAGGAATCGCATAATTTATCCGTTTGTTGGCATCGGAACTCCTAAAAGGTCTATCTTTTGAATGTGTAAGACGAGCGAAATGACGTCCTGAAATAGAAACAATCCGCCATGTTGTTTTGCCCAAATATTTGCTCCCGCAATATTAGGTAATGTTGTGACTCCCAGGCCTTATGCACTGGTCAGCGGACTTACCAAGAAAATTTAATATCAACTAACAAACTAAAAAATTTCCCCAAACCATCACAAAAGCTCAGTAATCAATAGATTCCTTCGCTAAAAATGAATGCGAGGGAAAAAAAAACGTGTTCCCCAAACACAACAGCCGGATACAGAAGAAAATGGCCCACAAAAGCCGGAAGCTAATCGATAGTAAACGGACTGCTATAGGTACACCCGAAACCGTGAATAAACCTCTACACCAACAAACCAGGACGACCAAGACAAAATAATGTGCACAATTCATGGAGATACTATAACCTATAACGACCGTCGGTTAATTGAGAAGCCGGAGAAATCAACAACATGAGCAAAGAATAAGAAGCGTAAGAGGCGGCCATACGAAGAAGGAATGGCGATTTTACCTAACTAGTACTTGATGATAGAGGCAGAAAACCTGAATCAAAAGTTTATATGACATAAATTCAATAAAAATAGGGAGCGGAGTTTCGTGGATATGTTAGCAGTGAATAATGGAATTTAATTTTGCTGTTAAATTGCGCTAACATTCAAAATGATATTTTTCAGTTTCATTTTTTGTACACAGGTAGGATAACATATATTTTAAAGTTACAACACAAGAAGGAAATAAATAAACTGCTAAATGACGCATTTCATATTAACTGAAATTAAAATTATCCAAGAAGAAAGCTTGTTGTAGACTACAGGTTCGACAGATTGCGAACAAGTCGACTTGGAATAATTGAAGGAGATTGAACGATATGTGCCGTACTAAGAAGAAGTCATGTGGAGATACACAGTAATCAGACTTTTTCAATTAAATCGGAAGAACTTATTTTTTCAGTTAGTCTATTTGCATTCATGATTATTTTTTAAAAGCTTTTTGTCTGCTGCTCGATACATCAGAAGAAGTCTCTTATACGTTATGTGCAAATAATAATATTAAATAGAAAGAAGACACTAGCTAGCAATTATTGAACGAGATTTAAACGAAGATATTACACCATGACAGATCATTTTCCATCTGATCTTTGGAAATACTGAGTAAGCGGAAATACTTGCCTTTTTCTCCATTTGAGCTTTAATTGTAATTCTAAATAACTAAATGTTTCAACGAAGTTGCAGCCGTTTTTTTCCATTTCTTCTCACATAATGTCAAATATTTCTTTCAGCCTTAATTAATAAACAGCTTTTACCGAAACAAATTGGACACATGTAGGCGAAATATTTTAAACACCCCCGTTTTTGCTTAAAATTCGAAATGTGCCTGGCGGCTACTGATTCCATATTGGCTCTGCCGTGTCAACATCAGAGTTCTAAGCCTGAAATTTGAATAAATTAAAGCCGGAGTATTATCACTTTGCTCTCCCAAAAATACAAAGTAATACAAAGAACTCCAGTGGATTTTCTTATTGCGTTGGAGTCAAGCCAGAAAAATAATTAACCAAAAACGGGAAATTTGTCAAGGATTTTACATTTCCGTGTCGCTTTTATTAGAACTCTGAGTGCAGACACAATCAGTATAATCAATCCATTAATGGCAACTACGGAAATGAAAGAGTTACGAATCAAGTGTGTACAGAGAAGGTTAATAAATGTCATTTGGTCGACGTTATGTCACGTATGATGATATTTCAGGCATTGAACCGAATTTTTAAGATGCGGAAACGTATACCTGATGCGTTCGGTCGGGAACTTTGTTTCATAAATTTTGAGATGGAAAAGCTTGATATATTCCTATAGCTTTCTTATTTCACAGAGTGAAATTAGTTATTGAAAATGGCCAACGATCTTGGATCACGGAGTCTAACCTTGGTTATTCTGGAGGGCTCCTTTTTACTGGTCTTAAACATTTTCTCTCTTATAGGAAATGTTCTGGTTTGTCTGTCGGTTTACAGAAACCCAAGATTGCGCATATCTACCAATCTTTATATTATAGCCTTGGCTATAAGTGACTTGCTATCCGCTGTTTTCGTGATGCCTCTCGCCGAAATCATACTGTTTTCAGGAAAATGGCCGTTTGGCGAAACCATTTGCCAATTCCACGCTTTCATCAGCCTGTTTGTCATCTACGTTTCCCCAGCAACCATGAGTTTGACAGCTATTAACAGATACGTTCGGATATGCAGATCAACTACAAGTTACAAGAAAATATTTTCACGTAGAAAATCCCGTTTCTGGCTGGCGTTTGTGTGGTTCTTTGTGGCCTGTTATATTGGAATTCCAAGACTGGCAAACTGGCAAGGATTTGAGTTTGTGCCGGGCTATGCACAGTGCTCTATCAAACACCACGGCGAACGAGCAAAACTAATACATTACCTTATTGTTTTAACTCTTTTCCTTGTTATTCCTTTGTTTGCCACGGCGTTTTGTTACACCAAAGTTCTTAAGATGATACGTCAACATAAGATGGGAATTGTTCCCTCGCTCAGTCAAATGAGAAGAAACGAAGCACGCATTACTGTTCAAGAAATTAAACTCAGCAGATCTCTGTTCATTGTCGTTTTTACTTTCATGTCATGCTGGGTTCCACTTTGGATTATTGTAATATTGAGGCGTTTTTTCATTATACACATGCCGCGAAATGTGGAACTACTGTGCATGTTTTTTCTCTACATTTCAAATACGATAAACCCCGTCATATACTCAGGCATGAATTCAGCATTCAGAAGTGAGTTTCGTCGGATCATAACATGCAAATCAAGTGGCTTAGTCAACGTTCAATGTTCACAACGAGGAAATGAACAACAAGGACTAGAGCTGGGTCTGGTGACATCTTGGTTGCGAGATACGAGAGGCGAGCAACTTCATCACGAGTTGGGAGATGCCCCGCAGGCCCCAGCTTCACTGAGAGATGGAGACTGCCAACAAACACAGAACTCAAACTATTTAAATATTCCAACAAGATAAGTAATCATACTTCCTGGTGTTATCTTAAGACGTTTTCCAGCGATGAAGAAACTAACCCTGGTTTTTATGTTGTGGAACACGGTGAAACGGCAACATAAGGGCTTATCTATTGATTAATAATATACATACAACAATTTCTGCATTCTGAAAACATGCTAATTTATCCCAAATTGAGTGCACAAAGTTGAAAGTTGAAATTGATAGTGCAAAAGTTGAAATTTACAGTACAGAAAGTTGAAATTACGGCAGCTTGATTCAGCCAAACAAAATGGTGGACAAAAGTGCGACATAATTCAAACTATACAGCAGAATTATAATGCAAAGACGTGAAAACAATGCAAAGTACATAAATAACTGATTATTAACAAAGTGCAGAATTCCTGGTATAAACACAAAAGCCGCGAGGACAAACGAAAACATGAGATATACCGGCGTGGAGATAATGTAAACAAAATCTTCGTCGGGAAATACAAGTTTTTAATTTGTTCTCCAAAGCGAAACGAGAAGTAGGACGAAACAGACAGCCTACAAACCGGATGAAAGGTTCAATCACTCTGCCTTTTTACAAACGAAAAAGCTTAGACGGACGTCTGTAGTTGCTGAAAGAAAAGCTCGTTGAATATCAAAAGGTGGAAAATACATTAAGAGGCAAATCTAACCTGTGCAACGTCCAGTGAAGAAACTAAACTCAGTCAGAAACACGGAGTTGCAAATGGATGTCCTTCCTCTGCTGACGGAAGCCGTTTGGTGGCTTTTAAGCTCAATATTTTGACATTTTTGTTTGAGCATCATGTGCAGAAGAAAGGTCGCTCAAAAAAGCTGTGAGGTTTGAAGAGTTTCTTGCTCAGCGTTATGTTCGGCATAGATAAAACACGACACGTAGTTCGTGGAATCTCTCAAACCTACCGAAAAAATAGTTAAGCCTAAAGCGACAACAAAACCTTGGGGATTTTCATTCTTTTCATTTAAATTCTGGTTTTAAATTCGACGAGGATTGAAGATATGATGGATTCGTAAAATATTTTCATGCAGCTGTTGCAGAGAGTGCATGAAAATTCATGCATTAATTTAACACGTCAAATTTTCGGCCAATAAAGTTGTAGGAGCTTCATTAGAATATGGTCACGAAAGCTCTGTCAAAAATTTACTCGTGCTCATTTATTCCAAATTGCAATCGAAATCATGTGATTACTGGTACATACAGATACAACAGGAAACAACATAGTGGATGGCGTTGAAAATTGTACATTAATTTTAATACTATGCCGGACTGTAGACCGAATGGCCGGTAGTCTGATTAATCATTAGAATGTTGTATATCGGTGATCTTTTGTTTTATAGGTTTTTCCACTGTTCTTTTGTTCTTCGAG
The DNA here is from genome assembly GCA_029204205.1 of Desmophyllum pertusum. NCBI lineage: Eukaryota > Metazoa > Cnidaria > Anthozoa > Scleractinia > Caryophylliidae > Desmophyllum > Desmophyllum pertusum. The sequence goes on along the minus strand of MU825439.1, from coordinate 242,223 downwards.
TTTAAGAAAAATGTGCTAAAAGTCACTCCCATAATTTTCACATAAGATAAAGGATATGTTAGAAGTTACATTGCTCATGTTGTATACAGCTGTTTCGAGAAAGGTTGTCGGACAAAAGCGCACGCGACAATCCCGAAAGCTAATCTGGGATATGATCAGCAAGGTATGTTCCTGACACTGTAGCTGTCGAACCTACTTTTTGCTGCTTTCTTTTAGCACTCGCAAACATACGCCCACGGCGTTTCGTGCCATTTTCTCAGATTTCCCTGAAATGCTGAAGTCAAGGCACCGTGAACTTAAAACTACCCACAATACATTTCGGGATTGTCGCGTGCGCTTTTTTCCGACAGCCTTTCTCGAAACAGCTGTATATCTCATGCATATGAGCTTTCAATCTGTGTGCACTTCCTATATCCTACCTTTCGGTAGTCGTTTGATGTTACCGACACCTTCCGATAACAAGTAGTATAAAACACGTATCCAGATTCTGCTGATTGATAATGTAAAGTGATTTCATTGAGTAATAAATAATGTTTTACGTATACTGTGAACTGTCTCTATATTATATGCACACATGCACCATGTACACATTTATGTAGCTTGCGTCTGCGCAAGATAGCCTTGGCAAACCAAACAACGATTCGCGCTGAATATATTTATTGTAATCCTCCAAAAATCTCTTCAAAAGCCGCCTCCAGTTCATGTTGGCGCAGCCATTTTTCCCACTCGATTTGCTTGTTTTTAATCAGGGGCGGATCCTGACCAGTTGCCTGCATTTTACGGAAATCGGCCAGATTTATTTTATTCAGTGTACTCCCTATAATGGACTATACGGGGAGGCTCCGCCCGAAAGTTAAGGTGTACCTTTTCAGACTGGAGGTATAGAAAAGGGTACTGAGGGATTTCACGAGTTGGAGTATAGAAAAGGGTAGGGATTTCACGAGTTGGAGTATAGATAAGGGTAGGGAAAACGGTCATTTAGGTATGAAGTGGACTGCAGGTTTGATGTTCTTAGCCATCGTAAGAAAGCTTCCTTCCACTTCCTTCTGGGGATATATATTGTTCATTAAGTTCATTCCAAGGGTATAGAAAAGGGATGCAGTGTTTCTACTGTAGGTATGTGAAAGGGGTACCATTTTCATAATTTATATGGTAGGTATAGGAAAGGGGTACCATTTTCCAAGAAAAGTATATGAAAGGAGTACCTTTTCTGTCAAAAATGGTATATAAAAGGGTAAGAGATTGGACATCTGGGCGGAGCCTCCCCGTACAAAACTTTTTTGGGTAAGTCGACGTTACTAGTAGGGCTTTCTCCACCTTGCCATCCGGAATTGATCAGTTAGAAACTGGCTCGTGAATTTTTTAAATTTATTATCCGTTTAAAACAACATACCATACACTTGACCAGTTTGATCACTTATCCCCAGCGCTAGCTTTGTTTTATGTTCAAATTTATTAATTGGGCGAGAAAATATACAGTATGTCATAATTACGGAAGAGAACACGTAGACTTTATTTCAATAATAAGTTGTTTAAACACAAAGTAAATTGTAGCATGCAGCAGAATGGTGCGGAGTTATATGAATGAATGAAATTGGCAGCATTTTTAGCAAATGTGCTCATAAAGTATCATTTAAATTATTTATGTTCCACTGGACGATATTTCAGGATTAATTTTGAGTAGTGAATACTGAACTAGCCTATACAATACTTGTATGTGGACTTTTTTATTATTGTTATAGACAAGCATCCGTTTGGTTGATAATATTCGTAGCAATGGTTAACAAATATTTGACAAACAGCATCACCAAATTCATACTCGACTGAATTTATTTTTTTTTGCGTTGGAGGCAAACTACATGATACTATTTCTGATCGAACAAACTAAAAAAGATCGAAATGTGTAAACAACCTCACCGTATTGCAGTTCTGTTGCGTAAAACTAATCAGTTTTAATAATTAATTTTGACCACGGAAATGAAAAAGAAAAATTCAAGTGTCTCCAAAGCCGATTCAATAAATGTAATTTGTTCTAAGACTTTATCGATGATACTTCAGGCTACATTTTACCATTGCGTCAATAGATTCATGGTGGTTAGAGTTGCGTTCGATTTTCAAGGAGGCAAACTACAACTGTTGTTCAAGCCGTATTTCTCTGAAAATGGCCAACGATCTTGGATCACGGAGTCTAACCTTGGTTATTCTTGAGGGCTCCTTTTAGCGCTCTTAAACATTTTCTCCCTTATAGGAAATGTTCTGGTTTGTTTGTCGGTTTACAGAAACCCAAGATTGCGCATATCTACCAATCTTTATATCATAGCCTTGGCTATAAGTGACTTGCTATCCGCTGTTTTCGTGATGCCTCTCGCCGAGATCATACTGTTTTCAGGACGATGGCCGTTTGGCGAAACCATTTGCCAATTCCACGCTTTCATCAGCCTGTTTGTCATCTACGTTTCCCCGGCAACCATGGGTTTGACAGCCATTGACAGATACATTCGGATATGCAGATCAACTACAAGTTACAATAAAATATTTTCACGCAGAAAATCCGCGTTTCTGGCTGGCTTTTGTGTGGTTCTTTGTGGCCTGTTAAATTGGAGTTCCAAGACTGGCAAACTGGCAAGGATTTGAGTTTGTGCCGGGCTATGCACAGTGCTCTATCAAACACCTCGGTGAAAACGCCAAGCTTATTCACTACGCAATAGTTTTAAACTCTTTTCCTTGTTATTCTTTAATTGCCACAGCATTTTGTTACACCAAAGTTCTTAAAAAGATACGCCAACATAACTTGGCATTTCTTTTCTCATGGAGAAGAAACGAAGCCCGGATTTCCGTTCAGGAAATTAAACTCAGCAGATCTCTGTTCATTGTCGTGTTTACCTTCTTGTGTTGCTGGGTTCCACTTTGGGTTATTGTTATACTGAGGCGTTTCTTCATTGCACATATTCCTCGGAATGTGGAACTACTTGGCATGTTTTTTCTCTACATTTCAAACACGATAAATCCCGCCATATACGCTGGCATGAATTCAGTATTCAGAAGTGAGTTTCGTCGGATCATAACATGTACGTCAAGTGGCTTAGTCACTGCTTCTGAAAGCCCGCAACGACAAGATATACAAGAAGGACTTGAGCTCGGTGGTTCCAGAGCAGAACTGCATCATGCCGATCAGGTGAAGGGTACATGCCATATTCCACAGGCTGCGTCCGAGGTAATAATCAAACACAAAATACAACTAATTAATTGTTTACCTTTTCCATCGATGTAATTATCAAAACTCTTGATCTTATCCTGATTAAGCAATATCGACACGAAAGGGAAACATCATAAAAAAACATGCAGATGTTTATTCTGATATGCCTTGTCAAATGATTTCATTTTATGTTAATGATCAATTATATGGCACACCTGCGATCGAAATGTCTAATTTCTTCTATTCTAGTTATTGGCATGTTTCTGCCGGTGTGATTGCTGAACATCAATAACCTACCTGGCTGGATAACAATAACCTTCTTTGAAATGTTTAATTTGCTCGTATTTATTATAACGAAAGCGATTTTTACCTCAAACTTCTAGATACAAACTTGGTCAACAAACCTTTTCAAATCAGATCAGGCTCTTTTACCAATGCAGCTGTTGTGATATTGTGATCTAGCTTACACAGTCAAGTTATTTCAATCGCTTTTGTAACTGTCTCCATCCATGTACATGTAGTGTCGGAAGAGGCTTTTCTGGATTCCCATCACGAGCTGGGAATGTATAATATTAACACTTGACAACACCTCAAAGTCAAGGATATCTAGCCTGCTACAGTGCTAGTAAATTTGGGGTGACTATTATGTATTGCCGGTTTGCGCCATGCCGGTATATATCAGCTAAAAGCACGTGTCGATCATTTCTTTTTTCTTTAAAGTGCAACTAACCCCACAAATTTTTATTCGCTTAAATAAATGTACTTGTTATTTGAAACTTAACTGCGAAATTTTTTTTTTGGATTTGGTTGAATCCTCGATTTTCTGTGCCCCGGCAAAGTGACCAAAAACGCCGCCATTTTTGTTCACGGCCGCGTTTTTGACTGGGAATGGATTTAGCGGGCTAGTGACGTCAACTCAGGAGCCTTTGATCTTTTGCGTCCACTCATTTCCTTCAGGAAGATGCGATACACATTCGAAAAGTGTGTAGAAACGCCTTCCAGGTGCGTTATTGGCCGTTGCAGTAACACACCCAGATTTAGAGAAAGGTATACTATACCATTCTAGAGCGATCGTCGAGAAAATACGAAAAAGGACGGTGGATGTAAACTCAAGCGAACGAAGTAAAGTGGGACTGTGAGAGCCATTGCTCAAGAACTCCGTCTAGAATTTGTCCGCGCACTTCTAGCAGGCTGACTTCCAAAGGCTATTTAACCCGGTCGAAGCCAACCCAACTAGCCATCGACCAATGTTACCGAGGAACCTATCTCTACCATCGCTATAGCCAGACATGTAAGCCCATGAAATTCAGTAGCGCGAGCGTAGAAATTTATATCCGAGCATTCATCCGTAGTATCGCGCATCTGTAATGGCGTTAACATTTCACCCTCGTGCGAAGCAATTTCAGGAATATTGATGAAAGTCAAAGACGAATTTCTTTCGAAGGATAAAATAGGAAAAATGACAAAAGATTTGAACTCCAAAAGTTTTTCTGAGGCCGGGGAAATAAGCAGTGCGATAAAACCGTATACTCATCGTAATATCAATGCGGACTAGAGAGGGAACAGGTCCACTTCGCTTATCGAGGTTTAAAAAGTGCTATTTATTTGACGGTTTTTACTTCAAAATTAACTTAGTTCACTATGGTGGTTATTTGGAGTAGCAACGACAAACGTTTGAGGATGTCAAAACTGTAGTGATGTGGCTTGTTTCCTTTCAGCTTGTTTTTTTATGGCTTCAATTTCTAGGCCCGAGCAAGCCGCGCGAAGCAAGCCGATTTTCAATCGATCGAAAAAAAGCCGCGAGCGAGAGAAAACTGCGACAGTTACTTGGCTTTTGTAAAAATCAAAACCCTCTAAATGGTGAAAAGCTGACATTTACAAAATACATACTCGCTAAAGCAAAAATATAAATGATCATACGGCTCGCGTATATCGATGCATGGGAGTACTATAGGTGACAATAGTTGCTTACCATTGACTGACTTCTTCAGTGCTATCTAAGCGGTCCTTTGTGCTTTCTTTTTCGACTCTTCGTTCGCTTTGACCTCCTTTTCGCATTTAGTTGTTCATTCCAGGTGACCGGGCAGTTCATCCAAGTAGATATCTTACTCATTGCTGCTTGAAGTATCGATTGCGAATCTATCTGTTTACATCTGGTTTGACAAGTATTAGTGATAAGACTAACCAAGAATCCACTCTTTCTTTGCCGTCAAGTCTAGCTTGAATTGCTTCCTCTAGCTTCTTGTCTTCTTCTTCTTCCTCCTTTTCGTATTTCTTCAGCCATTCCTCGTCCACATACGGTTCGTCGGCATAAGCGAAAGCCATCCCATCTGTGGGCTTCGATCATCACGGGAAGCTTGCGACCCGTGCATCTTCCACTTCGATCTCAAGATTTTTGTGTCATAGTCTTCCGAATTGTAACTAGACCCCGAATTTGAGTCACTAGATGACATATCTAGCTTGAGTTAAAATTCTGTGGCTTTCGAAAATAAAACGGCTCGAAATAACGAAAAGAATATCTACGCTCGAAGGATTCCCAGTCAAATGCTTGCAAACATGATAAATCACACTCCTGCTTTGACGTCACATTGCTCGACCCAGGACTCCCATTTGCGCGGTGGTGAACATGGAAAGCCTGACTTTAAACAACTGTAGAAACGCGCGGGGATTTTATCAATCACGATAATTTTTTCGCGCAGACGTGATCGGGGCAATAGATAGATTTTAAAGAGAAAAAAAAATTGGGGGGCTAGTTGCACTTTAAGGAACACGAAGAAACGTTTAAGAATTTTCCGATATTTATCAATGACCACATTTATAACACGTAGAATTAATCTACCAACCAGCAGGACTGGAGTGTTTTATTAATTAATGTTTAATTATATATTAACCCTTTATTTTAGTGGCAGTCACGTGTCAATTATGACGTCATACACGCCATAATGACGCCATACGCTAAAACAAATCCGCCATCTTGGGATCCGAAATCTTGGATTTCTAAATTGTTCAGAAATGTCAGAAAATCTCCAAATTTGTTTTGAAAAATCAAGAAAAATATAAAGATGCTAAAACGGCAAAGATTTTGCAAATATTTCATCGTAAAAAGCAACAATTTTATGAAAACTGACAATTAAGCTAAAAAAAACAACAACAATTTGGGAGTAAACGATCTGCATCTCGAAAGTTATTTGTGCTATAAAAATGAAACTTATGTGGTGTATAAAAGCATTCAAACATGTTTATTTTAGTGACAATCACGAATCAATGTTTTCGAAAATAGCAAGCAGAGATATATAAAATATATAAATCTATGGAGATAAATCTATGGAGATACTCAACAGCATAGAAATTGCTTTTTAAATCCGTTCGGCCTGAAGAGTAAGGCTTTACTTTTAGTTTCGAATTACAATTTGAAAGTCAGTGTGACAATCGATCGACCTCCGGACCCCGCAGTGTCATTTTGTATGGATGACAATACGTCCATGCCCCTCCCCGGCGTAGTGTGATTTTGTCGACATGACGCCATTTTGTGTGTGGTTCAAACGTCCAACGGGTATCAGGAAACGCGAGTGTCGAACTGACGAAAGTTTATCTGCAGTTACAACGGCATTTGGAAGCCGAAAATACAACCAGAGGGAACATTCGCTATCGGAGATTACACTGGTGGAAGTTTTGAGGCGATTTGAGCATTTTAAACGGAATTTATCGATCTTCGAGTGATTGGATTTGAAATCTTCTCCCGACCTTCCCTATTTATATCAACGGAAAACCTCGAAACTAAAACTAAAACTCGCCTAAATCGCCTCAAACCGGCCTGAGAAGCTGGCAAACTACAAAGAATACAACACAGCAACCGGGTAAGTCGTTTTTATTCACAAAACATTCGATTTTATATCTTCTAAAACATAACCGTTGCGTTCCAATACAAACCCTTATAAATCGAGCCGTTGTTAACACAATACCGCTTATACCGTGACACTGTTCTCTTATCTTTAGCTTGGGCGACCTGTGGTTGTATACAGCTGTTTCGAGAAAGGTTGTCGGAAAAAAGCGCACGCGACAATCCCGAAAGGTAATCTGGGTTATGATCAGCAAGGTACGTTCCCGACACTGTAGCTGTCGAACATACTTTTGTTGCTTTCTTTTAGCACTCGCAAACATACGCCCATGGCGTTTTCGTGCCATTTTCTCAGATTTCCCTGAAATGCTGAAGTCAAGGCACCGTGAACTTAAAACTACCCACAATACCTTTCGGGATTGTCGCGTGCGCTTTTTTCCGACAGCCTTTCTCGAAACAGCTGTATATCTCATGCATATGAGCTTTCAATCTGTGTGCACTTCCTATATCCTACCTTTCGGTATAGTCGTTTGACGTTACCGACACCTTCCGATAACAAGTAGTATAAAACACGTATCCAGATTCTGCTGATTTATAATGTAAAGTGATTTCGTTGAGTAATAAATAATGTTTTACGTATACTGTGAACTGTCTCTATATTATATGCACACATGCACCGTGTACACATTTATGTAGCTTGCGTCTGCGCAAGATAGCCTTGGCAAACTAAAACAACGATTCGCGTTGAATTTATTGTAATCATCCAAAATCTTTTAAAAATGGATGAGCAACCAGGATAAGACATTGTAAAAATTTGAAAAATCGTTCTCTGGTTTAAAATTTAAAAATATGAGCTTTCGGTTGCCAGTCTGCAGTCTGCAATACAAAAGCGCCAAAATGGAAATATATACGATAAAAAGTGTGAAGTAGAAAAAATTACAATAAAAATAATAAAAAAACATATGGGATCGAGAATAAAAAGTGTTATTATAAAAGAATCGAATATTGCCTAGGTAATTGTTTAGAGTTATTGTATGCTTCACTTGTAATTGCAGTGTTCCAGGATTCCAGAGTTTTTCTTACGCGAAAATGTCCTTTGTCGATTACACGTGCGTTGTCGAAGTCGATGGAGTGGCCGTTCAACCATGCGTGGGTGGCAATGTTTGAACCTTTTTTGAAAGTTTTGTGTATCTAATGTGTTCTTTCTTTCTGGTTTGGAAACACCTTCCAGTTTCTCCTATATAGCTCCACGAGTAATCGGCGCAGGGAATCTTATAAACAACATGTGTTTGTAGGTCAATTGGTGGTCTTGACTTAGGAGAAACAAATTCCTGTTGTAAGGTCTTGAGAGGTCTACTTGTGGCTCGAATTCCATTGTTTCTGAGTAGACTTGTAAGTGGCTCGGTCAAACCATTAATGTATGGCAGGACTGCGAAATCATGAAATGAGTCTGATGGATCAGCCCATTTAAAGAACATCCCGACTAGCTCTTCTGAAGATGGTATAATTTCAGGAAAAGGTTTCTTCTTCATGATGTTAGATATGATTGACTGGGGGTAGCCATTAGATTTCAAAGCATTTGTGACATGAATCATTTCTTTTGATTTTCCCTCATACGTGCTCGGAGGTTTGATGCGCGGTTGAAAAGAATGGAGGCAGTACTAATTTTATGTTTCTTCTCGTGGTTTGAATTAAAGTCCAAAATCTCTTCAAAAGCCGCCTCCAGTTCGTGTTGGCGCGGCCATTTCTCCCACTCGATTTGCTTGTTTGTTAATCAGGCGCGCATACTGACCAGTTTCCAACATTTTACGGAAATCGGTCAGATTTATTTTATCCAGGGAATGAAAGTGTAAATTCAACTCCCGCGTTCGTAGCGGGATATTGCGCATGCGACAGCAAAAAGCAATGCGACAAACGTTTTCTATCGGAAAAAACGATTGTTATCCTTAAGCCCAGGAATTTATGTTTTTATAGAATAAAGACTGAAAGGGTTTCTTGGGGACCATGAATGCGAATGGAAAACGGTCATATTTTGCCCTGGATCTGCGCCTGTGTCGGTTTAATTTGTTGGTTTGTTTTTCTCTTCTCACCTAGGATTATGGGTAAGTCGACGTTACTCGTAGGGCTTTCTCCACCTTGCCATTCGAATTTTGCTTCTTACTGGCTTGTGAATTTTTTAAATTTATTATCCGTTTCAAACAAACACACCATACACTTGACCAGATGACAGTTTGCTCACTCATCCCCAGCGCTAGCTTTGTTTTATGTTCAAATTTATTAATTGGGCGAGAAAATATATATATATTAATATCATAATTACACGTAGAAAACACGTAGCATTTATTTCAGTAATAAGTTGTTTAAACACAAAGTTAATTATAGCATGCAGCAAAATGGTGCGGAAAGTCATAGTGGGTTATAATCATCGAAATAAATTAAAATTGGCAGCATTATTTGGCAAAAGTGCTCATAAAGTAGCAATTTCAAGAATTTATGTTCCACTGGACGATATTTCAGGATCAATTTTGAGTAGTGAATACTGAACCAGCCTATACAAAACTTTTATGTGAATTTTTTTTATTAAAAAAAGTCAAGCATCCGTTTGGGTTGATGAGACTCTTAGCAATCGTTAACAAAATATTTGACACACAGTATCACCAAATTCACACTCGACTCAATCTATTTTTATTTTTGCGTTGGAGGCAATCTACATGATACTATTTCTGAATAACTAAAAAAGATCGAAATGTGTAAACAACCTCACCGTATTGCAGTTCTGTTGCGTAAAACTAATCAGTTTCAATAATTAATTTAAACAACGGAAATGAAAAAGAAAAATTCAAGTGTCTCCAAAGCCGATTCAATAAATGTCATTTGTTCTAAGACTTTATCGACGATACTTCAAGCTACATTTTACCATTGCGTCAATAGATTCATGGTGGTTAGAGTTGCGTTCGCTCGCTTTTCAAGGAGGCAAACTACTGTTGTTCAAGCCGTGTTTCTCTGAAAATGGCCAACGATCTTGGATCACGGAGTCTAACCTTGGTTATTCTTGAGGGCTCCTTTTTAGTGGTCTTAAACATGTTCTCTCTTATAGGAAATGTTCTGGTTTGTCTGTCGGTTTACAGGAACCCACGATTGCGCATATCTACCAATATTTATATCATAGCCTTGGCTATAAGTGACTTGCTATCCGCTGTTTTCGTGATGCCTCTCGCCGAAATCATACTGTTTTCAGGAAAATGGCCGTTTGGCGAAACCATTTTGCCAATTCCACGCCTTCGTCAGCTTGTTTGTCATCTACGTTTCCCCAGCAACAATGAGTTTGACAGCTATTAACAGATACGTTCGGATATGCAGATCGACTACAAGTTACAATAAAATATTTTCACGCAGAAAATCCCGTTTCTGGGCTGGCTTTTGTATGGTTCTTTGTGGCCTGTTATATTGGAGTTCCAAGACTGGCAAACTGGCAAGGATTTGAGTTTGTGCCGGGCTATGCACAGTGCTCTATCAAACACCTCGGTGAAAACGCCAAGCTTATTCACTACGCAATGGTCTTAACTCTTTTCCTTGTTATTCCTTTAATTGCCACCGCATTTTGTTACACCAAAGTTCTTAAAAAGATACGCCAACATAACTTGGCATTTCTTCCCTCATGGAGAAGAAACGAAGCCCGGATTTCCGTTCAGGAAATTAAACTCAGCAGATCTCTGTTCATTGTCGTGTTTACCTTCTTGTCTTGCTGGGTTCCACTTTGGGTTATTGTTATACTGAGGCGTTTCTTCATTGCACATATTCCTCGGAATGTGGAACTTCTTGGCATGTTTTTTCTCTACATTTCAAACACGATAAATCCCGCCATATACGCTGGCATGAATTCATGTTTCAGAAGTGAGTTTCGTCGGATCATAACATGTACGTCAAGTGGCTTAGTCACTGCTTCTGAAAGCCCGCAACGACAAGGTGTACAAGAAGGACTTGAGCTCGGTGTTTCCAGAGCAGAACTGAATCATGCCGATGAGGTGAAGGGTACATACCATATTCCACAGGCTGCGTCCGAGGTAATAATCAAACACAAAATACAACTAAATTGTTTACCTTTTCCATGGATGTAATTATCAAAACTCTTGATCTTATCCTGATTAAGCAATATCGACACGAAAGGGAAACATCATAAAAAAAAACATGCAAATGATTATTCTGATATGCCTTGTCAAATGATTTCATTTTATGGTGATGATCAATTCTATGGCACACCTGCTATCGAAATGTCTAATTTCTTCTATTCTAGTTATTGGCATGTTTCTGCCGGTGTGATTGCTGAACATCAATAACCTACCTGGCTGGATAACGATAACCTTCTTTTGAAATGTTTACTTTGCTCGTATTTATTTATAACGAAAGCGATTTTTACCTCAAACTTCTAGATACAAACTTGGTCAACAAACCTTTTCAAATCAGATCAGGCTCTTTTATCAATGCAGCTGTTGTGATATTGTGATCTAGCTTACACAGTCAAGTTATTTCAATCGCTTTTGTAACTGTCTCCATCCATGTACATGTAGTGTCGGAAGAGGCTTTTCTGGATTCCCATCACGAGCTGGGAATGTATAATATTAACACTTGACAATACCTCAAAGTCAAGGATATCTAGCCTGCTACAGTGCTAGTAAATGTGGGGTGACTATTATTTATTGCCGGTTTGCGCCATGCCGGTATATATCAGCTAAAAGCACGCGTCAATCATTCTTTTTTCTTTAAGGAACACCGAAGAAACGTTTAAGAATGTTTCCGATATTTATCAATGACCAAATTTATAACACGTATAATTAATCTACCAACCAGCAGGACTGGAGTGTTTTATTAATTTATGTTTAATTATATATTAACCCTTTATTTTAGTGGCAGTCACGTGTCAATTATGACGTCATACACGCCATAATGACGCCATACGCTAAACAAATCCGCCATCTTGGATCCGAAATCTTGGATTTCTAAATTGTTCAGAAATGTCAGAAAATCTCCAAATTTGTTTGAAAAAATCAAGAAAAATATAAAGATGCTAAAACGGCAAAGATTTTGCAAATATTTCATCGTAAAAAGCAACAATTTTATGAAAACTGAAAATTAAGCTAAAAAAACAACAAATTTGGGTAAAACGATCTGCATCTCGAAAGTTATTTGTGCTATAAAAATGAAAACTTATGTGGTGTATAAAGCATTCAAACATGTTTATTTTAGTGACAATCACGAATCAATGTTTTCGAAAATAGCAAGCAGAGAAGAAAAATATATAAATCTATGGAGATACTCAACAGCATAGAAATTGCTTTTTAATCCGTTCGGCCTGAAGAGTAAGGCTTTACTTTTAGTTTCGAATTACAATTTGAAAGTCAGTGTGACAATCGATCGACCTCTCCGGGCCCCGCAGTGTCATTTTGTAAGGATGACAATACGTCCATGCCCCTCCCCGGCGTAGTGTGATTTTTTCGACATGACGCCATTTTGTGTGTGGTTCAAACGTCAACGGGTATCAGGAAACGCGAGTGTCGAACTGACGAAAGTTTATCTGCAGTTACAACGGCATTTGGAAGCCGAAAATACAACCAGAGGGAACATTCGCTATCGGAGATTACACTGGTGGAAGTTTTGAGGCGATTGAGCATTTTAACGGAATTTATCGATCTTCGAGTGATTGGATTTGAAATCTTCTCCCGACCTTCCCTATTTATATCAACGGAAAACCTCGAAAACTAAAACTCGCCTAAATCGCCTCAAACCGGCCTGAGAAGCTGGCAAACTACAAAGAATACAACACAGCAACAGGGTAAGTCGTTTTTATTCACAAAACATTCGATTTTATATCTTCTAAAACATAACCGTTGCGTTCCAATACAAACCCTTATAAATCGAGCCGTTGTAACACAATACCGCTTATACCGTGACACTGTTCTCTTATCTTTAGCTTGGGCGACCTGTGGTTGTATACAGCTGTTTTCGAGAAAGGTTGTCGGAAAAAGCGCACGCGACAATCCCGAAAGGTAATCTGGGTTATGATCAGCAAGGTACGTTCCCGACACTGTAGCTGTCGAACATACTTTTGTTGCTTTCTTTTAGCACTCGCAAACATACGCCCATGGCGTTTCGTGCCATTTTCTCAGATTTCCCTGAAATGCTGAAGTCAAGGCACCGTGAACTTAAAACTACCCACAATACCTTTCGGGATTGTCGCGTGCGCTTTTTTCCGACAGCCTTTCTCGAAACAGCTGTATATCTCATGCATATGAGCTTTCAATCTGTGTGCACTTCCTATCCGACCTTTTGACGTTACCGACACCTCCCGATAACAAGTAGTATAAAACACGTATCCAGATTCTGCTGATTGATAATGTAAAGTGATTTCGTTGAGTAATAAATAATGTTTTACGTATACTGTGAACTGTCTCTATATTATATGCACACATGCACCGTGTACACATTTATGTAGCTTGCGTCTGCGCAAGATAGCCTTGGCAAACCAAAACAACGATTCGCGTTGAATTCGTTGTAATCATCCAAAATATTTTTAAAATGGATGAGCAACCAGGATAAGACATTGTAAAAAATTGAAAAATCGTTCTCTGGTTTAAAATTTAAAAATATGAGCTTTCGGTTGCCAGTCTGCAACCTTTGACGAATAATGGATAAAAAAGCGCCAAAATGGAAATATATACGATAAAAAGTGTGAAGTAGAAAAAATTACAATAAAAACAATAAAAATACATATGGGATCGAGAATAAAAAGTGTTATTATAAAAGAATCGAATATTGCCTAGGTAATTGTTTAGAGTTATTGTATGCTTCACTTGTAATTGCAGTGTTCCAGGATTCCAGAGTTTTTCTTACGTGAAAATTTTCCTTTGTCGATTACACGTGCGTTGTCGAAGTCGATGGAGTGGCCGTTCAACCATGCGTGGGTGGCAATGTTTGAACCTTTTTTGTAGGTTTTTGTTTATCTAATGTGTTCTTTCTTTCTGGTTTGGAAACACCTTCCAGTTTATCCTATATAGCTCCACGAGCAATCGGCGCAGGGAATCCTATAAACAACATTTGTGTGTAGGTCAATTGGTGGTCTTGACTTAGGAGAAACAAATTCCTATTGTAAGGTCTTGAGGGGTCTACTTGTGGCTCGAATTCCATTGTTTCTGAGTAGTCTTGTAAGTGGCTCGGTTAAACCATTAATGTATGGCAGGACTGCGAAATCATGAAATGAGTCTGATGGATCAGCCCATTTAAAGAACATCCCGACTAGCTCTTCTGAAGATGATATAATTTCAGGAAGAGGTTTCTTCTTCATGATGTTAGATATGATTGACATGAATCATTTCTTTTTATTTTCCCTCAGACGTGCTCGGGAGGTTTGATGCGCGGTTGAAAAGAATGGAGGCAGTACTAATCTTATGTTTTCTTCTCGTGGTGTGAATTAAAGTCCAACATCTCTTCAAAAGCCGCCTCCAGTTCATGTTGGCGCGGCCATTTCTCCCACTCGATTTGCTTGTTTGTTAATCAGGCGCGGATCCTGACCAGTTTCCAACATTTTACGGAAATCGGTCAGATTTATTTTATCCAGGGAATGAAAGTGTAAATCAACTCCCACGTTCGTAGCGGGATATTGCGCATGCGACAGCAAAAAAGCAATGCGACAAACGTTTTCTATGGAAAAAACCGATTGTTATCCTTAAGCCCAGGAATTGATGTTTTATAGAATAAAGTCTGAAAGGGTTTCTTGAGGACCATGAACGCGAATGGAAAACGGTCATATTTTGCCCTGGATCTACGCCTGTGTTGGTTTAATTTGTTGGTTTGTTTTTCTCTTCTCACTCAAGGATTGTGGGTTAGTCGACGTTACTCGTAGGGCTTTCTCCACCTTGCCATCCGAAATTTGCTTCTTACTGGCTTGTGAATTTTTAAATTTATTATCCGTTTCAAACAACACACCATACACTTGACCAGATGACAGTTTGCTCACTCATCCCCAGCGCTAGCTTTGTTTTATGTTCAAATTTATTAATTGGGCGAGACAATATATATATATATCATAATTACACGTAAGAAAACACGTAGAATTTATTTCAATAATAAGTTTTTTAAACATAATGTTAATTATAGCATGCGGCAGAATGGTGCGGAAGTCATAGTGGGTTATAATCATCGAAATAAATTAAATTGGCAGCATTATTTGGCAAAAGTGCTCATAAAGTATCAATTTCAAGAATTTATGTTCCACTGGACGATATTTCAGGATCAATTTTGAGTAATGAATACTGAACCAGCCTATACAAAACTTGTATGTGGAATTTTTTATTATTGTTATTAAAAAAAGTCAAGCATCCGTTTGGGTTGATGAGACTCTTAGCAATGGTTAACAAATATTTGACACACAGTATCGCCAAATTTATACTCGACTGAATCTATTTTTATTTTTGCGTTGGAGGCAAACTACATGACACTATTTCTGAACAAACTAAAAAAGATCGAAATGTGTAAACAACCTCACCGTATTGCAGTTCTGTTGCGTAAAACTAATCAGTTTCAATAATTAATTTAAACCACGGAAATGAAAAAGAAAAATTCAAGTGTCTCCAAAGCCGATTCAATAAATGTCATTTGTTCTAAGACTTTATCGATGATACTTCAAGCTACATTTTACCATTGCGTCAATAGATTCATGGTAGTTAGAGTTGCGTTCGCTTTTCAAGGAGGCAAACTACTGTTGTTCAAGCCGTGTTTCTCTAAAAATGGCCAACGATCTTGGATCACGGAGTCTAACCTTGGTTATTCTTGAGGGCTCCTTTTTAGTGGTCTTAAACATGTTCTCTCTTATAGGAAATGTTCTGGTTTGTCTGTCGGTTTACAGGAACCCAAGATTGCGCATATCTACCAATCTTTATATCATAGCCTTGGCTATAAGTGACTTGCTATCCACTGTTTTCGTGATGCCTCTCGTCGAAATCATACTGTTTTCAGGAAAATGGCCGTTTGGCGAAACCATTTGTCAATTCCACGCCTTCATCAGCTTGTTTGTCATCTACGTTTCCCCAGCAACAATGAGTTTGACAGTTATTAACAGATACGTTCGGATATGCAGATCAACTACAAGTTACAAGAAAATATTTTCACGCAGAAAATCCCGTATCTGGCTGGCTTTTGTGTGGTTCTTTGTGGCCTGTTATATTGGAGTTCCAAGAGTAGTAGTAGTAGTAGTAGTAGTAGTAAAACTTTATTTAAACACGGTGTCAATTCACAATACATGCTCTTCCATCGAGCCGTGTATTAAATTAATTACAATAATAAATGATTACAAGACTGGCAAACTGGCAAGGATTTGAGTTTGTGCCGGGCTATGCACAGTGCTCTATCAAACACCTCGGTGAAAACGCCAAGCTTATTCACTACGCAATAGTTTTTAACTCTTTTCCTTGTTATTTCTTTAATTGCCACAGCATTTTGTTACACCAAAGTTCTTAAAAAAATACGCCAACATAACCTGGCATTTCTTCCCTCATGGGGAAGAAACGAAGCCCGGATTTCCGTTCAGGAAATTAAACTCAGCAGATCTCTGTTCATTGTCGTGTTTACCTTCTTGTCTTGCTGGGTTCCACTTTGGGTTATTGTTATACTGAGGCGTTTCTTCATTGCACATATTCCTCGGAAGGTGGAACTTCTTGGCATGTTTTCCTCTACATTTCAAACACGATAAATCCCGCCATATACGCTGGCATGAATTCATGTTTCAGAAGTGAGTTTCGTCGGATCATAACATGTACGTCAAGTGGCTTAGTCACTGCTTCTGAAAGCCCGCAACGACAAGGTGTACAAGAAGGACTTGAGCTCGGTGGTTCCAGAGCAGAACTGAATCATGCCGATGAGGTGAAGGGTACATACCATATTCCACAGGCTGCGTCCGAGGTAATAATCAAACACAAAATACAACTAAATTGTTTACCTTTTCCATGGATGTAATTATCAAAACTCTTGATATTATCCTGATTAAGCAATATCGACACGAAAGGAAACATCATAAAAAAAAACATGCAAATGATTATTCTGATATGCCTTGTCAAATGATTTCATTTTATGCTGATGATCAATTATATGGCACACCTGCGATCGAAATGTCTAATTTCTTCTATTCTAGTTATTGGCATGTTTCTGCCGGTGTGATTGCTGAACATCAATAACCTACCTGGCTGGATAACAATAACCTTCTTTTGAAATGTTTAATTTGCTCGTATTTATTATAACGAAAGCGATTTTTACCTCAAACTTCTAGATACAAACTTGGTCAACAAACCTTTTCAAATCAGATCAGGCTCTTTTATCAATGCAGCTGTTGTGATATTGTGATCTAGCTTACACAGTCAAGTTATTTCAATCGCTTTTGTAACTGTCTCCATCCATGTACATGTAGTGTCGGAAGAGGCTTTTCTGGATTCCCATCACGAGCTGGGAATGTATAATATTAACACTTGACAAGACCTCAAAGTCAAGGATATCTAGCCTGCTACAGTGCTAGTAAATGTTTGGTGACCTACCTTATTGCTGGTTTGCGCCATGCCGGTATATATCAGCTAAAAGCACGCGTCGATCATTTCTTTTTTCTTTAAGGAACACCGAAGAAACGTTTAAGAATGTTCCGATATTTATCAATGACCAAATTTATAACACGTATAATTAATCTACCAACCAGCAGGACTGGAGTGTTTTATTAATTTATGTTTAATTATATATTAACCCTTTATTTTAGTGGCAGTCACGTGTCAATTATGACGTCATACACGCCATAATGACGTCATACGCTAAACAAATCCGCCATCTTGGATCCGAAATCTTGGATTTCTAAATTGTTCAGAAATGTCAGAAAATCTCCAAATTTGTTTGAAAAATATAAAGATGCTAAAACGGCAAAGATTTTGCAAAGATTTCATCGTAAAAAGCAAAAATGTTATGAAAACTGAAAATTAAGCTAAAAAACAACAAATTTGGGTAAAACGATCTGCATCTCGAAAGTTATTTGTGCTATAAAAATGAAACTTATGTGGTGTATAAAGCATTCATTGCACAAACATTTTTATTTTAGTGACAATCACGAATCAATTGTGATATCATATCACGCCAAAATAACGTCATACTTTAAAATGTCCGCCATCTTGGATCCGCCATCTTGGATTTTTAAATTGTTCAGAAATGTCAGAAAATCACCCAAATTTGATTTGAAAACATCAAAAACAATATAAGGATGCAACAATTGCAAAGATTTTGGTGGAAACTATTCGTAGAAAGCGGAAATCTCACGAAAACTGAAAATTAAGCTGAAAATACCAAATTTGGCTAAAACGGCCTGTCAAAACTCGGTTGCCATGGAAACATCAATTCACGTGATCAAAATATTGACACACCAAAATGTTCCCAAATAATTTTAGGAAAGTCATAAAGTTTGGCTATGATTGCTTGAATGCTCTTTAAGTACGATAAATTTGAAGTCAGCGCGGGCACTTTCTGCCCCCCCCCCCCCCCCCCCCCCCAGGCAGGATACAGGGTTAAAGAAGCTGTGCAGTAATTTTTGGGGAGTTTTCAATTGAAAAGTGTCGTTTTCCTTTTCATTTTAAAACTGAATACAATCATCTGCACAAAATAGAACACGGAAAACTGAAGCTCCAATAAGAGGTAAGATTTAGGTAAGCCTTCGCACTCCCAAAACCAAGAAATCTCGATCATTTAGGTTAATTTTACGTTCACTTTAAGAACTCGTATCGTTGCTCATCCTCGTCTTCCAGTCGTCCTCTCAAATGAAAGAAAATGGATAAGCGATTTTTGCTCATTTTACATTCCAGTCTCATTGAATCCGGTCGAGGTTTTCTTTTCTCTTTATAAATTCCCTCGACAGTGATGATTTGTAGTTCAACTATATCATTTTACCGGAGCATTGTTAGCGTTTATGATTCATGATAAGTGGATCAAGTTGCAGTTAAAAAGTGAATATTCGAAAGCTTTAAATCCAACAAAAGCAATCGTGTCAGTGAACTAAGAAATCGATCGATATAATGCTACTGAGATTTTTCAAAAGGAGATATAGAGGGGGACATTGGGGTTTTGCGGTATTGCGGTCCGTGCCGTTCTGAGTTATTTTTCTATTGCATTGCCGCAGTTTCATCCAGTACGACGGTACGCGGTTTTTCTAGCATTTTTAGCAGCGATGTTCGGTAAAAATTATAATTTTGTACGGTATTTCTGTGAAGGAAGTTTCTTGACAACGTTAGCAAGAGAGGTAATTGTTCTCGAGTTACAGTGCGGTTTTCGGTATTTGAGGCTGAAATCTTGCAGTTTTATGGTTATGCCCTAATGTCGCCCTCAGATATAATATTCAGTATATAACAAGGACGATTCGGACGAGAGAGAGAGACGCCTGCTAAATATAACGCGGTATTGCCCTCTACCTTTTTCAGAATGTGATTGGTTTAAAAATCACAATTGGCGTTGGCTGCACTGAGTTGGGTTCCTCACGTACGCACGAAAAATTCAAAAACGTCTCTTCGATTAATTACCTCGAAATCACCGGCATTTTTTTATAATATATTGTCATTTGCACAGTTCCGACATCTTTCACTATACACGGCGAATTCACTAGTCTACAAACCATTCAGTGTAAAAAAGGGAGCCTGATGTAGCGGTGGTGACTGACACGCAGGATGTCTATTTTGAATTACTTCAAAGAAGTTAATTCTCTCGCGCGCTACATGGCGTAATCGTGTTTTTGAATAAGTTACGTTGAAGAAAGTTGGTTTTGTCTAAGGTGGCTGGTAACGGTTTACAGCACTTGTGCTTTGATAGATAGTATCTATCGACGCTATTTAAGTTAATTTCTCCCAACTAGTGAAACAACGTTATCATACAGTGAAACGGCGTACGACTAGAACTGGGATGCAATGTGATGCCGGTATTTTCCACATTTCGAATTCTCATTTCCGTCGGTTTATGAATACTATTTGGCAATTACAATCTTTTTTGGCGATATAGGTAAGACGAAAATGACTGCAAATCAGCGTTTAATTATTTGTTTTATTGTTTTGGCTGTTGAAATAGTTTCATGCATGCCAGTCAAGCCATTTTCTGAAAAACTCGCCTTTAATGTGCTCTGCAATAACCCGGTTGCTTGTCACGGAATTTTCCGCTTGTACGTCATAGTAGGAAAGTTAGATTGAGGAGTTGTATTCTTATACGATATTCTATGACATGTGATAAGGCTCTAATAATGAACCATACGTGTGAACTATGGCTGAATAGGAACTTAGCAGTTATGAAGCAACTTGAGCATTTGAAAATCATGATACTAATTGCAACTGTCCAGCTTTCACAGCTCAGTAGTAGAGCATTTGTATCGACAATAGTCATCGCTTTGAATCCCGTTGAAGCCTGGATGTTGTCTCAGACTTCTTTTCAATACCTCAATTAGCTACATAACGGTGAATAACTCATTCATTTTAACGTTCTATGACGCATTAGAATAGCTAACAAAGCTGTGTCAATGTCTATACAACAGTAGATGTTAACATTTCTAAAATTTTCCAGGTGCCGTGATCTAACCCTACCACTGAGAAACCTGAGACAGATCTAAGGAGAACTCCTTTCACGCCAGCATGCAGTTGTCATCTCTACCTCACAGAGAACCTGGAATCATTTTCATAGAAGCTCTCATTTGCATCGTTATACTCATCACGTCACTAGTGGGCAACATCTTGGTGTGCATGGCCGTTTACAGGAACCAGCGTTTACGCTCCAATACTAATCTTTACATAATCGCCCTTGCTGTTGCAGATCTTCTGTCTGCAATCATAGTTATGCCTTCCACCATTGCAGTTCTCGTCTCTGGATGGTGGATTATTGGGTCCTTTCTCTGCGATCTGCACGCTTTTACCCTAAATTTTGTACTATATGTGTCTCCCACCACTATGGCTCTAACAGCGTTCAACAGATACATAAGAATCGTGAAGCCAAATCAGTACAGTATCATATTCTCTAAGAGACGATCTCGACTGATGCTAGGCTGTGCTTGGGCTTTGTCGCCTGTTACGTTTCCATTCCAAAGCTTGCAGGGTTACAAGATTATGGTTTCATCCCTGGGTATGCTCTATGTCACGTGGTTCATCTTAGCGATGCTGGGTCTTATGCTCACTACAGCACAGTGATCACCCTGTTTCTGATAACACCACTCACTGTCGCGATTGTGTGTTATGTTAAAGTCTCCAAAACAATTCGCCACCACAACCTTGATGTTGCACCCAATCTACAATTCAGTCATGCTCAAGGGCACATGACTGTTCAGGAGATAAAAATCAGCAAGTCCCTTTTCGTCGTGGTGCTTGCTTTCATCGTGTGCTGGATCCCTGCCTGGGCTGTTGCTGTTGTGATTCGTTTTCGGATCCTGGAGAATGTCCCAAGAGGTGTCCAGCTATTCTGTTCGCTGTCCATTTACATGTCAAGTGCGGTCAACCCCTTCATATACGCCGGCATGAATCGTTCATTTCGGCAGGATTTAAGAAGATAATGAGGTGCAGAAGTGATGTAATGCCTGCGCCCTCTGGAATGTAGTCTGCGCAGTGTTGGTGATCTACGATTCTGAAATCCATCAAAATCCACAGTACTGATATAAAATGTACAGACGCCTACGAAGTATTTGTGCGGTTAAATAAAAAGCATAAAACCTAGTGGGAATTAAGTAGATATCTTTTACCGCTGACAAGTGTAAAAAATATAAGATGATGACGATTCCGAAAAAGCATCTTGCAAACTTAAAATATAAGAATAAGCAAGAGAGCAAAACAAAGTAAACGTAATATTTCGGTTATTATTTCAAGACCGTTATCAAACGTGAGTAAAATAACAATGTGCTTAATAACTTATATTAAGGGCCAACTAAGAATATAAATAAATATAACAAGAATGTGAAGTACAACAAAAATGTAAAGCTAGAATTAAGATTAAAATAGTACAAGTTCTTTAGCAGCCTTAATGCCATAGTTTAGTGAAGGTTTGTGTAAGTAGATTCTCAAAATACTTTCACGTTTAATTTATAGAGGATGATTTAATACTGCGTAGAATAAGTGGTAAATTGTGACGTCACAAATTTGCAAATTATTTTTATCAAGTCTCAAAATCCCATAATTAGATAAAGATTGCTGCTGTATGATCAGTCACAAAATGTCAACTTGTTAGCACGAATAGAACAGAAGATATAGAGGTTCAAACGTTTCGTACCGTCCCATACAAACCTCTTTAATTTTGCGCCTGTTCTAAACTGAAGGGACAGACGCAAAATTAGAAGGGTTTGTATGGAGAAATTAAAACCTGAAGTGCCCATATCTCGGCAACAAATGGCAAGGGAGAGCTAATTTTTGCCAGTGGACGTTTTTTGGCATGATCAAATGTCACGAGTTCGCAAATTTGATTGTTGTGACGTCATAACTTTTAATTAGCTAGGGTGACACTTGTAAATCCTTAATATCAGCCTAAAAAATGTTGGTAAGCGAATAAACTGTACACCTGATAGAAAACATAAATATATTGGAACTTGTAGAAATTAATATCAGATCTCTCTCCAGAGAGAGTTTTTGCTGGCTCCCATTTTACATAATCGATCATGTTTTGCTTAACCCTCGGACGTGCATCCAAAGTCATAGGGATTAAGGAGTTGATGGAACCCCTCCCTTGGCTTTTCGTTGTTATAAGACAGATCGGTAGCTTTGTGCCACTAGTAGATAGCCTTGAGGTAGCTCTGCAATATGGGATAGTTATTTGGTGGTTATGACGTCATGCACATGACGTCATTTCATTTTCCATATTCCCATCTAGACGTCAGGAACTTGAAAGCAAACATCGAAACAAAATGATTCCAAAACAATAATGATGTTTACATGAACTGATAAGTGATAATGCAATTATGCTTACGGAACCTGGAGAAATTAACATTAGAACGAAGAATTAGATCTGAAAATTTGAAATTTGGCTAAACCTGCATGTCATTACGTGATTGCCATGGAAACGTCAAAAACTGCGGACAAACAGCTGTGTCAATCCGGGGGTTATAATCAACAACAGTGCATTTGTGGGATTCCACAATTTTGTGAGTTTGGCCTGCATACACTTAGCTTTTCAAATCAGAGTGAAATATATATTGCACATTCCTGGGTAGGTGTCACAACAGCTACTAGATCCGTGCATACTCGTAAAAGCTCGTTTATGAACCACATAGAGGCGTTGTTGTTTGATGTTAACCCTATACAGACCGTGAATTTCGCTCCACGGACTTTAAACGTTTATAACTTTGTTTTAACATTTAAGCAAAAGCCGCCAAACTTTGTGACTTTATCTGGGATAAAAATTTATCCGCGGTTAATTTGATACGAATGTCATTTCTCACCAGGTTTGCGGACCCACGATGTTTCCATTTCTCACTGCCGTAGCTTCACTATAAAGTTGTTGTGGGTTGGGGGGGGGGGGGGGGGGCAATCTCTCAACATTGAGTATAAAAGTCATGCCACGCTCCGGGCCCCCCCATGCCTGCGCCGTCTCGTTGTTCGTGATTCGATTCGTTATACTGGAAGTATGTAGATCTTTGTACGGCAAGTTAAACTGAAAACCAAACGCTTAGCATTCGAACCAGTTACGGAGATATCGACTCAATATGCGAGGAACAGTTAAAGAGAATCATTAAGTATACTTTCGCGCTAAAACTGTTTTTCAGCCGAGATTTTAAGGCTTCTATTTCTTTTTAGGTGATCGCGCGCACATTTCCAAAGTATGACGTCATATCATTTCAAGTAACAAACATTCATGACTGTTGGATCTTCAATATAAAACTTTGGCACTTTTCAATTCATTTACACAACGGCTAGTTTATGTGGCCATTATCAGATATAAGAAAGACACCGCCAGCTCCCGGAACCAATCAAATTGTAGGATTCGCAGGATACCACCCGCACGCACTCCGCGAACAAAAAAATTAAAATAGGTTCATTATAAGCTTGGAGCAGATAATTCCCTGAGCCTTACTTGTCTGTAAGGATGTTAAATGATATATCATATGCGTCAATAGTTGCTAAAGTGCGCCAGGCTGAATTCCCTCCAAATTACACGTATGGTAAACTTAAGGGTTTTCTTAATACAAGGACAAAAGTAGAAATATGAAACTGAAATTCTCGATTATTGTATTGACATCAGTCCGTAATATTTTCACGCTCCAAACTGTTGAAAATATATAAATCTAGAAGAAATGTTTTATCCACAGTCATTGTTATTTGCTTTTTTATCGATACTGCCGAAAATAGACTGAAGCCCAAAATATATTGGCAAATAAAAGTGGAAACTGGAATTCTGTAGAAAACGGAAGCCATTATGTAAAGATGTACAAACAACGAACACTTTGTAAGAAGCTCGATTCCTCTTTAGAAAGCACCAAGCTCGTTCGTCTCGTCTCCTATGATTGCCATTTTCTGTTTCTACTGGCGTGGGTGATTTAATAAATACTAATTATATAAATTGTTATTATGTGTAATTATGTGTAAAATGTATGTATGTAGATTGTAGAATGACTGTATATTCAGTTTCTAGCAGATAGAACAACAAACATTCCTTAAAGGTGGAAGCACGTTATTTTAGTTAACCCTGCCAGGTTCCTGTAAGATGATAATAATGAAAGTTGTATGCGAAAAGCCAAAGCACATATATATCAGCGAACATGATTAGTGTTTGTTTTCTTGCATTCATGATGTTTTAGCACGTCACACATGGATATTTTGGAACAGTGTCAAGAGCAACTGTTTGTTGTCGTTTTTGTCGTAATTTATGCAAGGATATTAACGAGAACAAACTTCACAACACCGAAGCATAAGATATGAAACTAGTATCACTATATGACTAATGTTTGGAGAATATTGTTCCGGAAATGATAACTGAGTAAACCATTATATAATGTTATTAAAAGGTACATAAGAAACACAAAGGATACGTAAGAACCGCTTTGTGCGTTTGTTGACTTTTTTCTTGTTTGTTTTGAAGAAACACAGAATAAACAGGGTAATGACGCCCGCTTTTCTAAAAATTATAGTGAAGCCAATTCCGCCGCTCGTATTTTTCTTCCATGTTATTGTAAAACCAAAAAATCGACGATATATTTCCATGGTGTACACTCTTTTAGACCATAGAAAATAACGCCATAAAATGTCCAAAATTTGGCAGTGGAAGCACTTGGGACGAGTTCCAATTAAACAATTTACGCAAGCAGACATACGCTCCGAAATGACACACATAGCCCTCGTGTGATGTTCAAACACAACTACAAAAACCATTCCAGGTGTATTTTCTTAGGACGGAAGGTTTACTTCGAAATTAAAGATTAAAACAAGGTGCGTGCTGTTTGGTAAATGAAGTCACAACAGCTATTAATGCCAGTAAACAATTTAATTATTAAAGGGAACTATCTAGTATATATATCACATTGGTTGAAATAATCGGCAAAATATATGATTGATGATTCGCTCTAAGTCATAATCACCAACTCAGAGAAATTAAGCCACACGTTAGCCTTCGCGTCCTTAGAACCCATGGTTCGAATTGCGGTCGCTTTTAAGGAGGCAAACTACTGTTGTTCAAGCGTGTTTCTCTAAAAATGGCCAACGATCTTGGATCACGGAGTCTAACCTTGGTTATTCTGGAGGGCTCCTTTTTAGTGGTCTTAAACATTTTTCTCTCTTATAGGAAATGTTCTTGTTTGTCTGTCGGTTTACAGGAACCCAAGATTGCGCATATCTACCAATCTTTATATCATAGCCTTGGCTATAAGTGACTTTGCTATCCGCTGTTTTTCGTGATGCCTCTCGCCGAGATCATACTGTTTTCAGGAAAATGGCCGTTTGGCGAAACCATTTGCCAAATTCCACGCTTTCATCAGCCTGTTTGTCATCTACGTTTCCCCAGCAACAATGATTTTGACAGCTATTAACAGATACGTTCGGATATGCAGCTCAACTACAAGTTACAATAAACTATTTTCACGCAGAAAATCCCGTTTCTGGCTGCTTTTGTATGGTTCT
Organism: Desmophyllum pertusum; assembly: GCA_029204205.1. NCBI lineage: Eukaryota > Metazoa > Cnidaria > Anthozoa > Scleractinia > Caryophylliidae > Desmophyllum > Desmophyllum pertusum. The sequence goes on along the minus strand of MU825439.1, from coordinate 216,059 downwards.
TTGTGGCATGTTATATTGGAGTTCCAAGACTGGCAAACTGGCAAGGATTTGAGTTTGTGCCGGCTATGCACAGTGCTCTATCAAACACCTCGGTGAAAACGCCAAAACGTATTCACTACGCAATAGTCTTAACTCTTTTCCTTGTTATTCCTTTAATTGCCACAGCATTTTGTTACACCAAAGTTCTTAAAAAGATACGCCAACATAACCTGGCATTTCTTCCTCAAGGAGAAGAAACGAAGCCCGGATTTCTGTTCAGGAAATTAAACTCAGCAGATCTCTGTTCATTGTCGTGTTTACCTTCTTGTCTTGCTGGGGTTCCACTTTGGGTAATTGTTATACTGAGGCGTTTCTTCATTGTACATATTCCTCGGAATGTGGAACTACTTGGCATGTTTTTTCTCTACATTTCAAACACGATAAATCCCGCCATATACGCTGGCATGAATTCAATATTCAGAAGTGAGTTTCATCATGAGCTATAGGAAACGTGGGTTTTGACTAAATAAAGCAACTTACTTACAAAGAAGTAGTTCTTTGTCTTTAATTGCCATCTCAGCCGACTCTACATTCGGTATTAAGGATAAAAACCACAGCTTTGTATCCAATTGATCGTCAGACTTTCGTTACGCTTTGGTAACCAAGCTTTTATTGAAATCGGAGGCCCGGATGCTAAGCTTGTGTGGTTTCACATGCTAATAAAAAATCACTGGGTAGGAAGAACTTTTTCGTTGCTAGGAGATTTGGGTTTCTGGCCAATCACAGAGCCGAGAAAACAATGGGCATTGTTTTTCAAATTCGTGGTCAGCTGGTAAGGTCAACGAAAACTCTCTGTCCCCCAGTTAGTAGAAAAACTGCGACAAAATCAAGACTTTCCCCACGGGGATGGCGACATGAAAAATGTAAAACAGGAATTTATTAAATAAATTTCGACTGAATAAAAGCAAATAACTTACAATGAAGTAGTTCTTTATCTTTTATTGTCTCCTCAGCCGCTATTCGTTTGATATCGAGGGCATAAAAGCTGGCTTATTTAACGAATAGTTCTCTCTGTCCGGTCCATTTGAATCGACAACAATAGTTCTCATCGTTACGAAGAAAACTCCTCTAAGATCGCACAGTCGCTGTTTGAAGAGAGAAAATAAAGGGATGTTCTAATTTTGGACAAGATTATAAGCTAAATTTGAGTATATGAGTTGAAAAGTGGATGTTACCAGTAGCTGTGTTAATTATTTATTTCCTCGAAAAGTTCAACGAAATTCGAACTGACCTGTCTTCGAGAAAATTTTCGATTCCAGGTTTCCCGCTCGTTTGAGAGACCCCCCCAAGGTGGCCACCCTGAACTTCCTTATTTGGGCATGGCCACCCGGCCGTCTTACGAGCTTCAAACGATTGATCAGAATTGTCTTCCTACCCAGTGATTTTTACCGTTAGTCAAAAATTCAAATTAGACCAAGCTTAGCATCCGGGGCCTCCGATTTCAATAAAAGCTTGGTTACCAAAGCGTAACGAAAGTCTGACGATCAATTGGATACAACGCTGTGGTTTTATCCTTAATACCGAATGTAGAGTCGGCTGAGATGGCAATTAAAGACAAAGAACTACTTCTTTGTAAGTAAGTTGCCTTTTATTTAGTCAAAACCCCACGTTCCTAAAGCTCATGGTTTCATCGGATCATAGCATGTACGCCAAGTGGCTTAGTCACTGCTTCTGAAAGCCTGCAAGGACAAAATGTACAAGAAGGACTTGAGCTAGGTAATCAGTCCAGAGCAGAACTACATCATGCCGATGAGACTGCGGCGTCGATCTGCAGTTTGGCCGAGGCAAAACCGCGGCAAATGGGTCAATAGTTTCAGGCGGTACTGTACCAATACCAATATTTACATCGCTCTTGCTGTTCAGATCTTCTGTCCGCATAGTTATGCCTTCCGCCATTGCAGTTCTCGTCTCTGGAGGGTGGATTCTTGGAACTTTATCTGCGATATGCACGCTTTTACCCTAAATTTTGTCCTCTATGTGTCTCCCACCACTATGGCTCTAACAGCGTTCAACAGATACATAAGAATCGTGAAGCCAAATCAGTACAGTATCATATTCTCTAAGAGACGATCTCGACTGATGCTAGGCTGTGCTTGGGCCTCTGTCGCCTGTTACGTTTCCATTCCAAAGCTTGCAGGAGTTACATGATTATGGTTTCATCCCTGGGTATGCTCTATGTCACGTGGTTCATCTTAGCGATGCTGGTTCTTATGTTCACTGCAGCACAGTGACGTGATCACCCTGTTTCTTTTTAAACACCACCACAAAACAATTCGTCACCACAACCTTGATGTTGCACCCAGTCCGCAATTCAGTCATGCCGGCTCAAGGGCGCATGACCGTTCAGGAGATAAAAATCAGCAATAATGTGTAGTTGAACATTATATGCATTTTACAAGTTGAATGAACAGTTTTCAGTCAATTCTGTCGTGAAACAATTTTTCTCCGGCGGCCATTGTTCCTTGGAGAAAAAAAAATCAGCTCTCATTCTCGCTGACGCGTTCATATTTGTCGGAGCAGGGCTATTAGCTGATAACCTGTCTCCGTTCAACCAATCAAAAAGCTAGAAATCCAATATCCGAGATCCAATTTAATCACATGATTTCGAGTGCAATTTGGAATAAATGAGCACAAGAGAGTGATGAGCAAGAGTAAATTTTCCAAAGACTAACTAAATTGCACGAGACCGTAGGGCGAGTGCAATTTGTTGTCTTTGAAAAATTTACATGCAAAAATATGAAAATTCCCAAGGTTGTTGCCACTTTAGGCTAACTATTTTTCGGTGGGTTTGAGAAATTCCACGAACTCCCTGCCGTATTTATCTACGCCGAACAGAACGCCGAGCAGAAAATACTTCAAGCTTCACCGCTTTTTTTGAGCGACCTACAGCACATGATGCTCAAACCAGAATAACAAAATATTGAGGTTAAAAGCCACCAAACGGCTTTTGTCAGCAGAGGAAAACATCCGTGTACAACTCGTCTTTCTGCCTGAGTTCAGTATCTTAATCAGTATCTTAAGATTTGCAAAATACAGAAATAACAGATTATCAACAAAGTGCAGATGACGAGGGATAAACACAAGAGCCCCGAAGACCAAACGAAAACATGAGAGTATAGACCCTTTTAAAAAATGGCTGCCAATTTAAAAAATTATTTTGTATGCATTTAAATTAGCCTGACTAACCTCGTTCTGGAAAAAAAATATTTTGAATTATAAACTCAAAAACGAGGTTAGTCAGGCTAATTTAAATGCATACAAATTGGCAGCCATTTTTAAAAAGGGTCTATACGGCATGCAAACAAAATCTTCGTCGGGAAATACAAGTTTTTTAAATTGTTCTCCAAAGCGAAGCAATAAGAAGGCGAAACAGATAGCCTATACAAACCGTGTATATTATATTTTGTAATGTAACGTTTTTACATATCAATAAAGTATTAAATTATAAATTAAAAAAATAAATAAATAAATAAGGTTCAATAATTCTGCTTTTTTACAAACGAAAAGCTTAGAGACTTCTGTAGTTGCTGTCAGAAAGAAAAGCTCGTTGAATATCAAAGGTTGAAAATGCATTAAGGACGTTCGCGCCCAATTCTTCCCACGTTCAGATTTTTTTTAACTTTTGCTGCAGCTAGATAATGACCAACTCATGTCAGAAGGGCAAAAAGATTGGGGGGTCACGTGCTCGGATTCGTAAAAGCTTTTCATGCAGCTCTTGCAGAGAGTGCATGAAAATGTACGCATGAATTAACACGTGCATCCAAAGTCATAGGGATTAAGGAGTTGATGGAACTCCTCCCTTGGCTTTTTCGTTGTTATAAGACAGATCGGTAGCTTTGTGCCACTAGTAGATAGCCTTGAGGTAGCTCTGCAATATGGGATAGTTATTTGGTGGTTGTGACGTCATACATATGACGTCAAATGACGTCATTTCAAGGAACTTGAAAGCAAACATCGAAACAAAATTATTCCAAAACAACAATGATGTTTGAATGAACTGATAAGTGATACTGCAATGATGCTTACGAAACCTGGAGAAATTATCATTAGAATGAAGAATTAGATCTGAAAATTTGAAATGTGGCTAAACCTGCATGTCATTACGTGATTTCCATGGCAACGTCAAAAACTGCGGATAAACAGTTGTGTCAATCATATGTTCGAAATAAATTGTTAAAAAACGTTATGGTACCATTGTACGTCCGGGGGTTATAATCAACAACAGTGCACTTGTGGGATTCCACAATTTTGTGGGTTTGGCCTGCATATATACGCTTTCAAATTAGAGTGAAAAGATATATTGCAAATTGCTGGGTAGGTGTCACAACAGCTACTAGATCCGTGCATACTCGTAAAAGCTCGTTTATGAACCACATAGAGGCGTTGTTGTTTGATGTTAACCCTTTACAGACCGGGAATTTCGCTCCACGGACTTTAAACGTTTATAACTTTGTTTGCAAAAATTAAGGAAAGATTTATTGCTCGACGTTTCGGTGTCGTCATGACGCCATTATCAAGAGTACGAAAAGTATAACCAAAGCGAATATTAAATAGGTTAGTAGCTGAAATTGACATAATCAATGGATGGCTAAACAAACATTTTAGCGCGAATTGAGTCCGTTTGCACGTTCAGTTCTGGTTGAGTTTGCGTATGAATAGCATCTCTTTAATGGGGCAATCAAATTTGCTGGTGCATTTCGCAAGCACGTGAAACTGTTCTAAAAGACACTGTGGTGTCTGGCCATTGTGTCTTTGCTGGTAGGGTTTGTAAATGGAAGATTACTTTCTTTTATGACCGTTCACGCGCTCGTGCAGGTGCCCACGCGTATAGCCCACATATTCTGCATCGCACAGGTTACATTTAAACTTATAAACTACACATTGTTGGTTTACAATAGTGGGCTTAGCTTCTTGCACCTTGAGATCTTCCATTGCATTGAGCTTCCGACTTACAAACACAGGTTGGATGGCGGTTTCTTACTTTTAAACTTAGATTGTTGAGTTGCTGTTTCACAACGTTCGCTGAACTCTGATCTTTAAACGGTAGAATGACTCTAAAAAAGTTCGCTTTCTCTGGTGACGATGGATAGGGCTGTTGGTCAGATACCTTAGTGTCGATGAGCTTATCGACTCAAAACGCGAGGTACAGTTAAAGAGAACCATTAAGTATACTTTCGCGCTAAAACTGTTTTACAGCCGAGAATTCGTCCGATTTTCAAGCGCAGTATTCCGCGAGCCATATGTATAGACTTCTATTTATTTTTAGGTGATCGCGCGCACATTTCCAAAGTACGACGTACATCATTTCAAGTAACAGACATTCATGACTGTTGGATCTTCAATATAAAACTTTCGCACTTTTATTGTGGCCATTATCAGATATAAGAAAGACACCGCCAGCTCCCCGGAAACCAATCAAATTGTAAGATTCGCAGGATACCACCCGCACGCACTCCGTGAACAAAAAAATTAAAATAGGTTCATTATAAGCTTGGAGCAGATAATTCACTGAGCCTTAATTGTCTGTAAGGATGTTAAATGATCTATCATATGCGTCAAAAAGTGCTAAAGTGCGCCAGATAGGACAATTACAACAGGAAGTGATAGCTGGACGTGTGCATAAACTGCGCTAATTAGTCTCGTTCTCAGCCGGTTTCGTGATGTTTTATTGTTTTCCCTGAAGAAGGCTGAAGCTCAGCTGAAAACCATCAGGAAAGTTTATATCAGATTAGGGTAAGGCAAATCTTGGTTAACATCCTCCGAGAGCTAAATCAACTAAAGTCAACCAATAGAAGAAATCGGCTGATTTGGATGGATTTTTTCTACTAAATAGCAGGCTGAATTCCCTTCGAATTACACGTACGGTAAACTTAAGGGTTTTCATAATACAAGCACAAAAGTAGATATATGAAACTGAAATATCCACAGTCATTGTAATTGTTATTTGCTGTTTTATTGATACTGCCGAAAATGGATGGAAACCCAAAATATATTGGCAAATAAAAGTTGGGATAAACGATCATAATATTCATATGTTGGAAACCGAATTCTGTAGAAAACGGAAGCCATTATGTAAAGATGTTAAATGATCTATCATATGCGTCAAAGTTGCTAAAGTGCGCCAGGCTGAATTCCCTCCAAATTACACGTATGGTAAACTTAAGGGTTTTCATAATACATGGACAAAAGTATAAATATGAAACTGAAATTCTCGATTATTGTTTTATCCACAGTCATTGTTATTTGCTTTTTTTATCTGCTGAAAATGGATTGAAGCCCAAAATATATTGGCAAATAAAAGTTGGGATAAAAATTGGGATAAAGGATCATAATATTCATATGCTGGAAACCGAATTCTGTAGAAAACGGAAGCCACTATGTAAAGATGTACAAACAACGAACACGTTGTCAAAAGCTCGATTCCTCTTTAGAAAGCACTAAGCTCGTTCTTCTCGTCTCCTATGATTGCCATTTTCTGTTTCTACTGGCCGTGGGGGATTTAATAAATACTAATTATTAATTTTACTTATGTGTAATTATGTGTAAAATGTATGTATGTAGATTGTAGAATGACTGTATATTCAGTTTCTAGCAGATAGATAGAACAAAACAAATTCCTTAAAATTGGAGGCATGTTATTTTAATTAACCCTGTCAGGTTCCTGTAAGATGACAATAATAAAAGTTGCATTCGAAAAGCCAAAGCACATATCAGCGAACATAATTAGTGTTTGTTTTCTTGCATTCATGATGTTTTAGCACTTGTCACACATGGATATTTTGGAACAGTGTCAAGAGCAATTGTCTGTTGTTGTTTTTTTCTTTTGTCGTAATTCATGCAATTAGGATATTAACGAGAACAAACTTTCACAACACTTAAGCATAAGATATGAAACAAGTATCACCAGATGACTAAAGTTGGAGAATATTGTTTCCGGAAATGATAACTGAGTAAACCATTATATAATTTTATTAAAGGTACATAAGAAACAAAAAGGAAACGTAAGAACCGCTTTGTGCGTTTTTGACTTTTTTTCTTGTTTGTTTTGAAGAAACACAGAATAAACAGGGTAATGACGTCAGTAATTAAATGGTTCTTGTTGAGCAGATGGTGTTTACATGAATTATTTTCGATTTTGAATTTTAAATTTTAAAGAAATTCATTTCATGATAAACTAGAATTACTGATTTCCTGATAAACTGGTATTGCTTTCTTCTGAGTTGCCATGCATTTTGTTTTAGAAAAAAATTGTATTACTATAAATTTAAAATAGCAAGCAAGGTTTTGCCAAGGTTTTGGAAACTCTGATTATCAATTGACATAATATTAATAAGTATTTTTATTTGTAAGCTTCCTGGTTTAAAAGCACAATCAAAAGTTTCACAGTTTTGATGGGAATTTCGCCTTCTTTATCGTAGGTTTATTGTTTGAACAAACGGGGAAAAAGTTCTTATTTTCATCGTCCTATTACGAGATGAAAAACAACACGTTTAACGTAAACCAAACAAAAAGCAGGATGAGAGTATTGAATTACGTCAAAGTGACAAGACAAAGCTGTCAACCCGTATTATTAATTTCCTCTCAGTTCTATTTTAGACGAATTATTTGCTCTGACTAAATTTTAAATCATGTTGAACTTCCTCCATTTAAAAATTAGAGTTTTATCACGTACGGCAATTTTGCAATGACATTCAGCACCATAACTTGCTCTATTTTAAGCATATCCGAAGAAAGTAAACTGTCAGGTAAGGACTGATCCATTATATCAGCCATGTTACGGATAATAATAAAGCTGTAATTTTCGTTGATATTTTCCACATTCATTGTTTCGTTTCAGAATCACAATGAAGGCAATGTGTATCACCGACCTGCTGATTGTAGGCGCTCTACTGATATTTTCACCCGGTTTGTATGATGACAATTAAATATTTCTTCTTTTACTTAAACATAAAGCTTTTTTAGTTTTTAATTATGTTCATCGCCGCGATATCTTTAATTGTTTACTCAGGTTGATTTTGGGGACCATTTTCCCTTTTGTCGCGGAAAGTCATTTACACGAATACACTAACCTTGCACAATGAAGAACATGTTTTTGGTTCCAGTTCAGGCGATCTGACTGGTTTAATTAACTGAGAAACATTCCCTTGACTGCAAAAATCGTTGAATAGAATACAAAGAAAGTACTTAAATTACGTATTATCTTCATGTTGCTATAGCAAAACATCTAACTTAACGTGTTTACGAAGAAAGTCATCGATGTATATAAATTTTGATGGAACAAAATACTCATTCAAATTTTTAGTTTTAATAAGAACACTTCTCTCCCTTAGAAAAACATTCCCAAATATATATTTTAGCTGCATGCCTTATCTTACTGAATACGGCAGAAAAACACTCTGCTACAATATTTCTAAGTAGCCATTGGTTAAACGTAAGGTTCTAATGGGAATGTACATGTATAT
>MU825439.1:95058-202558 GCA_029204205.1 Desmophyllum pertusum | reverse complement strand
AAAATTCAAAATCATTGAACTAACGCGAGATATTCTAAAAATAGTTAATTCGAGAAGGTGTTTTTTTTGTTTGGTTTTCGCGGTAAAATTCATCCGCGTCTAGAAATATTGCAGACTTACACAAGAGTTAGTTATATTGTTTTCGCGTCACGAAGATTCATTTATCTATAAATTTCGAGATTAAAGACGGTAATCTGCGCCACGAAACAAGCTAGACAGAAATTGACACCCGTTACAGGTAACTACTTCACGAAATCGACAAATGACATTTCCGGTGAATTTAACGGTCCGCTTTGATGAAGTGTGAAAACTGTGAATTTTTTTTCAGGCTCCTAAACTCACTCTCAATAATGCCAATGTAAGCACGAGAAGGAGCAATTTAGCCATTTTCACACTGCAAGCACATGGGAGAAGCAGCTTCCTCACATGACATTGATAACTGAGGTGACACGCCTTGACGGTTTAGATGACCTTTGATTTCCAGATAGTTATGTCAATGACCGTGACAGCAACCCTGGAGTGGCTTTTGCGCTTGTCTTCACAAATAATTTATACAGTCGAACCCCTCAGTTTTAAGCGGCCCGTTATCAAAGTACCGAAACTATTGTCAATATGTAAATGAAATCCCTATTATATTAGCGGCCACCTTATGGCCGTCCCGATAAGAGCTCTCCTCTTGTTTTTTTTTAGTTATTTTTAGGAGCCTGAAAAAAAAAATTCACTGTTTTCACGCTTCATCATGCAGCCATGCCGCCAAAACAGCATGAAATAGAATTCACCGGAAATGTTATTTGCCAATTTCGTGAAGTAGTTTGCTGTAACGGGTGTCAATTTCTGTCTAGCTTGTTTTATGGCGCAGAATGCCGTCTTTAATCTCGAAAATTATAGATAAATGAATCTTGGTGACGCGAAAACAATATAACATGCGGTGTTAACTGTTGACGCGGATGAATTTTACTGCGAGAACCAAAAAAAAACACCTTCTTGAATTAACTGTTTTTATTGATATATCGCGTTAGTTCGATTATTATTATTATTATTTTTTTACTAAAATCTGCATGAATTCATAAAAAAAATTATATCACTTCCGTCATCAGCAACCAGGTAACTAGATAAAAATGTCTAGCGTGCACGTTTCCAGTTCTTGGGAAAAATATTCAAAGTGGAAAAAAAATCGGGTCCACCGTCCACCTCAATTTTTAGCGGGATCATTTGCGGTCCACTCTGGGGATCATTTGCGGTCCTGGGATCATTTGCGGTCCAATTTGGAGACCATTTGCGGTTCCGGGATCATTTGCGGAGCTGTACACTACTCTTCGCTTTCCGTTATGTGCTATGTGCTATTATGTTTCCATTGTGCTATGAGCTGTATGTCCTCATAATATTTTGTCCAAAGAACTAAGCAGCTATTACGTAAAGTAGTCAACATTTGTCTGCTGTTGTCTGTTGTATGCTGTTGTTAGACAATACCCTGCTTGAAAGTGTTGAATTTAAACATTTAGTAGCTGATATTTTTGTTAGACACCTATATCTTATGACAGCGTTTTCAATTTCTTACAAGGAAGTCGACCCACGCACCCGGTAGGGGCCTATTTTTGTGTTGGTTTACACGAAGTGTAATCCAGCACTATGCCACAGTCGAAAATACGTACGTACGTATTTGTCGGTTCGTCGGTTGCGCCCACCACGTTTTTGAACAGCGGTGTCTGCGAGAGGAATGGATACTAGTAAATAGCGAGTTTGTTTCTTTATAGCACCTTCGCTTGTTATGAAAATACTATTCCACAAGGCCACACGGGTTTAAAACTGATTCAGAACATTTTAATCAAAGAGAAAAACTGGAAGGAAACACGGTTGTACTCATCCAAGCATGACATTGGGAAACTTGGCAAAATTTGCATACGAGTTACAAAACAGTCATGAGAGGTAAAGCAAAATTATACTGTTGTAACTGTATTGGAGTTGCGGGAAACTGTCACGAAGGTGTCCCGAGTTCTTCGCGATCACAGGGAAGGTCATACGATTTGCAGCAATTTGCTACCGTACCATATTCGGATGTTTTTCGGGCCTCTTGGCTGGAATCGGTCGTAGGCACATCGAATTACAAGCGGAGTTTATTCTGTAGTAGGGTACAGGGAGCAGAGGAGCCAAATTTGACCTACCTATGTGCCTTCATTAATATGCTTGCGTGGTGCCTTGCTTTTATTACGCTAATATGTTGTACGAATTTGTCTTGTTTGAAATATGTCAAGCCATTTATAAATTTTGTATTATTTGTGGGGTCCATATTTATACAAGCTTTGATTTATTTGGACTCCATTCGCTTTACACCAATTATGATTTTGTTTAATGTTACATTTGTAATTTATGGTGAAAGTGAAAATAAAATATTGATTGATTGAATATTCGTGCACAAAACTCATCGGCGACTGATGTTTACATTGTAAGTTTACTTTGTAAAGTGTTTGTTTGATTCTTTGATTCTTTCTGTTAATATAATTTATTGCATGCGAAGCTCAGACAACACAAACGTTTTGAAAATAACAAAATAATCGATGTATAAATATTACCTAGGCGAAAATAGCTTCGAGTGGCTAAAAATCTCAATAAAACTCTGTGGAATTTGATATTTAGCGCGGAGCAGGCGTCACGGGGTCTGGCTCTTTGGGCTCGTCACGCAATATCTGTGACGAGCCCAAAGAAAGTCGGCTCAATTTGGTTTGCCGAAAATACATTTTCTTTACTGTATCGTTCACTTACATCTCACTTACAAATTCAAACGTTTGAGTTTCATGAATATCTTAACAATTCATTTTCTATAAAAAGGGTTCAATGTGTTCTAGTTAAAAACACTTTTAATTAACGAATCACGGCTGCGAGCTAAAATGTTATTTATCGCCAGTTCCACTGCACTGAACATCACGTAACGTTTGACACCCAACTGACATCATGTCTTTGCATCACAACGCTTTTGCAACCACTCAGATCCTGCAATTTGCCCGAGCTCAAAGCCATTCTGGCTCTTGTTAATCCTGGAACTCCCGGCCATCGCCCGCACTCCCTAACCATTGGTATACTAGTTTTTATTTTACCCCCATTTGTGTAAGTGGTATTGTTTGCATAATTTCTTAAATTCAAAAATGGAATTACAGTCAATGGAAATCAAAAAGCTTGATCATTGATTCATGAATTATTTTTATTTTGTTTATATGTAAACCAACACATGTCCACACTGTGTGGACCTATTTTTTTGTTGGCTGGGACAAATTTCAGCTAACATTACACATTACCGAGAACAAATAATTTTGGGAAAATAGTCCACACTTCGGCAAAGCATTGCCAATCAAATGCACATGGAAAATGCCCAATCTTCCAACCACCTGAGGAGTGAGCTAGTTGTAAATTCTGAATTACGCAAACCACATTAACGTGTCTTGCGTGACAGACAGCTCAGTGACACACACACATGTACACAACACCAGTGGAAGTCCAATTCAAGTATAAGCTTTCTAAGCTTCTTGCTATTCCTTATTAATGATGCTAGTGCTCCCATTGACGCACTTCTTAATATTGTACTATTTTTAGCGGCTACTCAATTTAACGATTTTTCTTTCCCAATATTTAGCGACTCTTTAACTTAGCAATACTTAAATTAGCAATTTTTCACGACGTTGCTAAATTCGCTATATCAAGTAGCTGCTATAATAACGTTAAGGTATACAGCTGTTTCGAGAAAGGTTGTCGGAAAAAAAGCGTACGCGATACGCGACAATCCCGAAAGGTAATCTGGGAAATGATCAGCAAGGTACGTTTCCTGACACTGTAGCTGTTGAACCTACTTTTGTTGCTTTCTTTTAGCACTCGCAAACATACGTCCATGGCGTCTCGTGCCATTTTCAGAGATTTCTCTGAAATGCTGAAGTCAAGGAACCGTGAACTTAAAACTACCCATAATACCTTTCGGGATTGTCGCGTGCGCTTTTACGACAACCTTTCTCGAAACAGCTGTAAACACACACGCGACCCAGAAGGGCTGACGCTCGAAATTTCATATTTTCCAATTCGTTGCGCAGCGGTTAATTTACCTTTATCAACTTCGAGTTGAAAATTAACTAGTGTAGATGATAGACGATATGTAATGAGCAGCAGATCTGTATGGGCTTTTATAACGGCCATTGTAAATCCCATACAGATCAGTCTGCCGCGAATATTGTATCGAGCTTATGACACGAATGCATCTAAATGGCCATATGCATGTTTATCGACTATCGTGGCTATATAAATCATTTTTAGGCAAGTTAATCGAAGAAAAAGTGTATGTATATCAGGGCGAAATCTGTGTCCGATTACAGATATTATTATACATTCAACTCACTATCTCTTTTCTGATTGGCCGAAAGCGTACAGTGAATTTTCGAAATCAGCGCCTTTGAAAGCATCTACGTCATCTACCTGCAGATTATACAATAATCATGTCAAGTTCGCGAGAGGATCACAAGTAATCACAGGGTAATCATGTCAAGTTCGTGCGCTTTGCGTTGCTTGCCGCTAAGTAAACAACATCGGTGGCAGAACCATCATTTTCGTTGAATGTATAATAAAACAATTATTAGATTCGGTTTTTGTGATATCCAGAATAATCAAGGTCTAGCTGATAACTCTTACCGAGACCTTGATCATTCTGGATATCACAAAAACCTCATCCAATAATTGTTAATTCATAAACATTCGTTTATTTTGTATTTTCTTTATGAATTATTTAATGTGTGTTGCAACCTACTTTAATTGGTCACGAAGTGGGCGTTTTATTTTTCTTGAATGTCACCGCCCTATCTCGTATCAAAACAACTACTTTTACGAGATCATTTATCCATTCTTTTTTTTTATTTCATTTGATTATGTTGTCTTCATTAATATTGATGAGAATTATCATTTTATATCGCCACTTGCATTTTGTTACTAAGAACCCGACGAATACAAAGTTACCATTATATAAGAAACTCATGTAGAAACGTGATTATCTCTTAATTAATAAATTAAGAATTAGTTAATAATTAATTAATTATAATTTATATATTGAATATAATTATTCACCTATTTATTTATTTATTTATTTATTTATTTAGCTTCCAGATCAATGGACACTATAAAGTTCAATTGTCTAAATCAGAAGCTTATCACCTAGAAGCGTGTAACTTCTCTTTATATGTTTGGGACAATGCGTGGGTTTTTTCCCGACCAATCAGAATCGCTGAATCAATTTTGCCCTTATATGGAAACTAGGATTTTCGCGCTCCTCGCGGCTCCTCGCGAGAACTACATCTGTAATGGCGGCTTCGCGAGGAAAATTTTCGCCCGAAGAAAATATTATGACATTTGTAATGCTGGGAAAGCCGAAGTATTATTTGGAAGAGTTCCCGGTGAGTTGACAGAAACCTTGAAGGTCTATTTCGACTTGTCCCAATGAGTTTGAATCGTGTGAATAGGGAAAGTGACAATTTTTTCGATTTAAGCTTATTTAAAAGTTCTCTCGGGATACTCTAAATACGCTGTGCTTCAGGATGTCTTTGATTTTATATTTTCGGAAAGAAAAAGACCCGCATGTGGTACGAGTTGAGGAGCTAGCCAGCTAGCCGGGATATGTGAGATACAGTAGAGGAAATGCCATCGCCGGGTAAGGTTCTTGTGTTATGTTTTTGATCGCTGTCAACAGTTGTTGATTTCAAAGAACCGCAAGTAAATCTTTTTGCAGATTTTTTGAGCAAGAGGACATTATTACAGTCAAAATAACGGCAATATCAAACGAGGAAACAAGAAAACTACTCCTTTATCCGAAAATTATGAGTATTTTTGTAAATATGTTTTGGTGTTTACTTAGCGCGTTTGTCGACAGAAATAGCGTGCGGTAATTGTGGTTGTTTTCAAGTTCTCTTGTAGATTTTTTTTCTGAGAAAGATAATTTTAAAACTTACAGTCAAAGTAGCGACAGTATCGCTTTAACAAAATAGAAAGCTATTCAGTTACCTAAAAATGTGGAGTATTTCACTGCAAACGAATTTGTAAAAAGGTGTCGTTGTGTTTTAAACGAGTTCTAGATCGATCTAACGCGCGGATGATAATTATTATTGTTGTTTACAAGTTTGGTTTATATGTTTTATATGTAAAGAACAAGGTTTGAGAGCCGACAACCTCTTAAGCTTGAAATGGGTTGTTTAACCTGTCTAGTTAGTGTACAACTGAATTATATAAGTCGATGATTCATTTATTTCACGAGCTTGTAGCTGAGGATTTGTGTTCGCATAGCTTTCTTTCGCTGTCAAACTGAGTTATTAATTTCAAAACAACCGCTTCCAGTAGCTATAAGACTTTTCCCAACAAGAAAACAACCGTTATTTCGATCAAACTATCGACAGTATCGCTTCAGAAAAACCAGATAGCTTTCCTTATCCAAAAATGTGGGTTTTTTTCTCGTGGGTAACGATTGTACAATGTTTTTGTGCTAAGTTTTTGAGATTGTTGTCGATCACGCGGGGAAGAAATTGCATTTTTTCATGCATTTGCTTGCGCTTTGAGAGCAGTTCTTCCGACCCAAAAACCACCTTTAACACTTTAAAAGGTTGATTAACATATACTAATATTAACGTTTTACCGATTTGTCTTTTATTTAGCCGTATTTAGTGAGCTTGTCGCTTTAAATTTGTCTTGCGGCAAGCGAATTTTCCACTCGTAATTTTTCGAAATTTTGTGGCTAGAAAATATCGTATCATGAAGTTGTAGTACACAATAAAACATTTGCTTTTTAAACTGTGGTGTTGATGTTTGATATTTTTTGCTAGAATGATATGTAATGAGTGTGTAGACTTTATTAAAGCTGGTTGATTCTCAGAATTGCAGACAAGATTCCCAGAAAATCGACTACGCAGTACGCACTTTTACGCGCCTCGACGAATAAAAATATTCCCGGAAAAAATCCCGCGCGCGAACACGGGCGTTAAACCGCATCTGCCATTCCATATAAGGAAGTTAATTTTGATTGGTCGGGAAAAAACCCACGCATTGAATCGAACCTATACGCTTCTAGGTGATAAGCTTCTGTCTAAATACAATGCTGATATTATTTTATAGACGTACGAAATGGGGATGGAGTGATGGCAAACCACTGAGAGATGGTTCTAAATTTTATGAAATAATCGGCAAAAATGCAGATTACATTCAAGACGTGTTATCACAAGTTGTCGCACCTTACAAGTACTGCTTTCTGGTTACCGACATTGAACAACTGACAGTGAAGAACTGCAGCGAAAAACATGCTTATATGTGCGAAGGCTTCCAAGGTGATGAGTATGAGTATACTCAGTTACTTTTGATTAGTTGTGTATAGTTTTACCAGATTACTGTTCTAGACAGTTGTTTACTGAGTTACGTTCAGAGAAAACATTGAGTGTAATGTCGTCATCACAATTTAATTCTAGGCATCACGGTACGTGCGGTAATGAATGTTTTGAAAATTCTCTATTCTTTGTTAATAATAATAAGTATAGGTAATCGCATGGGGCCGAGTAAAATTAAGGATTAATATCACGCGTGTTTTCAGAAGTTGCAGAAATTGCCCGAGTCGCGCAGCGACAAGGGCAATTTCTGCAACTTCTGAAAACACAAGTGATATTAATCCTTAATTTTACGAGGAAACATGCGATTACTTGTTTATGACATAGAGGGCAGAATTTTCGGAAAACCTTCAAAGCGCCGCGACGCTAAATTCAGCCGCGGCGGAACGAACTGATATTCCTTCCAAAAATCACACAGAATCACAGGAAGATCAAGCAAACCCTTACGTTCAGAACAGGGTAACGTTGACTGTTATGTAAATCTTAAGAGAAAATTGTAAGTCGTGAAAATAAAAAAAATAACAAGCTTGCAATCAAGCCAAGTAAAACGTAATTTTATTCACCTGTTTGCATATTTTGAAGCCGGCTGTCCGCTGCGAGCTGCTTGACATGTCAATCCTACATCGATAAAACCGTGAGCAAACGACGAGTCCAAACAAACTTGTAGAGGTAATTTATCCGGTTTAATTTGACCTTCTTCTTTCTTTGAACAAACTCTGTGATCTTTTATACTCTGGGTTGCACGTGATGAAGCCCGTATTTAACAGAGGTGAAGCGAAGAAGTCAGTTGGCAGCCATGAATGAATTTCGTCGCAAACTCGCCAAGTGTCTAGCTGATGCAAGTTTTCTAGTTTTCAACTGAAATAATCTTCTGTTGCTTCGAGTGAAACACTGAGATTCAGCTTTCGTAATTTCGTTTCAAGCTATCACACGGTTTCCGTTCCTTTTCATCAAATAACTCGGGAAACTGAAGTCAAACTCCGAAGCGACGTACAAGCGAGCGCTGTGTTTGAAAATTCTGCTCAAAATCCCGCCGCCAACCGAGTGCAGCGCGCTCAGCCAATTAGGAGCGAGGAATTTTGCCGCTCGACCAATCAGGATCAAGTAATTTTGCCCCGGGCAAACCAAAATTAATGAAAAATGCCCTCTGTCTCAGCCAATCAGCATTCAGTAATTTTGCCCTCTATGTTATAACAATATTTATCTAGGAGGCTCCACTCGCCAACGTGATTTTCTGGGAGGTCCTAAATTAAAACAATTCTCGAGCCCTGAGCTCTTATCTTTTGCGCATGAATGATATGACGGAGAAAAGAACTCTGGGAAGACTGTGACATAGTCTTCACAGAGGGGGTTCTCTTCCCCTTCCCCTTCCCCTTCCCCACGCCTCCCGGGTCTGAAAAGACCAAAAAAGCCCGGTCTGAATAAGGTTCAATTCTTCTTCGCAGTCGATGTAGATTGATAATATTTCATATCTCACTGTGCCTTTTGCTTCCACGAAACGCAGAGTGCATGAACGGTTCAATTAAACACGTCCCTTATAGCTGATATTGCAATGATTTATGTGGCATCTTAAGCCTATCATATATCTTTAGCGGGAATGGTCACATATTCTTTTTATTATAAATCACAATTTAATGGCCGCCCTGCAAATATTTTAAGATAATTTGAGGTTATCACATTAAATAGTAGTGCAAAATATATTGTCTTATTGTATTGTTTTTGGTTTAACGTATATGCGAAATTTTAACTAGCCACGCCTTCATGTTTTGCCAAAATTGACATGTCCACAACTCAAGAAAGAATTGAATACGTAGAGATACTGAATAATAGTGAATCATAAATAATGAATCATTGTGTTAAAATAAAATCACATGATCTAACGTGTGGCGACAAATGAAACAAGCTGAATGGTTCTATTGTATATATTCGTTTTTTTAGCAGAGTTATCGACAAGATTAGCGGAGTCAACACAAATACGACCTACACCGTTAATATCAGAAGTGACATCAACAGTCACAGGTGACGTAGCAGATATATATACGATATATAATTTCAATATTTTCAACAAAACAAGCTGAATTGTTCTGTTGTACATATTCGTTTTCTTGACAGGTTTAACGGAGTCAAAATCTATGCCAACACAAATACGACCTACATCAATGACAACACCGTTCACATCAGAAGTGACAGCAACAGTTTCAGATGACGTAGCAGATGCATCTACGATTATGGCTTCCAAAACATTGAGTACTTCTACACAGATGTCCACCAGTATCTCACCAACACAACCTGCAAGTGCAGAGAAACAGGTGATTGTTAAGTTTCCTTTGCCTCACGTGATATTCGTTTAAATTGCGAGCGTCAATCCAGACGTTTTATGGTCTTTCATATTTCAATAAAACGGTTCTAGAGCTTAAGAGGCTGTCCGCGTAAGATCGGATAAGGCAAATTTCGGCCCTTCACCGATTTGTTTAATATTTTCAGCGAAAGTTAACCATTATATCCCATCAACAAATATCACATTTATTTGGATCAATTCCTTCTTTTTCATTTTTTGTGAGGCCATTTTCAACATAACCTCAAAATTATGCAAATTAGCTTTGAGGACTCTACAATTTAGCTATAAATGTCGGGCGCTACCAAAGCCCAATTTATTATCTAAACCAGCTGAATATTTTATATATTCAAGTTCCATCTTTCTTCAACAGTGTAAAGGTTTAATAATTGTATTTTATAAAATTTTGACTGAGTTATGAATTTTCTAAGATACCTTCTCTCGAACTCCGGAATTGGCGAAACGTGACATACCTATAGTTGAAAATTATTTTCTCTTATGTGGGACCTGACCTAGAGTCAAATCTGTTATAACTCAAAAGTACTAACACCAATCTAATAAATTATAGAATAAAATCTGTGGGCACTTAAAGCTGCGTGCCGTACAGAGCTCTGCGAATTTCCCAATGATTCGCCATTTCGATCGAAACCAAAGATAAAGCGGTCCGAACGATAGACCAATTTCTCAGCCGAAAACGCTTGGAGATACAATAATAACCGCTAAACGGCAGACCTATGCCTTGCAAATAAATATTATTCGTCGTTTTAGCTGTTGTTTCGGGAAAAATCGGGATATTTTCAAAAGTAAACAGCGATAAATATTTCCTTTCAATTGATATATGCAAATTAGCTGCATATTAAATTTCGTGTTGCGATGGGATTTCTTTATCTATTCCACAACTGTGACATTTTCCTTGAGAGACTCTTGAGAATATTTCCCAAGATAAATAATTGATTTATATGTGGAGTACAATTTTTTCAGCCTCTATGTGAAAGCGTTTTGTTCAGATTGTGAGCTATTTTGATTTACGGCAGTGTTTGTTTTGCTAGCCGGACACAGTTGTTCATTTCACATTCATGAATTCAAATTCTTGTACGAATGACTTCAGTTGATCAGATAGGTCTTTTTCCGGTATCTTTCAAGACAAAGAATTGTTTCTTACCTGGGGAATAATTTATTTTAGCCATTATGTGAAAGCTTTCCTTTAGTTTATGAGCCATTTCTATTTATAACGCAGTGTTTGTTTTGAATGATTCAGTTGTTCATTTCATACCATTCTACAGCTGATTATAGTTCAATTAAAGCATTCACATTCTTGTATGAATGACATCAGTTGTTCAATCAGGTCTTTTTTCCTATCTCTTGATTTAAATTGCACTTCAAAATGGCGCATGATTTGTTTCATGCTCGCAAGGTGGGTCGCTGACAAACCGCGAATACCCGCTCTGGCCAAGATTAGCTCAACCTCGATTCCAGGCTCTCTCTCCTTTTCCTCCATTGTCGTTGAGTAGAGAGACCCTGGTTGCGGCTGGTCACGTGACTATGCGGTTACAACAATACCGCAGGGAGGGTGGGTCTTTGAGGCCGTTTTGTCAAGGTGAACAATAATTACTAACCAGGGGATCGAAGGGGCAAATCAAACTTGGTTCAAAATGGAACAGGGCCTTGCTTTCTGCTGGTTTATACGGCGAGATTATGTTAAAAGTGAAACAGGCTATTTGTATGGAACGTTTGTTTTTATTCTGTACAACTTCGAATTCGTGACATGAACATGTATACGTGATGGATATTTTCGAGCCACAAAAGCAGCGGCGCGAATGGAAATTCGCCTTGCGAACACAAATTCTAAGTATATAATCAGAATATAAGTAGACAGGTTCATGATCGTATTCAAAGCTAAACGAGGTTGTAAACCAGACACCTTGGGCTCAAACCAACTTTGAAAACAACAATAAACTTGGCGAGCTCGTTCACTGACCCTGTGAACTCCGGTAAATTAAAACACAACGGCATTTATTTACAAATTCGTTTGGAGCGAAATCAGGAGCGAAATAGTCCAAACTTTAGGATAAAAGAGTAGCTTACTATTTTCTCTAACTGATTCTAGCATTAGTTTGACCGTAATATAGTTTTCTTGTGTCAAAAAATCTACAACAACAACCGCTCGAAGCCGCCCGCCGGCGGTTCCTTGGAAATCAACAACCTTGTACGGCACGACTGATGTCAAACGGACTGTACGAAGGAATTTTTTTCCATCGGCAGTTTTTGCAGTGAATACAATTTAACGATCACTTAAACTCATTACCTTAAAGCTGTTCACATACCGAAATGATCGGCTTTCTTCCATGGACAAAATTCCGTTGTAAAACGTCCGACGTAGTTGTGTAGTTCTGAGAATTACGCAAGTGGTTTCCGAGAAAAGATTATTGCAGTGATCTTCGCAAACTGCCTGGCAAAGCCTGTAGAAGCTTGAATAACCGCATGTAAGCTTATGTACAAACTTTTATGGTGCTTGCTTTTCTTGCGAGTTGTTTGAAGACCTGTTGCATCTGCGAGTTTGGACTCAGAGTCAACGCTCTCACCCTCGCATGGTAGATTTGTCACAGCAACAACTCTAACACTCTACCACCCCTCCCTCCGAGTATATATTTTTACCACCCAGAATTTGGGTGGTCACGTGACCAGCCGCAACCAGGGTCTCTCTACTCAACGACAATGGAGGAAAAGGAGAGAGAGCCTGGAATCGAGGTTGAGATTAGCTCGGCTTCGGTCGTGACATCACCGAATTTCGATAAATGGCAGCTCGCCAAATGCGCCGAAATATCCGAGTTGCAGTGCACTCGGAGTGCGAAACAGGATTCTCCTCGTCCCTACTAGAGCCACATGGAGTCTGTACTATTTCGTGCAGAGAACAACTGTAGGGAATATCAGACATTTTGCGCACGTTCTCGCGATAGGCTGAGAGGGTTCTGACAAAATATACAACCTGACGCACATTTCTCATTTACCGTAAAAGCTCTATTAAGCCCCCCTCTATTAAACTTCCAAAGGGGGGGGGGGGGGGGTTGGCTTATTAGATATGGGGCTTAATAGAGGGGGGGGGGGCTAAATAGAGCATTTACGGTAATTTAATTTAAGTAAAATTGCAAAACAAACACTGCCTTGCCGCATCGTGGAAAATGAAAATAGCTCACAAAGTTTTCAAAAAACTTTCACATAATGGCTGAAACAATTTTTTTCCCCAGGTAAGAAACAATTCTGTCGTGGCAGGGACAGGAAAAAGACCTGACTGAACAACCGATGTCATTCGTATAAGAATTTGAACACTTTAATTGAATTATAATGATTTGAAATGAACAAGTGTGTCGTGCAAAACAAACACTGCGTTAGCACGTCGTGAGAAATCAAAATAGCTCACAAACTTAAAGAAAAGCTTTCACAAGTATAGGGGTTGAAATACATTTTTCCGCAACTAAGAGACAATATTATTTGTCTTGTGAAAGTTCTTACGGAAAAAGTTTTGTGGAATAGATAAAGAAATCCCATCGCAACACGAAATTTAATATGCAGTAATTTGCATATATCAATTGAAAGGAAATATTTATCGCTGTTTACTTTTGAAAATATCCCGATTTTTTCCGAAACAACAGCTAAAACGACGAATAATATTTATTCGCAAGGCATAAGTCTGCCGTTTAGCGGTTATTATTATTGTATCTCCAAGCGTTTTCGGCTGAGAAATTGGTCTATCGTTCGGACCGCTTTATCTTTGGTTTCGATCAAAATGGCGAATAATTGGGAAATTCGCAGAGCTCTGTACGGCGCGCAGCTTTAAGTGCCCACAAATTTTATTCTATAATTTATTAGATTGGTGTTAGTACTTTTGAGTTATAACAGATTTGTCTCTAGGTCAGGTCCCACATAAGAGAAAATAATTTTCAACTATAGGTATGTCACGTTTCGCAAATTCCGGAGTTCGAGAGAAGGTATCTTAGAAAATTCATAACTCAATCAAAATTTTATAAAATACAATTATTAAACCTTTACAATGTTGAAGAAAGATGAAACTTGAATATATAAAATATTCAGCTGGTTTAGATAATAAATTGGGCTTTGGTAGCGCCCGACATTTATAGCTAAATTGTAGAGTCCTCAAAGCTAATTTGCATAATTTTGAGGTTATGTTGAAAATGGCCTCACAAAAATGAAAAAGAAGGAATTGATCCAAATAAATGTGATATTTGTTGATGAGATATAATGGCTAACTTTCGCTGAAAATATTAAACAAATCGGTGAAGGGCCGAAATTTGCCTTATCCGGTCTTACGCGGACAGCCTCTTAATTAGTCACTCTAACCTGACCCTGACACTATATAACAAGATAAAAAGGCTTTGCCATCTAGCAACGGTTTTCCATACGCAAATCTTCTTAATTGTTCAGACGTTCAAACCACCTCAAAACATCCCACTTACTGATCATCAGTCGTCTCAAATTGGCAACCTGGACTTATTTAATAACACTCCTTTAATTTCAGGCACCAACTTTGTACGATCACCTATTTTTTATGATTGAGATGGTCAGGTGATATAATTCTGCAAAGTTGTTTCACAAGATTCCATTTTCTTGCAAATTTCGGTTCGCTGTTCACAGCTTGAATTCGAGCCGATAATCCATGACTCGCTGCCTATCTCAAGCATGTTAAGGCATGGCTTTTATTTTATTTTTTCAAGACCCTCCACGAAGTTTAAAAATTCCACAGTGAAAACTCCATTAATGGGGCACCATTGGGACATGCAAGGAGAAGTTTCCCCTTAATAGAGGTGTCCCTTTAATAGAGGTACAGTGATACAATATTATATTATTCATGAGCATTAATTTTGCCGGGACAGAAGTTTGTGTCGTCTTAAAGTCGATTGAAGGGGGTGTCTCAAAGTAGAGGTTCCACTGTACTTCGATAACTATTATGTTAAAAGTGTGAGAACTAGTCATCAAAAATTTACTGAAGAAAGCTACCTCTAAACTTTTAATTGGGGTAGTCCCATGTCTTATGACGACACAATTTGCCTTAAAATCAAACGACAACACAACATATGTTAATATTTGCATTACTACATAGAAACATATAATGTATTATGCCCGGAATTAATTAAATTTTAATTTTATTAACATGACTTTAAAGTACTGCATGACGCAAACAGTGACTCTACCCCAGCTCTCACCCTATCGATTTACAGTCGAGCCACTCGACCGAGTGAATGACGAAACTTGTTAAATTTAATCGGCAAGCCCCAACTCGTTTCACGTTCGGTAAGCAATTTTCCCTTTCGACTAAAGATAAACAATAATTGATGTCAATATTATTTTTCTTCCGTTGCGACTAAAACACCACATTTATTTATCATAAAAAAAAACCAGAACCGTTCCAAGAAATTACACACCACCTCCATTTTATCGCCAAAACATAGCAATTATTGAATAATTAATATATATTATTGTTACCAGAACGCGTAAACATCCACTAAAATCCCTGAAATTGCATTCTCATTCAATTAATTTATACAACTGCGTAAAGAAACAGAACGACACAAACTTTGTGTCGTTCTGTCGCAATGATTGCTCAGCGATTTTCTTCTTCTACAAACTATTACGCAAGCTTAAGCAAACTCTCTATATCATTGACGACGATTCGCGGAATCAATGGACGGCTTTTGAGACTTCACATGACATGTTCTTTTCACTTAAAAACCATGATCTGCGATAATTAATACAACTGAAGTTTTACCACAATCTCAAAAACTTATGTCTAAAAAATCATTTAACTTAACGTATAGTGTATAGTATACTTCTTCTTCTTCTTCTTCTTCTTCTTCTTCTTCTTCTTCTATTACGAAAGCTAAACAGAAACATAACAAAACACGTAAATGACTTCCCAATATAGAGCGACGAGTCGCAGAATCAAGGAATACCTGATCCTACGTATACCAGCAGCATTTTCGTTCGCAATCCTTCACCACTTATTCACTTCCAACTTCCAACTTCCCCAAGCGAGTATAATCAAAAACAAGAAGCTGTACACAGCTTGAACCCGTGGCGGAAAACGTTGTCTCGCCATTTAAAGCATGTCAGTTAAGGCCTAGCTTTTATTTATTTATTTTTTTGAAGACCATGCCCGAAGTTTGAAAATTATAATTCATTCGACTACCGTATCTAAACATTCATAAAATCCCAGTAAATCAAACCGCTAAATTCAAACTACAACAAATTTCACATACCAATTAATTCGCCCCAGCCAAGAAAAGAAATCATGCTAAAATACCCTTGCATAAAACTACATTTACAGCGAATTCGCCGATCACATTAATATCTGCAGTTTCCGAGATCCGTAGCAAATATTACTGTGGTAATTTTCCCATCAATACCAATGACATAATCGGTGCCTCGCCTTGTCAGCGACAGGGCTGAATAACGTATGCGCATGCCCCAAGCGCTTACCAGGAAACCATAGCAACAATATAGGTAAAATGGCGGGATTTTCAAAAATACGAAACACTGCAAAGGTTGTCGCCTAGGATAAGAGTTTGCCTGTAAAGTTAAGCTTTAAAGTCTTGCAGTGCATGGGATCCGCCTGTTACTGAGTGAAAACATATATTTTGAACACCAGGGTTTTTTTCTGAACACTCGCTGAAAAATAGCCACGAAGCGCCCCACGATGTCAGAGTCCGCGAAAATGCAGAAACGAAGCAGTAATGATAAACTCAAGTTTTCTCGTATTCCACGGCATTTCATGGCGAAAAATCTTCCATGTAAACTTTGAAGTTTTCAAATTATTATTTGCGAAAGTAGGAAATGGAAATATTCCCGTTTTGGAGCGGAAATAAAATACATTTATCTCTCCTTGCCGTCGTGTTTCAAAACCACACAACAACACGTTTGCGCGCCAAAAATTTGCTGTTGCTGTCATGAAATCCCGCACATGCGCAGACGTTATTCAGCCCTGTCCTTGTCAGCAATAAAAACACTCTCCTCCAGCTCTCATTCTATCGGTTTGGCCGAGCCACTCAACCTAGGCAGTTTTGTAACGACAAAGACGAATTAAAATCCGAGACTTAATCGCCTCGAATAATCAGTGTTCAGGATCGAAATTTCATGTCCAACTCTATTACCACCCAGCAAGTGATGTAAACAAAATACCTGTATAGACATAAGATGATGATTATTTTTTTATTTCTATGAAAAGATAAAAACGTATCTCGTCAAGATGAAGAAGCTTAGCGTTGAGGATGAAGATTCTCTACAGGTAGGCTTGCGCTTCTATGCAATTAATATTTACAAATCAGCGACCTTGTAATCTGATTGGTCCCCTCTTCATCATTCACCTTCTTGGAGGTGAATAATGCCGGGAATTCTGGGAAACATTTAACAGGCAGAAAGTTTACTGAGAAGAAACATTACAATGTTGCATGGTGTAAACTCTCGCTCTACTTGTGCTTTAGAAGTACAAACCATTCAAATTCAATTACACTTCTAATTATCGAAAAATACAGGAAGGCTACAAAGTTGTTCTAAAAAATTTCCAAGGTTAATAACTGGACCGGAGACAGATTTGACTAGCAATAGACGGATTGAAGCTGACAACAACTGACTAATCACATGTATCACTGTTTACGAACTTTACACGAGTCTTAACAGCCAATAACATCACGTCTGAACTGACCAATCAGTTTCAGGACCACAAACTTAACACCATCGAAACACATTTCACTTGAGTCTGAAAATGACTTCCGCACATGTTGTCGAAACATCACTCAGTCACCAACAACAGTCCTTTTCAGGACTACCATCACCCGGAAGATCACACTAGACGAACTACTGATACTCCTGGGTTCAAATCATGTTAATAACTGAGCTTCACAAATTGTTAGTAAACAGGAACCGGTAATATTTTTTTCAAATCCGTTAATAATCGCGTCATTTTACATTTGAGTTAGAAGTTATATTGACATTGATGTATTTAGATCGCTGTAAATGAGACGTCGCTGTTGCTGACGCGTTTTCGTGACGGTTCACATCACAAGACGACAGCAAATGTGTTGATAGCAGCTGAACAGCTTGAGAAATTTTCTCTGAGATACGCGAAGAAGCATCTAATGACAAATGGCACCTCCACGTCTACCACAACCAACATAGGAAAACACTTTGGTGAGCAGTTGATGGTTCTCCTTTATTTCAGATATTAAAATACTAGCAACTTTGAATTGTATAACTTATACTACAATAGAAAAAGGCTTATTTTGGTATTGAATTAAATGCAGTTTAACGAGCTTGGTTGCACCATCTAAGGACAGAGCTGTAAAACACGCAAAATGGCAACGTCACTACTGAACCCGCGGGGAGGAACGTTGGCTCAAGCCCGCGCGATAATTTGCGCGGAAAAGTAAACTTTAATTAAAATATGGTCTTTCTTTTAAGAAACGAAAATACTTGTGTTTTCGAAGAAAAAAGTGTAAAGCCACACTCGGAAAGAACTGGCTTGTTGTAAAACACGCAAAGCAACGCAACGCAATATACGCAACGCAATATACGCAATATACACCGATGTAAATCTGTAAAATACGCAATATACGCAATGTCCCCAAATGTCAATTTGTAAAATACGCAATATACGCAATATGCGCAAAATGTTTTTTTTTCAACAGCGGTCGACTTGCAAAAAGTCATACTGCGCATGCCCACCGTTCCCACGAGGTATATCATGCAAAATGGATGAATTTTGTGATAATACTTTGTTGTCTGTAGCATTAAATTATAAAAGACACGGTTTTAATGTTACTGTATCACTGTTTTACCATTAGAACCAGCTAGATAGTTATACGAATCCTAATACAGATCCCTCGAGATCGTAAGTAAATATTTTGTCTCAATATTTTCGTGAGAGTCAGTTGATTTCAACATAACTGCAGGCAAATTAAGGGCCATGATTCAGTTATGTCTTGATAGAAATAGTATCTTTCTGCATCTGCATCTGCATGTTACATGTAATGCGAACTAATAACAGTCACATAAAATATTTGTTGCTTTCTTCTTCTGGCACACGAATACTACAACAAGAAGAAGACAATTGAGTTAAAATAGCCAGAAATGTACGGAAATAAGACACACAAAAATCAATGTTACATTTTGCTCTTGGATAAGTTATAACAAAATGCTGACTCCAATGTAAACCATCACGAAAACATTGCGACAAAATATTTACTACCGATCTTGAGGTCTGCGGTTCTGATGGTAAAACAGTTGTCAAAAGTACGTATTAAGTAACTTTATTTGAGTGTCAGTCGTTCTAGCGTTACACATACTAATTGGTGACACTAATTAAAAGTAAGATCAACATTAAAATTATTGTAAAAGTTCAAGCCAATATTCTAAATAAAACTGTAGAGTTGATTATATATAGTATACCTAAAAACATACACTAATTACACATTACATCTAGTTGATTATAGATACTTAAAAACCCTACTATAATTACGCATTACATAGCTTCCTTGATTACTAATATATGTCAGTTCTTGCAAGTCTTATTCGAGGTTTAAAAGCAGGGGGGGGGGGGGGGGGGGTACTTCCTATACATTCTTTAAATCAAATTCAAACCATGCTCTCACAACTTGCAAAGCAATCATCACAAGTTTAGCCAGCGGATTCATAATCTGCACGTGCGTAGAAGTTGTGTATAAAAGACAGAAGGAAAGCTATAAAAAAAAAAATGGCGGCCGATGAGGCGATGGAAGTGCGTACTGATGTATGAATGATTATTGTATTTTTCACTTTCTGATCCTTTAAACCAGATAAACTTCTTCCTCAAGTTTTTCGTTTTTAAGATGCAACCACGACCGCGGCGACAACAAGAACGTCACAAAACAATAGGTTTAATTAGTAATACAATATTCTGCACGTGTGTTTTGCATATTTCTTTGCCGTCCCATACAAAACAAAACGCACGTGCGTTTTGCATTTACATTTATTTGCCTTCGTATGCAAAACAAAACAAAAATCAAATGTCCAAATTCACGGTATTATGGAGAACGTCGACACGCGAAGGTTAATTTTCCTTTTTCTTTCCTGGAAAGTTCGGCCACATTGGACAAATTGAACGTGTTGGAATAATCTCGAAATAGTTTATAGGAACGTTAATTAATTTGTTAAGGAATTTTGCGCGCGAAAAGAAGCCTTAAGAAAACACCGCTGGCCAAAACGAAATTGATCGCTTTGCAAGTTGTGAGAGCATGGTTCTCGGTCCCAGGCCATGTCTCTATCCCCCCCCCCCCCCCCCCCCCTGTTTAAAAGCATTCAGACTATCCATACCACCTTCCTTCTTTGTCAACTTGGACCACAAAATAGGTCCTACATATTTAAGAGAATGTTTCCTGTACTTAATAGTGATACAGCGTGGTATAGTAAAATCGGAATGCCTCGTTATGTTGTATCGTTTTTCTATTTCCTCGTGTAGGTGGAAAAGGTCTTGTAAATACTTTAATTGTAGTTGAGCTTGTAACCTTCTGTTATAAAGAGTCGGTAGATTGGCCTGTCGAAGTCCGATCTACTGTTAAATACAATAACATTAAAACCGTGTCTTTTATAATTTAATGCTGCAGATAATAAAGTATTATCAAAGATGCAAGAAGATTAATATTGCAAACACTTAGCACAAAATTCATCCATTTTGCATGAGATACCTCGTGGGAACGGTGAGCATGCGCAATATGACTTTTTGCAAGTCGACCGCTGTTGAAACAAACCATTTTGCGCATATTGATATTGCAAACACTTAGCACAAAATTCATCCATTTTGCATGAGATACCTCGTGGGAACGGTGAGCATGCGCAATATGACTTTTTGCAAGTCGACCGCTGTTGAAACAAACCATTTTGCGCATATTGCGTATTTTACAGATTGACATTTGGGGATATTGCGTATATTGCGTATTTTACAGATTGACATCGGTGTATATTGCGTATATTGCGTTGCGTATATTGCGTTGCGTTGCGTTGCGTTGCGTGTTTTACAACAAGCCGAACGAACACTGCCGGAGCTTATCCTATAGCCCAGTCCCTCGGCCGCCCTTCTCGCTTTTTTACTTCCGTGCGCATGTTTACTTCTACTTAACCATATTTCTTCGTCAGTATTACTTAACGTCACTTTATGCTAAAATGTTTTGACCATTCGTGACCAGCCAGCGAATGAGTACGGTAACCTTAATTATCACTGTAATGTTGCTACAGCATCTAATTTGTTTTTAATATTATATTGACAGTGATGGAGATTCAAAATGTAAAAGTTGGTTATAAAAAGGAGGTAACGTTTCCTTCTGAGGACGATAGAGAACTACTTGCTGCTGATAGAAAAGAAAAGATCATTTACCAACAGAACTCTTTCGGAAACAGGGTAAGAAATAATACGAATTCTATAATTTGTTTTTATTGTTATGGCTAGGAACGTTTAGATTGTGGCCTACACAAGCATATTGTTACCCGGGTGAGCACCTATAAAACCTTAAGCTTTCACACTATTATGGGCAATTTCTTGGCGTTGCAATTGTTACCCGTGCCCAACATAAGTATTATTCTCGGAAAACACACGAAAAAACAACAAACGAAGGTTTGCAGTGCTTAGCTGTTTTACTCCAGAATCGTTCTTAAGTCCCGGATATGAAATCTAGCGTCATACATACGTCTTCAATTCCGCTTCCGGATCTCTCTTTCGTTTCTGACTTTAATTAAACTCTTAGAGCGCAGAAATCCCGCTTAACCGCCCCAATCTGAGACACTACACAAACCTCACTACAGTCATCAGTATGAAATTTTCCGGATCGATTTTGAGGGCGATGAATTGAGTGTGCGAGGAGCGAAGTTGTTAATTTGTTAATTTGTTTTTTGTCTTGTCCACAGAAATTGTAGTGGTTGGAATAATATACAAAGACATGCACAAATTTCTCCCTGATGAAAGCCAGTACTTTCTTGATGGGTATATGTAATATATCAAAACACTAGAGATAGTGCTTCTGTCATCTGATTTCCAAATGGACTTTAATCACGCGGCGGCCATCTTAAATCCCAGAGGATTTAAAACCTTTGTTTCCGCATCTGAAACCCCACGTAAACTCGTTGTGAAACGTCTGAATGCGAGGCTTGGGGAATAAACAGCTATTGTTTTTACCAACATGGCGGGCTGTGATTAAGGCCCATACCGAGAAGAGAGTTGAAAGTACGCGCGCGTGTAGCGGAGTATTTTTGACGAAATTTTAACTGTTTAAAAATCGGATTAAACTCTGCCTCGAGTGTTTGATATATCTTCTGAATAAACAAAACTAAGGAGTAAACGGAAAAATGAATAAATCGTAAAAATCTATGCTAATTCAGACTGGGATTCCAACCTCCGTCACAGTTATAATTTCTTTTGTTTTTCCTTCATGAATTACTAATCATAATAATAGAGGAATCAATATGAGTAACGTTCCATTCCATATCGCGTATTTTCTACTTTGTGTATAAAACCGATTATATTATTTATTCAAACTTTTAGAAAATGTAACACACTGTAATTGTTGCAAACTTTCTATGGATAAACATATTTCACGTTACAAACGTAATTGCTTCATGATCTATCCAGTCATTAGATCTATTTGATAAAAATACACAATATAATTACCTTTACTTTTACTTTTCAGGGAGAATTTGAAAAATACAAAATTGCAAACAAGAGTCGTTGCATGTTCTATCTTTCCCATTCCTCCTGGTTTGCTGCCACAAAATGTTACTATATCGTTTACATTAGAAGAGGTAGGTACACATGTTTCGAGAATTGTGTTTTCCTTTCACTTGGCGTATTGATTTGGCGTCATAACTTATAGGCCTTCGTGGTTTTCCTGTTTGATTCTGGAATACACCTATTTCAATTAACGTTGTCGGATAGAAACGTAAAGCCTACAAGACAAGACCGGATGGTAGTCTGGGTATTCAATATAATTTGGTAATTAGATAATTTGTTTTTTCCATGTGTTTTCACTAGCTGATTCTGCTAAAATTTAGTTTGGCTAAAAGTAGCTTACTTCTACAGGTTTAAAACAGAAAGTAAACGCTAGAAATAATGTTTTCATGTCACTTCTCATTAGTATTCGGTGCGTGCAACAGTTTTCTACTTTTACCCATGCTACCTTTCGGTCATGTCTTGCGGGCTTTTAAAAACATTTATATCCGAAAACGTTAAGTGAAATAGGTGTATCTAGTGCAACAGAAATAACTCGTATGGACGCGCAGATGCTCGGGCTAAGGCATTCTGAATCACCAAATAAGTAAATGAGCGATTTAATTTTGTTTTTCATTTAGATGATATATGCATCAAAGTAGCGACGTCCTAAACGTTTTTGGAGTTTCGTTAACAGTAAATATTTGAAATTCTCTTAACATACAACGTGGAATATATTGAATAAAAACTACAACCACTTGCAAAATAACTGAGACACCTTTCGTTACGAGGGTCACTTGAGTCATTTTAACAATTATAACTCGTTTACCCTCCCTTATCAATGTTGTCTGAATTTCGGAATTACATTCAAATCGATAAGCAACAACTCAATTAAAAAGGGGTGGGGGAGCAGAGTTAACATTATTTGTTTCCAATGAGGTCTAGGAAGAGTGACTCAACAATTCTTCAACTGGGTGTCGCTCGTTTCTCATGTTAATTTGATTTACTTTTAATTCTGTCTTGTAGCCTGCAAGAGTTGAGGATACGCCGCACTGTGTATTCTGGGACTTTAATGTCAAGTACGTTTGCTGTCTACATCAATTAATATATACATACTGACTTTGAATAATTTTCCATTTAATAAATTTGACCATTTCCGATCAATTTTCACGCTTCTTGCGTAGGAGTCGATTCAACGGTTCCTGGTCAAACAGAGGATGCTCTTTGGTCAACAAAACTAACAATACAATTGTGTGCAGTTGTAATCATCTGACGAACTTTGCTGTTCTTATGCAAGTGGGAGAAACTAATGTGAGTATATCATTCTATTAAGAAGTTCACTGCTAGCGTTTTACTCATATGATATATATCGTTCTAGATTGTTACAAGTGTATATTTCTCTTATGACGTCTCTTTTGTTTTGAAATGCCACTCAGGAAGACTAGTAACAAAAGTGTTTCAATGTCACGGTGTCAATCAATACGACATAATTATAATCATCTGCAAAATGCATGCATAAATCAGTATACTATTTATGGATGTATATTATAGAGGCGATTTTTATATTGAACTGCTACCTTTTCTTCATGGTGTAGATCGCTGCCAAACACGTGTTGGCCTTGGAAGTCATTACTTATATCGGTTGCGGTCTATCGCTTGTGGGTGAAACTCTAACCATTCTAACCTATTTGGTTTTTTATGTAAGTAATCCCCTCCACAAACGCATGCACCCATACTACCAAGAAAATATTTCATTTCATTGGCTTTTCCGTGATATTACACTCTAGCACGATGTTTTCATTTGACTACAACTACCAATATTCTAATTTTGAATCCTGGTAGGATTTAAATAACACTTTCTCTGATTAGTACGAGAAAAAGCACTGAAGGATTCTGGTAGTAACAACAACAACGTATACGTTATTACCATTTTTTTTTGAAAATAAGAATTACAAAAACCAATGAAGGGAACAGAAATTGGTAAACGTTACTGAAGAAAAACTAAAAACCTATTCTGGCCTAGTAACTCCAGGTTTGTTTTAACATTTAAAAAAATTCAGACTATATTGCGGAAGGGCGTAAAATAGAGAATAGTTAGAAATATATAATATATGGTATAATATGGTTGTTATATTCGAATGACGTCATCATGCAAATCATCTATTAATATTTTATGTCTTGTTCCTCATAACGTCGACAAGGAACCTGAAGCAGGAACAATGTCAAATACGACTCAACCTTGTCATTGCTATAGCAGTGGCACAAATCATTTTTCTGGCGGGAATTGATGCTACATCAAAGCAGGTGACTATTATATACAAATACACCACACCAAATAAGTTTTAGAAGAACATTTGACGAAGATATTTGCTAATACGGAAGATTCACTTATAATTTTAAAGGTGATAATTATTATCCTACATTCAAGGTCATACCTCCGCGACCGTACGGGGCGGGGGGGGGGGGGGGGGGGTTGATGGAACTCCCTACCTTCTGGTTTTTGCTATTATAAGACATGATTATAGTATGAAGGGATCATACCATTTGTTGATCATTTTTAATTGAATCGGGAGAGGAAGTTATAACTTGATAACTTGATAACTTGAACTGATGCTGTGATTCGACAGGAAGCTTGCATTTTCGTGGCATTATCTATCCACTATTTCTATCTTGTGGGATTTGCATGGATGCTTATGGAGGGAATCTACTTATACCTCATGGTTGTTCAAGTTTTTAACACGCTTGTCAAATGAAGCTGTTCTATGCATTCTCCTGGGGTACGTGTAAATGTTTATTAAGTATCATTAAAACGTGATTAGTAACGATTGATTAGCAACATCAACACACTACAATTCAAGTGTTCTCAGCCAGGAAAGGAATATATTTTTTTGTGAAAACTCTTCTCAGTTGAAATAGTTTGTGTTAAGACGACGCCTGATAACTCTCAAATGAAAATAAATTAAGATGTTATAATTTTTATCTCCGTATTGATTTTCTTTGGAATGGAATATAATGTTATTCGTTGCATGATGATTAGAATTTAAAAGTATCTATCATAGTCAAAAGTATCTATCATAGTTTTAGAGAACGTCGATTATTATTTTTCGAACTGTTCTAAAAATGCTATTCTTTTATTTCAATGATGTTACTAATTTTGTAGATGTGGTTGTAAATACCCGGTGAACTATAATTGTTTAATTATCTGTAGCACGAGACGTATAATGGCAATTTATAATTAATGCGTACGTTTTGTCTGCAGGATTTCCATGTCTTATGGTGGTGTGTTCGATTGTGATTGCTTCTGGCACTGAAGACGGAGTAATGAGTTACGTGCATAGTGACTTGTAAGTATCTAAAGGCAAAGTATCCCTTCGACATCCACATTACGGGAAGAAATGCCTGTTTAGTTAGTTTTAACTCAGAAACATCTGAAATGTAAATCCATGGGTGGGAATATAGTGAAAGTGCAAGACGCAGAACGTAACTCATATAAGTATCTGAACAAAATATCTTATTTTTTCAGGATCTTCCACGATCCACATTGTGAGAAGAAATATAATCACTGACATAACAGGGGTGGGGTGAAACATTGATGTAACATACAGGATCTCCAAAAATCGACGAAGTAAAGTAAAACTTTATTCCTACATGGGTGGCCAATTCAACACGAAGGCTGGTATCCAGAGGGGCCCTGCATTCTAAAAACTACATTACATAACATAGTATAAAATGGCGTGATTTTTTGCTTTGTGACAATGTAACTTTGTTCTGCAGCTGTTGGGTTCCTTCTCAAATAATTTGGTTTGGACCTTTGCCGCCCCAGTCCTCGTGGTTTGTCTGGTAAATTTGTTGTTTTTTTTCTATTTTTTGCGAACCTCGTTAGCATATAATTATTCTCTAGTCTCCTTCACAGCCGTTATTTGGATCGTCACCAAATTGTTGTTTTTATTTAAGGGATGCAATCCTAATTTTACTGTCATTAACTTCGGATCAAGTGATCCATCAACTGATTCTGAAAATACATTACCATTGATTTCACTGTTACGCGTTTGTTTAAATCAAAACTCCTCTGAGCGGTTTGAAAAAGATTTCCGTCAATCATACATGTCATACCTTATATGGAAGGTGCTTACTCGCGATTTTGGAAAGTTCCCTTAGGTTGTGTCTTTTTTGGGGGCCAAATATTCCAGCTGCAACAGGTTTTGTTTGATTCGGTTGTAAGTGTCCTAATATAAACTTTTCTAACCGTATCCAGTTGAAAAGGTCAATATATGTTCTACTGGATCAGCCGTTTTGGCGGTTGGTTGTTTTTTTTTTCCGCATGATTTAATTGGTTTAAACGGATTCGTAAATTGTTATAAAACTGTTTCAACCGAAAATGATTCACAAAGTGTTCTATTTGGAAAACGGTTGACCCCAATAGAACACGAGTATATACACTTGTATTTTTCACGAGTATTTTTCACTGCATAACAATTGAATTCTTCAGTGTTCCGGACCGTATCCATTTTAAAACAAATTGACGTCAGTTTGTTATGCGTCTGTCCTGTTATTGATCATGAATTGCATCATAACATTGTCAAAGTAGCTGTTAGCTGTGGATCCACGAGGCGTAGCCGAGTGGATCCGCAGACTACTTTGACAATGTTATGACGAAATTCATGATCAATAACAGGCCAGACGCATTAAAAACTGACGTCCATTTGTTTTTTACGATAACAACAGGCCAAAACGATCAAGCGTAGACTTCAGACGAGGGGAAACAAAGTAAAAGTGAACTGAAAACGATTCCGAGAATCACAGCTTCGTGAACTTCAAATAACGTACAATAACTCGATAATAAATTTCTTAGACAGATTTTCTGAAACTAACCTTTATTCCATTTGGAAATTCTTGTAATTGTAATTCTTATCAGTTGTTTTGAGTTACACGCAGCAAAATAAACGGATTCCATTCCTGTCGACTTCAACGATAAACTACAACAAATATTGTTCTATTTCCGCTTTATCGTTGAATTAATTCTCAGTCTGCCGATTGAAAAGCAACCTGTAAACGACTTTCATGATTTACGCCTCAAAGAACTCCTGTTCAGATGTAATTTTTCCACTTTATCAAACCGACAACGCTGCCGTTTTGGCGAAATTGTGAAGCCTTTCCGCGCGTGATTACGTCATTCATGTGTCTGTCCTCTTATTGACAATAAAAATTAGCCAATGGGCGCGCGAGAATTTTGACAGCTATTGTAAAATAGAGTTTTTGTTCATGGCTTTATTAAGTTTTGTTAATAAAGACGGTCTGAATGCATTTCTAATCGTTAGATCGCCTGTGTTGTTTTCCTCATTCATTCAGGTAAACTTGGGTCATTCTTTGTCGCGTGGTTGTGAGATGACAAAAATGCAGCCTACAAAAGATATTTCCAACGTCAAGTATGTTGCTTAAAATGATTTTCGTGGTGATCAGTATTTTATTTTATTTTAATTTATTTTTTTGTATTCCCTTCGCCTGCTTGTTCTGTCACTATCAAATGTATCTTGTCCCTGCCATTTTTGTATGCCACTCAAGTTGACCGTTCACCTTTTCCTGATTTCTATCCATTTCAGACAGGGTTTAAAAGGCATGCGCAGTTCTGTTTCCTCTTCTGGGAACGACCTGGGTCTTTGGTATTCTAAGCGTGACGGATGCTGGTCTTGTTTTTTCAATACATCTTCACCATCCTCAACTCACTCCAGGTAACGAGTCGACTGTTAGCTTTTCTTGTTTACTGCACATTACAGATAAAACGGAAATAAGTGGGAGTCTGTGAATGATTGATCAGTCCACTAGCATTGAACGACATTTGAAACATTATTGACATTTTCTGCCAGAAGTTGTAAAACAACGTGTAAGCCTTGTTTGTACTCAGCGCTATTCTTCGAGGGTTTTTCAGTTCAAGGGTTGTCCGAGTTTTCATCTCCCCGCAAAACGAAACTTTTTGAAGGCTGCTCTATGTATTTAACTATGTAAAGGCATGTATTGTTCGTTTGCTTTAAAGTGCCCATAACCTTTTTTGTTTTATTTTCTCATCTGAATCTAAACATCACCCAAGGAAATTCTGCTAAAAAATTTGCGATTTGAAGAAAACGCGAATTGTTTATGAATTTTTATAAGACTTTTCAAATTTGCCGCCATTTTGGATCACCATTTGCTTAAGTCTCCCCTGGGTCCTTCTCGGTTCACAAAGGATCTGTGACGTAGATTAAGGAACACGTGACATCAGACAAAGGAACTGTGACGTAGATTAAGGAACACGTGGCTTCAAAACAAAGGAATTGTGACGTAGATTCAGGAAAATGTGAGCCCGTCGGGCCTTCTTACAGCGGGACGGGTATACCAAACTAAAATAGAATTTTGAAGATTTGAAACATTCATAAAAAATTCGCTTTTTCTGCAAATCGCAAATTTGTTTCGCAGAAAATTCCTTGGGTGATGTTTTAGATTCAGATGAGAAAATAATTAAAAAAAAAAAAGGTTATGGGCACTCTAATTGCTATTCTAAAACAAGGCGAACCTGCAGCGTAGTATCCCCAGCTGTTTTGTGCGCATTTCCCAACTTATTTTATCATAGTCGTGAATTTTAGTAATGTTTTTAATTGTATTAGTAAAGGTACAACGATTTTCCAAATAGAACTGTGCAAATGTTACATACGTTAAACAAAGCATATTTCTTTTAGGGATTCTTCATTTTTGTTATCCACGTTCTTCGAAGTAGCGATGTCCGTAACGCTTATCATCGAAAGAAGCAGAAATGGGAAGACGGAAAGAATAGCAACTTTCCAAGCTCACGCTCGGTGGTGGAAAACTCAAGCGCTTGGTTGGAAAATCATGCTATGAGTAACCTCCGTACAGAGAGTCCTGATCCAATGGTTAGACGACATCAGGTGTCGCCCATTGACTCAGATAGAATGGACACTCGAGAAAGCTGCCTTACTCCGGTTAATTGACTTATAAGTTATTAACAGTTATCGGGCTCAATCTTGCAGAATATCCCCTGGTACTTAAGCTTATTCAGCAAGATTGAGCAGGATACAAGTATTTGTTTTATTATTCAACAAATTGTCAACGTAAACGAGTGGCAATCAACATGCAAGATTTCGGACGAGTCTTCTTCAGCGCACTTCCATATATGACCATATATGACCAACTTCTATAAATCATTCTATGAACCCTGTTTTTTTGTTTTTAATGAAAAGCACAGAAAAATTGACTGCATGCGTAAACAACAACAACGAAACGAATGAATAACTGAGTGCTTTATTTCCCATTTGATCGATTCATAAGTTACAACATGATTCAACAGCTGGGAGGAGGGCTAAAGAAACCCTTTCAGACTCTTACAATTAAGGTTGTTCCCCAAGTAGTTTTATTTGCATGACCATAAACTCATGCAGTATTGGCTGAGCAATAAAGAGTAAACAATAAAGGTAAATCATAAATACTACAAATTAATTATGTCATATGATTTGTTAATACTTTGTCACGTAAATTCAATGAACTTTATTATTTGCATATGTATATATAAAACCTATTCAGACACTTTTAAAGGAAACCTCCACTGTTGGAACACATTGCCATTAAATTGTTGTAAATATTGTCTAAGCTTAAAATTTATTGAAATAAATTGGAAAAAACGTTTAAGTGTACGGACAAATTGGATACAGATATCTGAAATTTTGGGGTTTAAATTTCCCGTGCTCCGCCATGTTGTATTATATGACGTATTGTGGTTGCCACTATTGTCAGAAAACAATAGCTCTTTTGTTGTATAACAAAACGGGGCAACCATGAAACGTCATAACATCCAAGATGGCGGCGCGCGGGTAATTTGAAACCCAAAATGGAAGAGATTTGTAACCAGTATTTTTCTTAAAGGGAATCTCGGCTGAAAAACAGTTTGACTCCAAAATCGTAAGTTACGTTGGTGTTTGTGTAAAACTGGTTTAGGGGTTTGAAGTCGATAATTATTTAACTTGTTTGAATACTAGGCGATTTGTTTCTGCTTTTTCTACTTTTAAATTTCCCGCGCGCCGCCATGTTTGTTTTCGCAAAGTTTGATGGGAGATTATAACGTCATTGCGTAGGCTACGCGTGTAGCCTACAAACACAGCGCTGGCCTGGCTGATTTTTGGCCTGATCTCAACCTCGTTCCCAGGGTCTCTCATCCACCGCCCCCAAAGTGCGAGGAGGAGAGACCCTGGTCGGGGCTGGTCACGTGGCTCCCAGATTCTGGGAGATTACAAATATACGACAGAAGGGAGGGGCGGCTAAGTGTGTAATTTGTCTATACTGAGCCTAGGGGAGAACGGAAAGTGTTGTAAATCAAATAACCGCATGTGGATGTGCTTTCCAGTGGTAAACATTTTCGCCGTTCCGAGACGCCAAAAAGACGATTAACGGACGATTAAAGAATTTTGTAGCCTTCAAGACCGCGATCAAGGAAAGCCAGGGGCTCTTAGATGTATCGAAATATCGCCATCTGTACAACGCACGTTTGATAAAGATCTGCAAAGACGAAGGAGTCGAAAGCGAGTTAATGTTTCGAATCCAGGACAGGAAAGGGATAAAGAAAACCTTTATAGCTTTTATTTATTTGGCGGCTCCTCTGGGGTGGGAGATGAGAGACCCTGGGAACGAGGTTGGCCTGATCTTTCACTCCGCCAACTCGGCAGCGTGAAACAACAAGCGAAAAATCCATCTGAGCTGCATTTAGATGCTACAGCGAGAGGATCCAGCGAGAGTCTTTCGGATACGGTCAGTAGTGTTACTACTGGAACGGAAAGCGAAGTTGATGAAAATGTTTATCGTAATACACGAGGCGAAGCGAAATCAGACAACAACGAGAAAAACACGTCTTCGTTTTCGAGCGAAAACAACCAAGGAAAACACATTTTTGTCATCATGCATACTAATTATAGGTGTGAATTTCTTGCCTGAAAAGCTTTTTTATTGTCAATAAGTTCCCGTGGGATAATCCTCTTAGCAACTGGTTGAGTGCTACTGCGCACGCTCGGTTGCCCGGCAACCCTATATGTTCGTAACGTAATTATGCAAACCATTTATAAGGAGTTTCTACCCCCCCCCCCCCCCCCCGCAAATTTATTATTTAAGTTGTACTTTTTTCTGATATCTGTGTTGTTTTTCCTTTTTTATTATTATTATTTTTATTCTAACTTCATAATAAAATAAATAAACACTAAAATACACAAAAGAGAAATATAGCAATTGAGAAAGTCAATTGAGTTGCGCTAATGGTTTAGTAAGAACTGGTAAATGTTAAACTCGGAATAATTAAATACAGTTTGTTTAAACGACACTGTCATGACGTATCTTTGTCACAATGCCTCTCGCTATAGACTGTTTTGATAGACCTAATGATCTGCAACCAAAAGCTAGTCTCCATGCACGTCTTAGAACGCCCTTTCTATCCTCTTTCACGATACAGTTGCGTTGTTCTGTTTGCCATTTTTGAAAGATAATTTGCACAACTTTGTTTTCGTAATTAAGGGTTCTTCAAAATCGTGAGGAAAAGTTAACGGGCGAGATCAGTATAAATTGTATTGATGTTAAAGAAGAATAGATGGGCGCTAATGAATACTCGATGATATTAAGATTGTTTAAAGATCGTCTTCATGCAAGATCATTAAAGGCTGATTTTCACTAGCGACGCAGTAACGTGTTTATCATTATTATAATAGTGCCTTTTGTTAGAACGAATGCTGCCAATGATCAACACGTTACTGCGTCTGCGTACGTTATGTTATTTGTGTTTATGCTTATATCGCTAGAGAAAACCAGCCTTAATGAACCTGAATCAGAATGATTGTTTTTTGGCTAACATGATTACACGTTCGTGTTAATGAACTTTTTTTATTGACGCCATTTAAATGTATTTTACTGACGCTCTTTAAGGTTTAATACTAATAGTTTTTTACCGTTTTTCTTTACACGGTGACCGATACAAATCATGCAAGTCATCGACAAGCTCCATTGTTTAGTTTCTGCGTTTTCTTTTGTATGTTTCAGATCACGAGCCAATATAACTTAGCCACAAGACTGATTGGTTAAGTCTTGAGGTAGTACCCATGCCCTTACACGGTTCCCAGCGTTTGGCTTCGGCACTGGGCCGCACGGTATCAATAGTTAAACCAAAATGGCACATGACCGCGGCTAAATATGTACCTATGCTTTGTGCACTGTCGCCACTAATTTTAGCGCCGCGTCCCACAATTTCAGCCAATCCTATTAACCTTGGTTTTTGCAATTTTCGCAAACATGGCCAGTATACTTTTTGCATTATAAAATGAGAAAGAAATTGCAAGGTACTTCAACAACCTCTGACATATTAATATCCGCACGTTCGCAGCTGAAAAGTCTAATGAGAACAGCCCTTGCTCTTTAAATTAAATATTTATATTTGTTTCGTCGTGTTGTCGTGAAAATGAGCACGATTCAAGGGAAAAATTGTTTCTCAACGCTCTGTCTACAACAGAACTGTCTTTATACTTTCAATATTGGATACGTTATTACCATAAAAAATAGAGAAACAGCTGAATACTATTCCACAAGAATTATGGTCGCTAAGAGTGCTTCCATGACATTCTCCCGAGAAACCAACAAAACCAACATCAGCTAAAACATCCATTGAACTAGCTGAAAACATTGAATTTAAAAGGGGCGAACCCTTAAAAATCCACTATGGCATATTTCTATTGTAGAATGTTTCCAAGATGGACTTGAGCTTTGATCGATTTTATCAAATGTGCCAAGAATACGCCATTTCTGTGTCCATTTTATTTCACCACTCTAATATTTACTTCTTCTTTTTTTCAACGACGAATAAATATTGGTTGCATGTTAAATGAATCTTAAAAGCTACGACAAATTTCCCTTCGTCTGTCTTTTAGTTTTTCTTTATTTCTTTCATTCACCAACTCAGCTATTCGCACACGATAAAAGGTTTTGAACAGTTTGAGAAACAGAGTGACGCCCACATGCACGAAACTTGCAATGTGAATTTCATGAATAAAATAAAATATATGGAAATAAATGATGGCAATTTTAATTTTATTTTTGGTATTTATTTTTTGCTTTAAATATATTCAACAAAGTTTACAACACTCACACCAATATACCTTTACATGAAGGTTAGTAAAAGACTGCCAAAACGTCAACCAAATTGTCTCAAAAGAAAACTCATATATTTGAACTTGCTACTGGATAATAATAAACAGCTAATGTATAAAATACGTGCCCTGTTTTAAATGAAGGAAACATTTACCATGCAGGTGCATTTCTTCGATTTAATTTGTATTTTCTGCGTCATACTGCCGCCAAAAGTAAGCAAAGCGACCTTCGAATCCGAGTGTGTTCCTGTACAGTGAAGCAGTGTTTCTTGCCGGCATTTCCAATGTTTTCAGTCTTCTGAACAAGTTTACCCTATGGATTTATTAGAAATAGTTTGGCATAAGTTCATTTTAGTCCTCGCGCAAAGCGCTAAGGTGTCATAAATATACAAATGTAGACTATTGACATGTCGAGTGAAAAAGCAAACCGCTAATGATTGAGTCAATTTTGGAACTGACCATCAACAGAATCAACCTCGAGTTTACAATACACAGTACAATGCTGTGAAATTAAAATTTCCAAATTAATAAGAAACTTCCGTCATCTTGGCGCTTAAATTAACTTCCATCCTTCAAACTCATTTTCTTTCAGAGAAAATTGAGATAAAACAAAACCGGCAGCAATTTCATTTTTGACTTGGTTGCGTCTTAGTTTAATGACCTTTCCCGCCCACATTTTCAACCATGATTTATCGATCAGTTTTCCTCACTCCCTTGACAAAGCTATTTTAAAATGCTGAACTTGGAATGTACGAAAAGAAGATCGCTTCCATCTACGTACGGACGCTTTAATTTTACGCGATTCAATATGTGCTCAGCTGAAAGCCTCTCTCCGCACGACTACAATAGCCTCACTTGACAAACAAAAAGATGTCAAAATTTCTCAGTTAAACAATGTCACTTAAATTATTCTAGAAATACATTTACATGTCTAGAAGAAAACATTTAGTAATACGCTTTTACATCGGAGACACGCACGGAAACAACCATCAACTGGAGCGGTACTGAGCGAGTCTCAACGGCAAACCGTGATACAAGGAAACATTAAGTTTAGCCGTCTTTAGTCTTTGCAGACTACGTCAAATCGCATGTTTGATTTTAACTGAGAAGCATGCTATTTTTGGAACACAACCAGTTGGTTAGCTTTCATTTACTGTTCCAAATTGCCATTTTTATGGGAGGTAAGTAACCATATCAGTCATGCGTGTTTGTCTCTTTCCAAGCTCAGAAGTGACAAAATCTGAGTTTATTCACGGCTAGTGAAGTTCTTCTTAGCAAGACTGCCAGTCGCTTTTCTATGCGTACCAAAATTAAGTACACAAGCTTCTTTATTAGTGTCTTCCCGGGGACGTTAAGATTATTGACCAAACAAGTTTTCGCTAGTCCAAAATTTCCTTGGCACTTTTTTGTTTTACATTAAACGGAAAACAATTGTAACAGGAATTACAAAAAAAATGAACCAGCATCAGCTACATTTCACTTTGCAATTCGACATCGATATATTTCGTGCTCGATTTATCACTAACATAAGCCGAGCTCACAGTAAGTTGTGATTCTCACTACCGACGTTTTGCCACGAGCATCCATATTTCTCCTCAGATTTCAGCGAATGAATCACAAAAAGCCGGACTGTTCCAGCCGGACATTATACCATATCTGAC
Source organism: Desmophyllum pertusum (assembly GCA_029204205.1). NCBI lineage: Eukaryota > Metazoa > Cnidaria > Anthozoa > Scleractinia > Caryophylliidae > Desmophyllum > Desmophyllum pertusum. The sequence continues at coordinate 167,276 of MU825439.1, read as the reverse complement.
ACCTCATGATATATATATGTTGTACTGATAGCCATTTATAGCGACGCCTTGTCAAAACGTTACTAAACCGGTACAAGATCAACTGATTGAAATGTTGTATATCTAAAGGCTATATACATTTCAGCTAAAAGAATTGTTTGACAGTATTTACGGAAAAGAAGCTTAAGATTTTTTTCCGTGCCTTGATTTAGGAGACGATATTAGGTAATTAAATATTCTAGATATGTGTAAAAAGTGTTGCGTATTTGGCTTGTAAATGAGCATACAAACTCTGATTTTTGTAAGTGTTTACTGAAAGGAAAGACTACAAATATACAAAACCTGTGATAAATTAATAGACGAATAGTAGTTTAATTTCCTATTTTCCCTTTGCTATGTTGCAAAGGGAATATAACCATGAACGATAAATAACGTGACTGTTAGCTCGAGGCGATGAATGATATGTAAACAACGAAAAGCCAAGATTAATTAAAAAGTTTGCTTTGCTTCAAGAAACCTACCGACCACCAAATTAGCCTGAGGTAAAATGCTGATATACTGCACAGAAGGTGTTACGATGGCTAACCATGCATGAAGTTCAGTTCTAACATCCCGTGAAAAAAAGTCAGTAAATAGCAAAAACGATACTCCTTTTTACACATATGGGCTATATTTTAATAAAATTTCCGGTATGTTAATGCAGCTTTTCAAGAGAAATTGTTTTTAACATTCACCATGGGTAATAAAACAAAAATTGGGACTCCGTCAGTTGAAGACAGGACTGCCCTCGTTAGGAACGTGTCAATTAGTGTTCGATGAATTGATCGAGTGATAAAATAGCGGAATTAATGATTGCAAACGTTCAAAATATTTTTCTTTAGAGCTTCATCAAGGTGTATCTGTCACCTACCACCCTAGTACGGATACGTGTAAAGGAAGTCAATTAGAAAACAAGTGTGACAATCCGGGAGAACAACTAGCAAGGATCAAAGACTCGGCGGGTCTTGACAAAGCTAAGCTAGCTATTGTTATAGTTAATGGAGCATTGGAATACTGGACGTCGTTAAGGTGAGATCAAAAGATTTTCGCATATTGTACAATATTCTGAAGTGGATATAGTCTGACAAATTTCATATTCCAAACAACGGGGGTCCGTTGTGTCAATTAATCATGAAAGCAATAAGCAATCTTAAGATAATCTAAATTATATTGGATCGTGACCAGAACATCAATCAAAATGGTTACATACATACGGATACAAAGTACTAATCGATACTAAATAGAGCAACATAAGTGTTATATGGACTGATGTACCAGTACATGCGCCACACGTAACGTGCAAGGTTTCCTGGTCAATTGCGTCACAGAACGGGTCTCAAGGGTTCACTGGTTAACTTAATGAAATATCTGAATCCACATTACTGAAAGCAAGCAGCGAAAATGATGGTTTGGTTGCAGGAGCTGACTGGGGACACAACAACAAACAAACAAACAAACAAACGGCTTTATTTACAGAAGGTAACACGTGGCAGGTGCTTGATTTTACTGGGGGGGGGGGGGGGGGGGGATGCGTCTTGGTAGACATTTCAGGGAAAATAAAAAATAATTTTAGCTAATGGAAGGCCTGATATCCAGTGAAACAAATATGGCAAATAAACTAAACACAGATAAGAATCAAAACTGTTAGAAGGTTAACCAGCTATTTACATGACGTGGTCGAGGTGTTGAACTCTGGACTAAAGGAGAAAATATCCAGCTAGTGGTCATGGAAGGATGTAGAGTATGAACCCGAGAACTCCGGACTACAAGATCAGCGCCCTCAACCACACTGCACGGCCACGCTGCCTCCTTATACGGTTTAGAATTTGGTTATTTCTGACATGCACTACGGAACTGTCTATCTCTTTGCTCCTGGCCATAAAACTCAGAACTCCGTTCGATTGTATGTTCATCGTGGTGGACTGATGTTTCCATGAACAATAATTCTACTACTCCGAGTACAATATGTCATTTTGCATAAACCAGCCAGGTTTGGTGGCAAAGGCTACATTCTTGATAGTGACGGCAAACCTTAGATGACTTGTTGTCAGTTTGTCTTTGGAGATTTATTCCCTCGTCGAGCTCTTCAAGTGGTCAGGGGCACCCAACGACAAAATGTTCCTGTAGGTGCAGGAACGTCGTTTTCACGTTACAATTGTGCATTTTTGCAGTTTAATGAATTCTTTTTAAACGCTAAGAAAAATGAATCTGTTCGGATACGTTAGCTGATTGAAATTTTATTACCCGAACTTATGAGCCGCGTTTGCCTTTCGGAAAATCCTTTTTATATCTTCGAAAACAAAAGGCATTAATTTTCCCATATTTAGAAAATTTGAAGTGACATTTTCCTAACCGAATATCTGAGGCGATTATAGGCCTTCCGAACAGATATTCCACCGAAACGATCCGTTGGGTGCCCCTGTTTTGTAGAACTTTACAATACCACGCCTTTACTTGCATTCCAGTTAGTTATTGCACCCGGTTGAGATAATCTTAGCTTATTTTCTGGAAGATACTAACTAAAGGCTGTTTCAAAGCAGGCATATTATATAGGCGCAATGTGTTTGTATTTTTTTGGTTGTTGTCGGTTGTTGATCTGATCTAGCGGTCGATGATCACTTTGAGCCAGTAACAATATATCTGCGTGAAACGTCTTTCATCGATTGACAAACTTGGCCGGTTATTAAAAAACGGACTGTTCCCAATCGTTTGGTGGATGCATCGGCTTAGACCGTTCCCTTTTGCAGTATGAAGCAGTGAGTGAGTCACGGGAAGCAACGTTACGGCGTTCAGTTTGTTCGAAGGTGAAGGAATCATTTTCAGCAGGTCTCTTGGGAGCGCACTGCACCGTGCCGTCACCCTGCCTATATAAGTACTGAATATGAAATAACTAATTCACAATTGCAAGTTAAATCCCACATATAAGGAATTGTGGATTAAGAACCGGCTGCAAGCTGAAATTGGCAAATTAAACCACCAATATATAAGGACATACATTACATTGAATTACTTTTATGGCCAGCAGGAAGCAGCTGCAGTATTTATACCCTGTCAAAAATAAGAACCTATAAGAACCCTAACAGCCTGATTTCTCACTGACATCCAATAAATAAGAACCATTTTACCCAGCCTTGGAAAAGCAGGGGTATGCATGAGGAATTGTCCACTGTTATCGACTTTCATAGTGCGCTTCCATGGTTTCCATGCAATTTTAAGCCTCGTGCTGTTTTTTCGTTTTTTCTTACTGACAGTAAAACCCACGACCGCAAGAAGTGACCAAATATGGTAAATAACGCGCTACTAGTGAGCTCGACAATTTTGTTCAGGGTGGTTTTTCGTCGAGACAGTGAAATTTGAAAAAGATGGCTAAAATCATTAAGTAAAAAATATTTGCCCTTCTAAATCAAAAAAAGTTAAGTCTAATAAATAATGCACGAAGTTTGGAATGAAATATTTAACAGGAAATGCCTGTAAATGTACAAGAAATACGACTGAACGAGCACTATTAAAAGGCAGCCTGAAACAATTTTATCACCTTAAAGCTTAGCCTATTCAGTTTTGTTACCTTATGTATTTCGAAGAGGCTGGTCAAAAATGCACAATAAATATCGGATACGAAGCATAAATACGGCAGTTCGTCAAGCGTTGACAATCAAAAATCACTTCACGGTGAAATTATCTGCGAAGATCACTCTCTTTCTCTCCATCGATGTAGATATTGAAGGTTTCCTTAATGTTCTTTACTTCAGTGAACTTGATTTTGTAAGCTCAGTTCATTTCAACACAATTAATTCTGTAGTCGCGCACGATTTTCCCGCCGCACGTAAACAAGAAACACCCTTGCTCTGTTCAGCTGTCTGTTCAAATTGTAAAATGAATATAATGTTCAGCTCCACGTTTTTCCGGATCTTCCCATTTTAAGCTCAACCATTGGCACAATTTTCGAGATCGAATATACGAAACATTATAATTAGGAGATACTGAGCGAAGATTTATCCGAGAAAAAAATTGTCTTGCTTTCTCTTCATTCACTTGCCAACTGAACACCGCGCCAGATGTTTTGCCGCCGTTTTCATACATCATGCTTCATTTAGATCGAACTGAAAAATCACGAAGCGCGCCTCATTGGTTATGTTATCATCTCATATCCAACGCGGGCTCATGGAATAATTGTTAAATATAGTACAGTTAAGTTTCAGTCTCTTGTATTGTCATAAAATGAATGGTACCAAGCCATTTAATTGCGGTTCCTCTGTGTGCTGTCCTTTATAATATAATTATCAATAATTTTGAAGCTTCGATGCCTAACTCAAACAGTATTGACTGTATGTGCAGCCACTGAACACATTGTAGTAATTACAAAATAATAATAGTGAATTTGTATAGGTAATAGCATGAGTTGTAGTAGTATTTGGAAATAATACCGCGAGTAATATTTCAAAATTGTCTAAAATATCACGAGCCGATTGGACAATTTTGAAATATTACGAGCCGGTATTATTCCAAATACTACGTACAACTCATGCTATTATTTGTTTATAATACAAGGCAAATATCCTACCCGAGTACACGACGATCGTAGCTTCACCTATGTCATTGAAGCTTCGTTTTGAAACGTTTAAGCAATGGAATGCTTGCTCAGCTTAGTTATAACACACAAAAGTGTTTTGCTTTCAATATTCGTAGGTTTTTGGACACTTTGACACATAATCTCGTTGAAATGCCCACACGCTAAACAATAGAAATGTCCGCCATCTTGTCAATTGTCACACTTGCCATATTTGGAAGAGAGTGGTATTTCAAGACATGAAATACCACTCCCTTCCAAATATGGCAAGTCAAGAGTGGTATTTGAGATAAATTCAGCTCGTTTTGACCAATCAGCGTTCAGACATTTCTCAGCTTGTATTATAAATACTGAAACATACATTAATACAGGACAAAATAAATAGCCACAATTATAAACTTTTGATCACTAGCCATTTTACTGAAGTTTAAAAGGTTTGTTTTTAGGTATCATAAGAACAAACAGTTCTGTTGGGACAAAAGTGACGAAGATGATTGCAATGAGCTTGCGACTTTAGGGCCTGAGCTAAGTGGCAGTATTCTTGACATAGAAAACAAAGGTACCTGGTCACAAGGATGGTATTGCTTTTCGGTTAGTAAGGATAAAGCGATATTGGAAGCAAAAAAATGCAGCCAGAAAACAAACCCTTATATCTGCGAGAAAGGTATGTGTAAATGGTTAAATAGTTACGGCGTTTTAAAGTAATATCCCCGGGGGAGGGATGGTTGGGGGGGGGGGGGGGGCTGAAGGTAAATAAAAGGGTAGGGATTTTACGAGTTGAAGTATAGAAGCGGGTAGGGAAAACTGTCATTTAGATATTTAAAAGGGCCTTTACACATCTACAGCTGATTCATTCAAGTATTTTACGGGGCCGGTTACTCAAGTGAAAAGTATAAAAAGGTGCAGTGTTTCTATTGTAGGTATGTGAAAGGATACCATTTTCTATGGAAGGTATATAAAAGGGTTGCCATTTCTGTCAAAAATAGTATATAAAAGGGTAAGGGTTTTGGACCTCAAGGCGGAGCCTCCCCGTATAAACCGTTGTTGAGCAACCCCCAGGGAGTAATATATACGATATTAAAAACAATAAAAGGACAGAGGTAAATGGGAAGATTAAAATAGTGTTTTAATAATATAGTTGTTAGTTGATCACAAATATAGCAGAAAAGGGAAAGTTTTAAATTGCATACAAAGCTCAACGTCCTTATGCCTTATTTTCATTCAACTTGATGGTGTCACTTCAGATGTGATTTTTTACAAAATTTCTACAACCACAAAATTTAATATAAGTTGAAATGCACTGAATGATATTCGAACTGGACCCAGTAAGTAGGAAATACGTAATAAATGGTAAATAAAGAAGTACCTAATATTGGTTATTTCTAATTGATTTTTGCTATTATTTAACGTTTTTATGTTTTGCACGTCGATCGAACCTTATTTTTCTCCCAATTTCGAATGACGTCATAGATCCCCAGACCCAAAGTAATACACTTGTGTTGTTTTAGAAGTTGCCTGCGTGGCAGACGTAGAAACGCAGGCTATTGTAGAAGACAAGATGTAAACCCAGAAACATGATCACATTTGCAATCATTTATTGTGAAGTAAACAATTATAACAAACCTTAACATGCTATGATCTTTTCATAGATAATGCGTCGTCGGAATTATCATCTGCGCAACCGGTAACCAGGGTAACCATGGTAGCCATAACGAGGACAGAACCAACGTCAATCGCAACGCCGGAAGTAACAACAACCAATTTACCTAAACTAACAACGCCAATTATAACAACAGAAATATTGCTAACCCCGTCATTAACAACAACAACAACGGCAACAACAACAACAACAACAACAACAACAGCAGTAGTAGTAGCAGTAGCCAGTACGCCAGTACTAACTAGCTCCAACACAGTCATAGCTAGCAGTGTACTAACCACCGACATATTTATGGTAAAGGAAACATTAACCTCGCCTGGTACTGCATCTTCCCTCGTAGCAGCTTCCACAGCTTCCACCAACAAAACCACTACAAAGGAGAAACAGACTGCTGAGTATCAGGTAGTAATTTATATCCATAATATGTTGTATCTCTCTCCATCTAGATAATGACTTAACTGTTTCTAGTGGTACTGCCTTTTGCTTGCTTTAACCGGAATGAACAGGAAATTACTGTATCATTTGTACATATTCTGACAAGTACCAGGCTATTTGGTTAGGTTTTGCTCCCACTCAGGCTCTGACTAAAGATGCTATATATCAAGCTGGAAAGTTATCGAATGTAAACTTCCTACCTTTCACTAAAATGTACCCAGATTGCAAGCATTGTAATATTGTGTCACCTTTGTGTCACATTTAAAGCTCAATTTATGTGTACTGCATTACAAGGTAGCATTACAAGGCTTATTAAAATAAGCCACTTTGAGTTCTGAAATGGCATATTGATGAAATTGTTACATACAAATTGTGGAGGACAGCCATATACCAATAGCAGTTATTACAGTTGAGCCCGCAGTCAAATATTTTTTTTGTTTTTAAAAAGTATGAAAACGAGTTAGGCCAGGAGCCATAATCAGGGACGGAGACCGTAACTCTATAGATATTCTGGTATTGGGGTTGTCCCCATGTGTTGTAGTAGTTGTGCTATTTTTAGAAATACATACGCAATTAGGCATAACACTCGGACAACATTGTTTTTGTTGGCAAGGAGGAGATGGCGTTTATGTCCTCCGTTAGTTTTTCAAACTTGAAGAATTCCTTGGAGGACAACTTTCTTGACTCGAGTGATTCCAACAGTGACGAAAGTAGTTCAAAACCCTGTGAATTACGAAGAAAGTGAAGACGATGATACTATCGCAGATCGCGATCGCCTGGGGAAGATGATTACGAGCTTCGCGATTCGTCATGCGATTTCGTTTTTTTTTTAATGAAATTTAATGTGGAATTCCCTCGTTAGGTAATGATTTTTTCTTGAATCTTATAGCCTTTTATAAGTTTGAAATAAAAAGGTATTCCCTTTTCCTATCCCTGTGAAAATCTCAACAACGCTAGAGAAAGCCATTCCAAGTCAACCGGCTCTCAGGATCGACTGTCAGGAGCAAGCGAATAAGAATCAAGCTAAGATCTGTCACAACTTGAACTTTATGGTCCTTTATCTAAACCTCGTACGTAGTTGTTGTAATGTTTAAGTGATGGGTCACAATCTTTGACTGATTCATATACTTTATTCGCTCGCTCTGATTATAAACTCGCGGTCTCCTATCTCTCCGACCTCGTGTCCCCGGTCTCGTCTCTACTCAAGCATCACAATGTCAATCAAACTACAACGGAACCGGAAGTGGTCATTACATTCCTCCCCACTTCGGATAAAGCTAAAACAAACAACAACCGTAACGTAACATAACTAAGGGTCCCTTTTGGGGTTTCACAGTTTCTAAGCGTAGTCTTTGAGGAATGCTGGAGGTCTCCTAGAGCTTCTTATTGGATAACGTCGCACAGGGTCCGGCGCCTCAGGGTCGTCATCCTCCACAGGTGCATCTTCCGTTGAGGAGGTCAGATCATTGTCGTCTGGCTCTTCTGTATTGGCCAGAGCATCCGGGTCCAACTGTTTGAAGAAAGAGGAGTTCCGGGTTATTTCCTTCCTTCCCTCTTAGCAGTGATCATTGTGCCTTTGCGCTGTGTCACGACGTAAGGCTCTGGGTCATAGGGGGTACCAGATTTCTTGTTTGATGGGTCACGCCTGACCATGACCGTGTCCCCCTCAGCTAGCTCGCTGCGCTTCACATAAACCTTGTCATCGGCATATCTCTTCATCTTGCTCTTTGCGAGCTCGTCACGGTGTTGGATAGACGCGGGATCCTTTTTGTTGCACGGTGCTTCAGGCAACTTTGTGCGCATGGGGCGGTTGAAGAGTATTGTAGCCGGTGGTTTGGCCTGTTGTGCAGTGCGATGTCGCTCTATAGTTGCGAAGCAGCTCGCACAACTCTTCCTGCCAGGGGCGGTGCTCCACTTTTGCTGCCTCGATAGATTTCTTGAGGGTTCGCATGAAGCGCTCTGCTTCGCCATTTGCGCGTGGTCACAGAGGTGTCACTCGACGGTGGTGGAATCCGATACGCCGCGCAAATTCGGCAAACTCTTTCCCGTTGAATGGCGGGCCGTTGTCTGAACGTAGAGTCTCCGGCACGCCAAACTCTGCGAAGATCTTGTTAAGGCGTGGTATCACGACTTGTGCGGATACCGAGGTTATTACCTCGACCACCGGGTATCTCGAGTAGTCGTCGTAAATGACGAGTAGGTATCCTCCGCCGGACAGTTCCTTGAAGTCTACACTGACTTCTCGCCAAGGCCCTTCTGGTAGCGATGACATGCGGAGCGGCTCGCGCTTCGTTTCTGGCGTTGCTGCTTGACACGCAAGGCAAGATTTAACCTTTTTCTCAACAGCGTCGTCAATTCCTGCGAACCAAACTTTCTCACGCAGTAGGGACTTCGTTTTCGCGATCCCCTGGTGGCCTTCGTGGGCGAGGTCGATCACGCGTTGCTGCATGGCCTCAGGAACGATGATCCTCGTTCCTCGTAGGATGATGCAGAATGTAGAGCAGATGGTCAGCTCTCCTCGGACTCGTTCTAGAGCTCTGAAGGTTATCAGATTGATGTCAAGGCGCTTCGCCGGTTCAAACCAATTGTTGGTGTGTATCGCGTCCGCAACGGCCTGGAGGGTCGGGTCTCGGTGCGTTGCCTCGGCGATGTCCTCCAGCCTTAGAGCTTTGGGTGCTGAGGTGTGGGCGATGTAATCTACGAACTCTTCAGCAATCCGCTCTTGCCGACTGTTGGGTGTTGTCGATTTCTCTGGGTGTCTCGACATATAGTCGGCGGGGTTGTCTTCACCTTTCTTGTAGGCGACCGTCACTTGGTAGGGCTGCAGCCGGAGTGCCCATCTCTCGATCCGTGCTGGTGGCTTTGATTGCGGGTTGTTATAGATGGCGACTAGCGGCTTGTGGTCCGTATTCACGACAACCGGTTTTCCGTATACGTACAGGTGGTAGTACTCGCACCCCCATACTACAGCCAGGGCTTCGCGTTCTGTCTGACTGTACCGTTGCTCGACTGCGGTGAGGGATCTGCTTGCGTATGCGACCACATGTTTGTTACCGCCGGCGGGGTCGGTCTGAGCGAGTATCGCACCAAGTCCCACGGGGCTTGCATCGACGTTTGATCTCTGTGGGCTTGTCAGGATCAAAGTATGCTGTCACGGGTGCTTCTGCAAGGGCGTCCTTGAGCTGTTTAAGTGCACGATCATGGAGTTCCGTCCACTCCCATGGTGTATCTTTTTGTGTGAGCTCGCGCAACGGCTGTGTCAGCGTCGCGTACGCCGGGATGAAACGCGAGCAATAGTTAGACATGCCAAGTAGGCTACGTACTTCGGTGTCATCAGAGGGTGGTTGAAGATTGACGATAGCTTCTACCTTCTTCGGGTCAACAGAGATTCCTTTGTCGGAGAAGACGTACCCGAAGAACTCGAGGCTGTTCTCCGAAAAGACGCACTTGCCTCTGTGTAGGGTGAGGCCTTTCGCTCTCAGTCGTTCGAATGTCTCTTTTAGAGCTCGATTGTGATCATCTTGCGTTTCTCCCGTAGACCAGGATGTCGTCGCTGATGTTGATTGCTCCTTCTATTCCGCTGAGGGTCTCGCGAATGGCGTTCTGAAATATCTCGGCCGCGCTGCAAATTCCGAAGTTGAGACGCGTGAATCTTCTAAGGCCAATATGCGTGCTGAAGGTCGTTATGTAGCGCGATTCAGGGGCGAGTTCTAACTGGTTAGGTCTCCAATGACTTCCTTGATTGTTGGCGTTATGTGTCGCTCACGTTGAAACAGCTTTGTTCGCTTGTCTCATGTCGACGCACATTCTGATCTGGCCGGGCTGCTTGGGTTTCGGTGCTACGACAATAGGTGACACCCACGGAGTTGGGCCTTCGACGCGCTCTATTACGCCGTTGCATTCATCTTTCTCTAGCTGTTCTTCAAGCTGTTTTCTGACATGGAAGGGCACGCGTCGATGCGGTTGCGCCGACGGCTGGACGCCTTCGTCGATGTGAAGGTGGACTTGATAATCCTTCAGTTTTCCCAGGCCGGTAAACAGGTCTTCATATTCCTGCACGAGATGCTGGAGCCCTGGTTTTGGTTCAGTTGCCAGCGGACTTGCGATGGCGATCAGCCCGAGTTTCTGCGACGCTCGCCAGCTAAGGAGTGATCCACCGGCTTTCCTCAGCGACGTAGATAACCTCTTGAGACGTCGCTCCGGCTTTCGTCGCTATAGTCGTCTCAAACTTCCCGAGCATCTTCAAAGGTTTGATGGACTTGTAAGGGTATACGCGAGTCGAGGTGTCTTCAAGTTCGGGACGGTTTTCCAGCTTCTTGTAGTCGTTCTCGTCCAGGATATTGATGCTGGAACCGGAGTCGGCCATCAGGGTCAGCCACGTTTCTCCAATATTCACCTTGAACAGCGGGTGCTTCGCTTTCTCTCCGTTCACGCTATGGATGCTGATTTGGAATGTATTTTCGTCGTCGCTGTCTCCGAAATCGTCGTTGAGAGATCTCAAATTCCTCCGTCCTTGGTCGCTGTACTTCGACTGGCTTTCGCTTCGACAGACGGATTGGAAGTGTCCAAGCCTGCCACAGTTGCGGCATTCCTTGCGATATGCTGGACAGCTTGTCTTGCCGCCATCATGTGGGTATGGTCCGCCACAAAGTCCGCATTTCGAGTTGCTCGGGCGCGATCCGGACGGTCCTTTGTCCCTCTGATCCCTTCCGAACTTTTCGTTTCCGTTCCTCGATTTCCATTGATTCCCCACGTGTTTCTTGAGATTATTGACTTCTTCTTTTCCTTGATTTTCTAGAGCCGAAAACCTGGGTTTCTGTTAGTTCTAGGGTCTTTTCGTAATCTAGCAGTTTTTGCAAAGTTATGTCTGGTGTGCTCAGGGCTTTCCGTCTTAGCTTTGTAGACGTGCAATGCTGGATTATCTGTGTTTTGATTTCGCGGTCGGCGTCTGCAAAGTCGCAGGTCTGCGAAAGATGCTTGAGTCGAGTGTAGTAGGCCATAATCTTCTCTCCCTGTTCTTGTTTGGCTTGTCGAAATTGATATTCTTCGTAGGCCACGTTTTTCTTTGGTGTAAAGTATGCGGTGAGGGCAGCAATCGCTTTCTCCAGCGGGTTTTCTTCGCCCGTAGCTGTTGTGTTCGCGAGTGTCTCGAATATATCATTGACGTCCTCGCCGGCGTAGTGGAGAAGCAAGGCCGTTTGTCGCTTCTTGTCGGCGATGTTCAGTGCCACTATCAGGTTTCGAAACCGGTTGATGTACTTTTTCCAACGGAGGCCCAAAGCTCCCTGGTCTTGGGTAATATCAAACTCTGGGAACGGTGGTAAAGTTGTTGTCATTATGCTTGAGTTCTTGACTTGGTTACGGGTTTCTGGCGGTTCGCCGATCGCTCTGGGACTCGCCTGGATCTTCTATCGCGTAAGGGTTTCTTGGTCGTCTTGATCCTCGTCGCCAGTGTAATGTTTAAGTGATGGGTCACAATCTCTGACTGATTCATATACTTTATTCGCTCGCTCTGATTATAAACTCGCGGTCTCCTATCTCTCCGACCTCGTGTCCCCGGTCTCGTCTCTACTCAAGCATCACAATGTCAATCAAACTACAACGGAACCGGAAGTGGTCATTACAGTTGTGACAAACTAGTTCGCCTTTAGTGTTTTATCTTTACATTTTAACCGCAGGAAAGCGGTATTTTGCAGGAATTCACTGGTCCAACAGGTTTTGTGTAAGGCTTCGGCCGGCAAAACTACAAAAGTTGTACTTCGCGGCCACGGCAATCTGAATCGAAAGAACCGGCGAAAAAGCTTTGGAAAAGACCTCAAGCAATTGCAGAGTTGTAAGTAAATTACCTGTCTACACAAAACGTTCAATGGTTGAGTGCATCAGAAACAATTCCTGTGGTTTTGAGAGCAAGGTTTTCAGACCTCGTTTACTTTTTTTTCGTTTCTCAAGCGAATTAAGGGGGGAGAACCTAAACTACAAGGGACCACAAAAATGTTGCTAAGGAAATCTCCAAACCTCCATAACTTTGGTTCCTGGACTCCAGTTGGTATCAAAGTTTGTAGTGTTCGTTCGATTCACGTTTTCTTTAAAAATTTCGAACCATGCCCATATTTGGTGTGTCACGTGACCAAAATAAAAAATGTCTAAAAACTCGGAAGGATTTGATCGTTTTCACATTATTACTTTAGAATTTGCCAAAGAACTTCAATATCGACAACTTGTAGCATGCGTTTGATGAAATGTACAATATTCCGGAACTTATAAAGCTTTAAAACTTTTAAAGCTTTATAAGTTCCGGAATATTGTACATTTCATCGAACGCATGCTACAAGTTGTCGATATTGAAGTTCTTTGGCAAATTCTAAAGTAATAATTTGAAAACGATCAAATCCTTCCGAGTTTTTAGACATTTTTCATTTTGGTCACGTGACACACCAAATATGGACATGGTTCGAAATTTTTAAAGAGAACGTGAATCGAACAAACACTACAAACTTTGATACCAACTGGAGTCCAGGAACCAAAGTTATGGAGGTTTGGAGATTTCCTTAGCAACATTTTTGTGGTCCCTTGTAGTTTAGGTTCTCCCCCTTAAGCCGTTATAAAATGTTCAATCGCTGCGTAAACAGTCAAACGCTTGTTTATTTAGGAACCCCGATCGAGTGGTTGTTTTTGTACATCCACAAGATAATTATAGCTATTACGGTCAAGCTATAGTATTAGTTAAAGAATACAAAAAGCTATTCTTTTAACCGAAAATTTGGAGTATTTCGCAGCAAACGAAATTGCCATCGATCAAATAGCGTGAATTTTAGCGAGGCTGCCGAAATATTCAGCAAGCCGATTAAAGCTTTATATAAACGTTGTTGTTGTTTTGTTGTTCTTGTATATGTTTTTCAAGAACAATGCATGATGAGCCACTTGGCTCCTCCGATCCATTTGTTATTGGAACATACTTTAACTTCTTATTTGTTTAGAGAGAAATGCCGCGACAGTATATAACTTCACCGAAATAGGAAAGCCGTTCTTTTGTAAGCTTACTAAGCTTATATCCGGAAAATTACATGATAAGTCGCATGCGGTGATTTCTCTACATTTGTGGCTATTTCTCTGACACTATGAAGTCAATATATTAGCTGGTCAGTACTGTACTATACTACTATATCTCTGGTAGTTTCAGCCATTTTCTTCTTTTCGAATTTTTAATAACAACAACAACTTTATTTACCCATTAACTAGATAAAAGAATAATAGTTTCTTGTATTTGCATAGATGTGCAGCTTCTTCAATCTCTGAGTTCAATGCTGGGCAAATTTTGAATCTCAATTTCCCTTTATCTGACAAAACTGACGCTGACTTTGAAGGCAAACTGAACTTCATTTTTATTATTATTATTATTTAATCAGTTGTTGAGTTGCGAAAAAATGCATATGAGTAAGCTTACATGCATGTAATAAAATAATTATTTGGGATCATAATAGGAGTGGAGATGATCATATAATTATGGCTCCGTCAATTCCAAGCCCGCTCATCCCCCCCCCCCCCCCCCCCCCGGGCATTTGTCGGGCATTTGTCATTATTTTGTCAGAAGGTTGAAAATGCCCCACGGTGGGGTCAGCTTACATGCATAAAATCCCCACGGTGGGGCTTCAGGAGCAGTGCAAATGCCCGACCCACGGGACAAGTTCAAAAACTTTTTTGAGAGGATCGAGGAATTTAAAAATCTAAATTCCAAGCAGAACTATTAATGATGGACACTATAATTGTTCACAAATACATAGCTCTTTATTTATACCTGTAATCATGATTTTTGGAACATTTTTTCATTACAACTGCAACACGAAGCTTCGTTCCGCCATCTTTGACATCTTTGGTTCGCACGTGGAAAGCAACGGTGCAAATGTTTGCACATGTGGGGTGGGGGTGGGGCTACGGTACACTTGAAAAGTGCGGGACTCAAACGAGGTTTAATATCAACTCAGTTTTTATATTTTTCTATCGGGGGCAATCAGGAAATTTTAAATAAACAACAAAACGTGTACGTCTTTTAAAATACGAAAGATCGCGTTGCCTTTGACAATGCCCCACCCCCGGGCTGCCCGGTTATAGCAAATGCCCCACCCTAGGAATGGAAAAGTTGTAAAATGCCCGACAAATGCCCGGGGGGGGGGGGGGGATGGTCGGGCTTGGAATTGACGGAGCCATTACTGCAGCAGAAAAGCACTCATAAAACAAATTATTTATCAGGTTCATGACAAGGGCTATAAGACTGCATGCCGAGCTGCCTTGCCTACCCTGAAAAGTAATCATGAGATCCTTAACACCCTTAACCGTATGGATCGATATGGAACATTCATTGGTCTCCTCTGCAGTTCTTTGACTTTTCGCTGAAATCACGAAGCGCAATAAACCGACCCGAAAGACCCCCGAAAGAGATCGCCAATTTGTAAATATATAAAACATACACGAAGTTTTACGAGTGTTCTCGCGCGTTTGCGTGTTTTTCTTACGTCACGAGGTTCTAAAAATAGCTACAGAAAGTATTCACATGGGGACGCGTGCGCTCTGAATTTACGGTCTCCGTCCCTGATTATGGCTCCCGATTAGGCTCGATTTCCGCCGCTCTCTCGAGTCCGGTCCCGAACAGCGGCTGGTAATCGAGCCTACAAATGAGGCTAATGGTCCAATACAATGCCAGATTGACCCTTTTGCCTCGTTTGCATGTCAAACCGCTGACCGTTTGTAATAACTGCTATTGCCCGCTCTCCACAGGATTGTTAGGCAAACTATGATCTTACCTAACTTTGTCTGTTTTATTGTAGTTGCGTCAATACGCTTCAGCGATAAGTTCTCTCAATGTCAGCGAAGAACGTTCTTTACAGGTAAAACAACGTTTATTATTACCACTGCATGAAATACTGAAATAAATTAATAACTTATTTTTACAGAAAATGTACTTAATTTATTTTATCTCTATACAGATAAGATTAGGTTAACCCTATTCAGACCGGGGGTGGGCGCCAGACTTTTGGAATTTACCTAAAATGTATCTAAAAACAATTTAGTATGACCGTCATTGTTCACGGAAGTTGCTGTTACTAAGGCAACCATATTTTGACAGGCCTGTTATTTTTAATGAAAAAATAACTTTCTTCAGTACAATTTATACAATAACGTTTACCTTTTTAAGATCATTTTAGGGCACCTTTTTATTGGTTTTGATCACTTTTGAGTCATTTTTGGTGGTTTTCTGACGCATTGTACAATCATTCAATACAAGATGACAGATCCAAGATGGCGGCTGTTCGAAAATCATGATGTAATATCTTCGTCATGTGGTGTCACCATCTCATGTTGCTTACCTCAAAGGAAGCATTTTCCGAGTTTCATTGTCGTAGCTCTAATACTCTTGGAGTAACGTAGTGGGGGGGAGGAGGTCTGAATAGGGTTACGTTTTCGAATAGGGTTAAGTTGTTCACATGCATTTGGAATGCACGTCATCGACGAACGACGCGACGAATTGGTAACTTAAATGGTTGTTTGACACCACCCAGGGTCAAAACTACTGAGCTGGGAGATTAAACAGAAAATTGAATTCAAAATTGACGCTAATCCAAAGCTCGGTGTTCTGAAGGGACTCGTCAATAAGAGTCAAAGAAGTGCCCCGACTCCATAAAGCCCCTTCCACACGAGCAAGTTTTCTTTGACAAGTTTTCACTTGACAATTTTTCCTTGCTCGTGTGGAAAGAGAAATTTGGCAATTTTTTATTTGACAAGTGTCAAGGAAAAATTGCCAAATTACGAAACTTGTTCGTGTGGACGTGTAACAAGGAAAATATGACAAGGAATCCCTGGTGCCTAGCGGACTTATCTTGTTGCTCGCGACCTGAGTCCTATTAAATATGAAAATCCGTTGTACAATATTATTGTTGTTACAAAGAAAAATTATCAAAGAAAAATTATTTATCGTCCACACGAGCAAATAAAATTTTTCAAGGAAAAACGTGTCAAGTTAAATTTGTTGTTTATCCACACGAGCAAATAAAATTGTCAATGTCCCTTTTCAAGGAAAACTTGCTCGTGTGGAAGGGGCTTAAAGGTGTTGATAAGGACAGTTGAACTTATTTAACCCCACTTTATTTCATTTTGACTTCTTTAGGATGCAGCAAACATAACCGGAAATTGTTTAGATCATTAAAAGAAGACCAGACCGAAAAGAATGACGTGAATATACTGTTAGCTACTCAACAACTGGAGGCATTTGCCATCAGTTACGGCCAGGTTCATTATAAAGCAAATGAGAGCAAAGTCATTTCTGAAGAGCTCTTTGGTGAGTCTTAAGTAAACGACAGACGGAGGTCATCAGTGGCATAAGATACGATAAACAATGAACAACCTGGTCCATCCCTTAGATTGGCAAGAGCATAGACACAGACACAGACACAGACACAGACACAGACACAGACACAGACACAGACACAGACACAGACACAGACACAGACACAGACACAGACACAGACATAGACTATTGACATAGATATAGATATAGCCTAGATGACCAGGTCAGCGCACAATTCCGGTTTCCACAGTCTACTCCCCTGGATGAGATGCTGGTCCATCGCAAGTACAATCGCAGGTACCCATTTATACAAATGGTTGGAGAGTGGCACTATGAGAATAAAGTGTTTTGCCTAATAACATTGGCCACTCGATCCAAACGCTCTAACCAGTAAGCAACCGCACCTCCCACAAACTGCTGGACTAAGATATCGCAATTTGTAGTAAAATGGCCGTACTTAGTCGCCTGCAGTGTAGCTTGGACGTATAGCATACAATCTTAAAACTTTGATTAAGATAAAGGTTCGGTATTACCAAGAGAATATTCTCTTGGTATTACGTAGTGCTTTGAAAACGTTCTTATCTTCTATTATGCAAGTAATTGAATTATTTTTATCTCTGTAGCAATAAAGATTCAGAAAATATCAGCGGACAACAAAGATGCTGTCATTTTCTCAGTAAATGAAACAGATTACTCAACAAAAGAGGGTAGAACAAGCATTTATCTTCCGTCTGGGATTTTCAAAGGACAAGGTACAGTTAAACAGCTACACAGAGCGTCCTCGTTAAAGGAACTAGATATTCATCTGCTAATTATTTGCTTGCTGTGTCTTTCTTTCCTTAGAAGCTGTTGTTGTTAGCATTCTTTATAATGATATCAATCAGTGGATACCAGATGTAAAGGATGTTGAATTGGACGGGTGGGTTCGTTTTGCCAACTGACGAATACTTGTTACATATTTGTGTAGAGAAGCTGTTGATTAAAATCAGATATAATAACATGATTTACAACTAAGGCGAGGAAATAACCATAGTCGATGAAGCTTAAGGTTCTTTTCTCACTTTTGAGCACTCTTCTTGTATCAGTAAAGAAACTCGAAAATCAGCAAAAATCGAAAATTATCAATTGAAGGGGTCAGTGGCGAATGGTCTATCAAAAATAACGAATCTCGGAAAATTTAAGCCTAGTCTCGGAATCTCGGCGTTTAAAAAAAGCGTCTCAGTATCTCGGGCTCGCCAGAAATAGGACGATCTCGGAGTCTCGAATTTTGAATCTTGCAAATGCAGCTTCTTGTATACTCTATTTTCTCGGAGTTTTGGATCATTGCGTCTCTGGCTCGGATTTTTGGAGCGCTAAGTCTCGGGCTCGGATTTTTAAACCAGGGTCTTGGCGTCTCGGCAAGTCTCGGATTTACCATTTGCCACCATTAATTGAAATATGTCTTAACTGAGTTGAACAATGCATAAATGTTATCCCGGCACTGGATATGTGACTATGAACCATAATCAATTTTATTATTTTATATATTTTTCTCAGAACAAAGTTAAAGAACCTGGAGATGGGAAGTCGTATAATTTCCAGTACGGTAGATCCTAAACCATCCGGTACTCTTGATGAAAATGTACTAATCTTATTCAGCCATGATAAGGTATGTTCACCATGAAAAGGACACTTCAATAAATGTGTCCCTATTTGTATATCGCGTATCACATTTATCTAATGGTTTTCACGTAATACATCAAACACGAGATACATACCGTGTTTCATCCGATTTCCAAACACAGAGAAGAGAGTTGAAAATACGACGCAATACGACGCGTAGCGGAGTATGTTAACGAAATTCGAGGTGCTATTGGAAGAAAAACTGTCTCGAGTGTTTGTTATATCTTCTCAATCGAAGCAAAAATTAAGGAGTTTTAAAAACAGGACAATAAAATCGTAACAAATATATGCTAATTAATACCAGGTATCCAAATCTTTGTCACGGTTATGATTTTTATAATGAGCTTGAGAAGACGCAAACCTATGTTACGACCACTTCATTATTACGTCCATTGGTACTCAGTGGCACGAATAAAAACTCAGTTAGTTATATATAATAGTCCATTTTACAGTTGTATGCTTAGAATCCAGGCCTTTGAACAGAAGTGAGGCTGGAGGTGGCTTTGTTGTGATACAAACCTTCCTTCTGTTCAAATGTAAATTATTCTGTTATTAAGGACGGTGCCTCCTATTGTTACTGCGCATACGTTCTGCGCATAATTTCTCGCGTCATTAGCGCGCGCGAGCGCGCGCACATACAGAACATTGCAAAATCTCTTTAAGGCTAAGCTCGGCAGGGAAATATATGGTCGTTTTCTTCATATAACTTACAAAAACGCGTGGTGACCTCTACTTTTTATGTTATAAAATGGAAGCGGTAAGCCTATTAAACATATGATTAATTTTTTGTTGTGTGCAAAAGTTATTTAGACTGTATTTTTGGTATACCAGAGGAGAGCTGTCAGGGTTAATAATGGCTACGTTGCGATGATTTTTAATTAAAAAACACATAAACAGTAGTTGTTATATTACCATTTGTTAAGTATTTTAAAGCTTTTTTATATTTATTGTTGCTTTCGTGTATGTCAAGGCAAATTCAAAAGGAATCTGCGAAAAAATATGTTTTTCTTTTTTCCGAGAAAATGCTATTTCAGCATTTTTTTCCAGATTGAAGCTTGATTATCTCTGAAAAATGCGTGGTTACCCCCAATTTTCGTTTTGGAATCCAATAGCCCTTGCTAAGATCTGCTTTTCCCGCATAGTCATAAACCGCGCAAAAATACTTTGGTATTAGGAGGCACCGTCCTTAAGTAAATTAGTTTTGGATCTCTATCATCTCATGGTCACCCCTAATCTCACTTTCATACAGAGGCTTGGTTACATTTCACAGAACTGCGAAATTATCTATTACGGATAATACCACTACATTAGTACGGCCATATTTTGATGGTCCGTTGGTATAAAGTATAAGTCGATTAACTCTGGTCAATCTTTATCACATCTTCGCTTGCTTCAACCAAGGTTGCTTTCTTGGTTTATATGCTTTACATTTCTTTTAACTTTCCATAATGCATTTCTATCACCTTACTAGGCAGTAAAGAAAGGAGATACACCGCATTGTGTTTTCTGGGATTTCACACTCAAGTAAGTGTATAGCAAAAAGACATACCCATTGATGTGTCTCTTGTGTCAAGTAGTGGAAACAAATAATGACGTCATCGATGACATCATTAGAGAGAACATAATTTTAATAATTTTAATTATGTACTTGGCTGATTAACCCTAAGCCAGGATTAAAAGTCAATCGAGGCTTTAATTTGTATTGTGCGAAAGCGTTTATAACTACTAATGTTTTGTGGGTCAAAGTCAAAACTAAAGGACAAAAGGAATAAACAGAAAATCTGACTGAAAAGTTAGAAACAAAAATCAAAATTCGTGCGGTTGTAATTAACGTTTTACATGTTTTTTAGATGTAAGTAATATGAAGAGGGTGGGGTGAGCATTCACCAGCGAGAAATGTTTTACAAACGTAAATTTCATCAGGAGCAAGTAACGCACGTCTGAAAGGAATACCTACTCGAAAATCAGACATACACGGGAAACACCATCTGTGGAAATTGTTTTAAGATTGGTTCCCTATCAGAAACCCACCGTTCTAAATCGTGAATTGTACGAACAGTCAGCGTTTTTTTTTTGTCGTTTATAACTTCCTCAACAACATTTTGATGCGAACAGTACGAATGGATGTGGATGCGTTTGTGCTCGCTCACTAGCTACACATTGCACTTAACCCTCGGACGTCTTACTCTACGAAAGTATACTGGGGCGGGTTGTGGGGGTTGGGGGTGGGGTGTGGATGATTGGGGCCTACACCCTTGTTTTCGTTATTATAAGACAGATCGAAAGCATTATGCCCTTAGCCTTGAGCTACAAGATAACATGGCTATTTGTTGGTTATGACGTCATATCTGCGGACAAACAATCCTCGCATAAAAATGTCCGGGAGGAATGAATGAACAGCTACTTAAAGTTACATTATGAGTAAATCATTTTTTCAAATTTTTAAAAAGCCTCATGGGGGGCGTCATGGGGCGCGGAATCCACTCCCTCCCCCATCGTACTTCCGAGGGTTAACAGCGCTTTTATTTTAAGGAATCAATTTATACTGCCGCTGATAAGCAAACCAGCTCTTGAGTCGCCATTTCCATAGCAACTTTCGTATTGCACTCCTATCCGGACGAAGGCGATCACCATAGCAGTTTTACACTCTAACTTATATGCAATCATCGTTTCCAATCAGAATCCAGAAATTTTGTTGTGTATTAAGTATTATAAACTGTAAAAATGTGAGACTGAAATTTATTAATAATACAGGTCTGAATTGAACGGTTCCTGGTCCAGCAAAGGATGTTCGTTGAAGCAAAGAGTCGATAAAGAGATCACTTGCAGTTGTAATCATCTCACAAACTTTGCTGTTCTTATGCAAGTTGGAGACAACACGGTCGGTAAAAATATGCTCTTATCTTATATTTAAACAAGGCTTCCTTCACATTATAAAATCCAAGACGGAGATGACACGTGGAAGATACTGAGTGTATTCACTTGACGTCATAGCCGCCATATTGGTGTCCCCGTACAAAATAAGTTTATTAACTTCTTTTGTTAGGGACACCAACATGGCTGCCACGACCTTTGTCATTTAATTCCCACAGGACTGAGTGAACTCGCTCTATTTGCTGAGAAAAAAACAGGAGCAAGAAGAGCTCTGGGGAACCCTGTGAGAGAGCCTGTTCAGATTGGTTTTCGATTGAAACCGACAATTAAAACGCTTCCGAATGGTCAATCTGCTACGCGCGTAAAATTGAACTTCCTGCACGAGTTTTCCCTGGGGTTGAGAATGGCGCGCTACACAACCTTGAGCGAAACCCCGACTTGTTCGGAAGAACTGCGAACAAAGCAATTGTTTTATTTATCGGGGATTAATTTTGGACAATTTCAAATGCGCCCACTTCACGGATTACAATTGAGTTTTCGTCAAATCACTGCAGAAAATATCATTACATTCAGTCCTAGAATCAGTCTTCACAACGTACGGATAGCAAAATGAAAGCGAACTTACCCCTTAGTTCCACATAAAATTGCTACGGACGGACGTACGTACAAGGAGCATCCTCCATGGAAAACTACAGCAAGCATTCAAAGAAACTATCGATCATTTGAATGAATTAAACTAAGCGTTCTCGCGTGCTCTCGTGCAGACCCCGAGAGACACGCCACAACAACAATAGGGCCGCCATTTTGGATTTGGACTGTAGAGCAGGCGCTGTCAAGTCAACATAGCCAGATTTTGGCTACGCTTGCGCAGAGTTCCCCAGAGCCTTCGCGTCTTGCGCAGTGAAAAAAGTAAAAAAACGCGAAGGCTCTGGGGTCGAGAATGTCACAGAATGGCCAAACCACGGAGATGTGTGGTGTGACAATTGCATGAACAAAAGTAGCTTAAAGTTGGTGCAGCAATTTACCTACGGGAATATCTCATGATCAGTCATACGTTCATGAAAATATCCTCCGCCTGGCTAGTAATGTGATGGCTACAGTATCTGATTCGACCAAAGCTAATAACTAGTTTTGTTTGGTTTGTTTATAACAGGTTTCTCCAGATCATAGAGAGGCGTTGGAAGTCATTACTTACATTGGTTGTGGCCTGTCACTTGCAGGAGAACTACTGACTATTATAGCTTACTGCGCCTTGATGTAAGTTATAATTATTACCCGTGTCTGCATAACGATTAATTGCTAGTGCAGAAAACCAGTTAATCCAGTATTTTTTCTGGCCAAATACAGGAATCTAAAACAGGATCAAGTTCAAATACGCTTCAATCTTGTGGTTGCTATAGCAATCGCACAAATTGTGTTCCTGTCCGGAATTGACGCTTCAGAGACGAAGGTAGGGCATAATCACTCGCAAAGAAAACGTCAGCCGGTTCCAAACGTCAACTTTCCAAATTCGCTGGGCGGTTAATTTACCGTTATCAACTCCAAGTTGCTAATCAAGTGTTTCACTTCACAACAGTTTCTTTTTTTTAGAAACTAATCGCAATAGGAGATTTGCACGATGGCGTCATTTGACTACAACTACCAGAATCCTTCAGTTTTTCTTTTTCTCATGCTAATTAGAGCCATTGTCATTTAAACCCCAATGGGATTTAAAAATTTAAATAATAAAGGAAAAACGAAATGAATTCTGGTAATTGTAGTCAAATGACGACATCGTGCAAGTGTGCTATACCCATGCAGACTGTTTTTCCGCTTGAATGTTTTGTTTGTTTCATTGCTTTAGCTTATGGCTGTGTTTAATTTCTTAGCAAACTATGCTTTTATATACAATAAAAAACAATTTGCTCGCCAATAACTAATGGTGTTTTAATGTTAACATCTTCCATAGGGAGTGTGTGCCTTTATAGCGGCGTTAATCCATTATTTCTATCTGGCGGGATTTTGTTGGATGTTATTTGAAGGCGTTTTCCTGTATTTGATGGTGGTTAAAGTGTTCAATGCAGTGGTTAGAATGCGCCTGTACTATGCTTTTGCCTGGGGTAAGTATGTTATGCCTCATCACTAGCCTACAGTGCAGGCACTGAAGCTCGTCCCAATTATGGTTCCATCGCGTTATTACGTCATCCTTACAAGTTCAATATAACACTCAAGCAAAATATGAGATCGTCGGTATTACACTGTTGTGGGGCATTTTCTCATTTCTCGCATTTTTCCTCATCCCGATCCCTGCGGGGCTTGTACAATATCTGTAAAACGTTAACCATCGAATATGGTATATGTACTTCCTCGAATAGTGGCGGCCAAATTATACATTTTCCCTTGACAAGCTCCATGATTAAACTACAATTTAATTTTGCCAAAACTTTCAGAAATTATTAATTATTCAGTATTGTGCTGAACCCACCCACCGCCCCATTTTATGCCTGCTGAATTCTAATAATAATATGTTATTTTTAACTACAGGTTTTCCTCTTGTGATGGTATTGTTATCGATAGCAATTGCCTCAAGCCAAGAAGGTGGCGTTAATAGCTATGTCCATGGTGACTTGTGAGTGAAAATATCGTGGATAAAGACATAAAACTAGACTAGAATTTCTACATTTTCTAATTTATTAATTTTGTAAGGAATTTTAAAAGACGTATTGAAAAATGTTCCAATACGTATACACCAACAATTTCCAATTATTAGAAGGCTGTTGATAAACACAGTGAATCACTAGGCACCACAACAACCAGAAGGAAGTGGTGGCAAGTGTGGGAAAGCCGCGATGCCCTTTAGTGATGCCACTGACCAAAGAAAGACGACTGTAGGCTCAACCGATATTTCTTTGAATGAGATTTGAAAGTTACTGCCGTACATTATGATGGCAACTATGGCTTACTGCTTTCAGACTCGTTAACAGCAACAAAAGAACGTAATTCTACATCTGCTAACAAAATTTGTTCCATTTTCCTTTCAATATCTAAACCCATTTTTTCTGAAAAAGGGTCAGTGGGTATAACTCGAACTGGTAAAGACCAGGACTAACCTGTTTTAGTTTGTTTACTTCATTTTTTTGTTTGTATTTTTATATAGTTGCTGGGTTTCTTTTACTAATAATTTAATATGGACGTTCGCCGCGCCTGTTCTTGCAGTTTGTTTGGTAAGTTTCAGCTTCATTCCCCGCGACTTGAACAAATTAAAAAGCGAAAACTGTTTCCAATTTCATTCAATTATTCAGAACTGAATGGATTTTTCTATGTGGCGTTTATTACAAACTCGGTGCCTTAGAAGCTGCCTTAGGGGGGCGATTCAAGAGAGGCGTTTATTTTAATCGTGACTTGAGTAGGCCATGTTCAATACTGTAACTGACGCTTTATTGATATAAAACTAGCATTAACAAGTCAGGAAATCACTTGTGTGCCAAGAAGTTAGAACAAAAAATCCTAAACTAAATTCACAGAACTCCATAATAAATTACAATTTTAGCACATTGTACATTGTACCAGAATCATGAATGTTCCAAATAAACGCCCCCGGCCGGGATGCATGTTTATTTCTTTTGGGGGACGTTTATGGGTGCGAGGATCGGGGAAATACGGTATTTCTATTTTACCACTGAACAGAGATTTCAACAAATAAGTTGTTATCATTCAAAATAACCTGAGCAATCAGCAACCTCATATTGCAAAATAACTCGACTCTTCTATTTCGTTTTTTTATCAGATAAACTCCATCATACTTGCTCGAGTGGTGTATGAAATTATTAAGATGCAAAGCGACAAAACGTCTGAGCTGGAGAAAATTAGGTGAGTTTTCATGTTTTTCTTCGTTTCGTTTCCCGCGAACCACAAACATCGACAAGTCACGTGACCTGGGGGGCGTTCGAGGTTCAGGTTTCAGCCGCTGGCACATTATTCATTAACATTATAAACCACGTTCAAAGCTCAAATTTACTTTTTCTCGTGTCTTAGCTACTTGAATGACAGTTTCAGTAATGAGATTATCGATCAGATGTTATGATGATGGGATAGAATTAAACAGAGATGGCGTTCAGTAGGAGAAAGAAGGAAAAATAAACTTTGGGACCAGGGTAGTCGTAAAATTACTATAATGGCGATACGGTGAACTCCATGCAAACTGCAACCACTAGCCGAGGTAACTCGCGGTTCGCGGTTAAGAGGTAATTTTAAAGTCTATATTATTAATTAACTACCTGAATGCCAAGGAGGAAATTTGCCCATACTATAATTTCTTGATAGCATATAGTTTTCAAGGTTGAAGGTATAGTACTTCTCATATGATCTCGTTCCTAGGGTCTCTCTTGTCTTCGAATAAAAGCCTGCGTGTTTGTTTCTTTATGACTTACAAGTTTCTGAGCGACAAAAAAAATAATAACGAAGGAAGTGGTTTGATATGCATAGACCCATGAAAGTATAGATTCTGCGGTCACTTGTTCTCGTATGGTTGCCTTTATTCTGTTTCTCATTTCAGACAGGGTTTAAAGGCATGCGCAGTTCTGTTTCCTCTTCTGGGGACGACCTGGGTGTTTGGTATTCTAAGCGTGACGGATGCTGGTCTTGTGTTTCAATACATCTTCACCATCCTCAACTCGCTACAGGTAAACCTTTATTTATTTATTTATTTATTTATTTATTGAATTGCTTTATTTAATACTTATTGTCTATTCTAGTAGAGCTTTTTTCCCCCATATTATTATGTGTGCAGCAACCCGCCTCGATGAACTTAAGTTACGGGTTAGTTTTAAATGTATCTAGAAATAATTAATTTATTGTTGTTGTTGTTGTTGTTTGATTTTACCCCATATCAGTTTGTTAATAATTACGCACATTAAATCTCGTATGGTCGTTGGAGTAAGCTTTGAGAAATCTAAAATTTATAAATGTAAGAGAGTTCCATGTGCAAAACAAAAATACAAATTAGAGTAGGACGAGCTAAGCCCCTTTTATAGTGCACCCTCGAATTTTAGAGTTCCTTGATGGTGCATTTTATATCTCTAATTCTTTGTTGGCATATTGTGAAAAAGGCATAGCCATAAACTAATGAAAGGGCACATTTCACTCGGGTAGGTCGTACCTTTTAGGGTTGAACATTGTATTTTGATACCGATTAGGATGTTCCATCTCAATATTTTACACTTGCTACATTATGGTACCTCCAAGGGCGTGTTTTCCAAGTAGGCGAGAAAAAGCAATACATTGACATTTAATCATCTGTCTGGGACGTGGCTCGTTATCTCGCCAATAGCGACCTTTAGGCCCATCAGTTCAGACGCCGTACTTCACATGAGCCGAATCGAATTCGAATTTAGGGCGACCCAAATTAATTTAGACCGACTGAATTGATTCAGACGCCGAGCTTAATTCAGCCGAACTTAATTTAATAGGAAGAAGTTGCTGTTATAATTCATGCATTTGTTTCGGCTCATGTGAAGTTCGGCGTCTGAATCAAAGCCGGTCCACAGCCGTTATTCCCGGCTGAGCCAGGCGGGAAGAACGGCTGAGCCGATCCGAATTCACTCAGCCGTTCCGAATTGAGTCAGACGCCGTACTACATGAACTTAATTCATCGAATTCGATTCGGCTCATGTGAAGTACGGCGTCTGAACTGGGCCTTAATCGGAGTACTAGCACGAGATTGAGTACGAGTATGACTTTTCAAACCTAGTGCGCAGGGCTTACATTAACAGGTCTAACACCAATCTTGATCATAGAATCTCCTTCTCCGGGTACTGATCAGCAACAGGGAGGTACGTGGGCTCTGGGAATGTGGCTGTTTTGAAATTCGAAAGTCGTACTCGTAGTCAATCTCGTACTCAGATCTAAAGGTCGCTAATAATGTCAGTTTTCACTCGTCAGTAAAAGTCTATTAGAGTTTTTTTTATGGGGGTCCCTCGGGACATTATAGCTAGGCTACCAGTATTAGGCTAATGGGCCATTTCCGAGTTCCCTTTGCATTGTGTACCTCTGTTTCAAAACGAGTCCAAGTGCAAAACCTTTCATATGAAATAAGTTTTACTCACAAGTGCATTCAAATGCAAATCAAACTCATTTTCATATGAAAGGTTCCGTACTTGGACTCGTTTTGAAACCGAGGTAAAAGGCAACTGGGAATGGTTTATTTGTATGCTTTCATAGTGTGGTATACGGTATATAGTCAATACATTTTCAGCTGAATATAATGCTCATGACCCAATGTTTTATCTCCTCAGGGTTTGTTCATTTTTATAATTCACGTTCTAAGGAATAGCGATGTGCGCGCTGCTTTCCTTCGAAGAAAGCAAAAGTGGAAAGAATCGAGGAGCATTTCAACTTCCCGTGTAGCGTCCCAAGGCGCAGACATGTTGTCCAACAAACAGACATGTGAAGAGAGTCAAGAACTAAGCTACAGGAGAAGCGGTACGCCTCGCTCATCAACCACCGGCTACGCAAATATGAGTATTGTGGAGCCGGAGAGAAGCCTGACTATTGTACAAATGTGATCACGGTCACATCATTAAAACTTGAATAAATATGGCTTTCCCTTAACTGGATATACCAAAATCAGATCAGCCTACTATAGCACCCCGGTTAGCCTAAAAATAGCATCAGGTTAGCCTACTGTAGCACCCGAGTACTATACTGAGCATCCCAGTTAGCCTACTATATAGCCCTGAGAATGGTTAGCTTTCTTTTGTGGGTTAGGGTAACTGATCTAATTTTGGGCTATCCAATTAAGGCACGACTGAGCTTAGCAACCAGGTCTTTGAGCGGAAACGAGGCTTGAGTTGACTTTACTTGTAAATCATGAAAAAGGAAACGAATTCATCTTAAAAGCAACATTTTGAGTCAAACTTATACAGTCGATCTGTCAGGCACAGATCCATGTAAATATTTGTAACTGATTTTGAAGTATACGATATAAATAGCTTGATATAACGAATCAGTTTTTGATAGTACACTGATTTCGTAATTGTAGTATATCAGTACAGCGGTTGTACATAAAAGTCATGATCAAAGTTTACATATATATATATATACTTTATTTGAAATAGAGGTCTATAAAAATGGCAGCCTTAGGCTGATGTGGACCGTTAAACTTAATTACAAATGGATAAAATAAATAAATACATAAATAATTTTATACATACTACAAAACTTATACAATTCGAATGGCTAATTAAATTGCATTAATTATATTACATTATGTTACATTGGTCTACATTATATTACATGTAAAAAAAGAAAGAGAGAACAATTATATTATTATTAAAACTATTAAATGGTACTAGCTACCTAAAATAACCATTGAGGGCTAGACAAGTTTAAATAGCCAGCTATCTTTAAAATTAATATAATTAAATTATCGGTGACTTCTGAGTTCTCGGATTACTTTGTCCCCGTTCAGTCAGACTAGGTGCTCGTTCCGAAGCACCGTTCCCGGGCACTAGTACCCTGGACTGTACGTAGTTAAAAATATTCTTCTTACCTAGAATTTGATCCAAGCGGTCCCAATGTTGGTAGGCGACCCCTTTCCAATAGAGGTAAGGGCACTGACGAAAGCCTGTTTAGACAAGTGCCCGTGCCCGGGAACGGTGCCCGAGTACTACCCCTGGAGTTGATGCCCGTGCCCGGGAACGGTGCCCGAGTACTACCCCTGGAGTTGATGCACGTGCCCGGGAACGGTGCCCGAGTACTACCCCTGGAGTTGATGCACGTGCCCGGGAACGGTGCCCGAGTACTACCCCTGGAGTTGATGCCCGTGCCCGGGAACGGTGCCCGAGTACTACCCCTGGAGTTGATGCACGTGCCCGGGAACGGTGCCTGCCCGAGTACTACCCCTGGAGTTGATGCCCGTGCCCGGGAACGGTGCCCGAGTACTACCCCTGGTGTTGATGCACGTGCCCGGGAACGGTGCCCGAGTACTATCCCTGGAGTTGATGCACGAGCCCGGGAACGGTGCCCGAGTACTACCCCTCGAGTTAGCCCAGATTTTTACTCGGGCACCAACAAAAAGCTATGTTCAGACTGGTGCGTGAACCGGGCACGAGCACCTAGTCTGAACGCGGTCTAAGTATACGTGCTTACCGGTATACACAAATGACATGGTTAACATAGTGTGACAGTTTACATGCACTTTCAAACATGATTTTGTTTCCTGTTTTTAAGCAGACTATTAAAAGACTCACGTTTTTTGTGCAGCTTTTACAAATTGTTGGATTTTTTACATGCGGTTTTACGTTTAATTGTATTTTTTAAACGTATTAGTTTTTAGTACTATTTGTTTGTTGTCAAGCGTTGTTGATCAACAACGGATGGACGCTATGTAAAACGGACGAAAACGGACGCTATGTAAGTGATTACATTATTATTAGAATTATTATATTCCCGAGCCCAGCAGCTTTCTAAGCATATTAGAACCTATTCCAAAATGGCTGCCAATTTAAAATTATTTTGTAAATTAGCCACACTAACCTCGTTTTTGAGTTGATAATTCAAAATAATTTTTACTCCAGAACGAGGTTAGTGAGGCTAATTTAAATGCATACAAAATAATTTTAAATTGGCAGCCATTTTGGAATAGGGTCAGAGGCAAAATGCCTTTCAAATATAAAAATCTCTAAAGAAACACGGGGAACGTTTTCCATTGTTTTTTAATGAAATAAAAGCACGAAGCAATTTTCTATGTCTCCATAGAGTTATGGTAAATGGTTTTGAGCCAATCAGAGCGCGCGTAGTATCTTGTTTATTTCATAAAAAAATCATCACGTATCAGTTTTCGACTTTGTCAAACTTTATAAGACTTTATTTTTATAAGACTTTGTATACTGCAAAAAGTAGTTCAAATGGTAGGTCGTGTTGTTATACCGGTATTACTCATTCATTCATCCTTTTCGCCCCTAGTGAGGCATAAGGCCGCAAATTTCTGTAACAAGAATGTTTTTACAGGGTGGGGTAGTTAACTTTACGGCCAACCCCCAACCTGGAGGGCCAGGGACTGTCTTTCGTCTGGTCTCTCCCCCCAGACCTGTCCGGCTTGGCTGAACCTGCCAGTAGATTAAGCGCCGGCATAGCTCTTGGGTTCTCAGAGACACACAAGCTCCAACACCACAACGAGGTAACAGCCCATGTAGGGGTCGCGAAATAAGGCCACTCCAAATTCGCGAAATTAAAGTGTAGTGAAATGTTTCTGTGTCTGGCAGTGGCGTGGTGACCTAATGGTTAGCACATTGAATTCCAGATATTCTCACAGTGCCCCTCTCCACACAGG
The DNA here is from genome assembly GCA_029204205.1 of Desmophyllum pertusum. Classification (NCBI taxonomy): domain Eukaryota; kingdom Metazoa; phylum Cnidaria; class Anthozoa; order Scleractinia; family Caryophylliidae; genus Desmophyllum; species Desmophyllum pertusum. Next base: position 136,411 of record MU825439.1, on the reverse strand, counting down.
AGTAAATGGGTACAGGCGAATTGTCAGGGCAACCTGACAAAAATGCTGGGGGTTACCTGCGATTGACTAGCATCCCATCCAGGGGAGTAGCGATACTCCTAGTCGCTTCATGCTATGGAAACCGGAGTTTTAAGCGTCGACCTGATGAGCCACTTGGCCTGTAGACAGACTTTTTTTAACCTGTCTTGGTGCAAATGATTATATATCTAACTGGATTTGAAAGAACGTGCCCGCAGAAAATTGCACCATTTTGACCATTTTGACGCTTTTGGGGTTTTTGTCGTTCAGAAACTATCTCCAAAGTAGACTCGTCACAAAATTGCTTTGACATCTAACCCATGCACAAAGGATAGATCTTCGCAATCGTGCATCCGTTTTGGAAATCGAACGAATTCCGCTAAAGTTACGCAAGAAAAACCTGCTGAACTTGTGGTGCCAAATCAGTGCCAAATTGGGCAAACACACACCGAACATTGCATTCTTCCACATTCATTTCTTGGCTTCCTTAAAGGGTTGGTTCAAAACTTTTTCAGCTGATAGAAAGCGCATAGAAAGCCGAAGATAGCAAGAATAGAAGGGGAGAGAAAGAAGATTCAAACAAGATTGAACCAAGGATAGTTTGAAACCATTTCACTCAGAAACGATATAAACAGCTTGCCGGCGTTCACAAATACGGGTTCTTAGCTAGGGAGAAGCCAAATTTGGCCAAAGAGACAACCCAAAAACCACTTTTTAAGCCCAAAACGCGTTTTTCGGCATTTTACTGTAAAAATGCTGAAATTTTCTGCGGGCACGTTCTTTCAAATTCACTTAGATATATTGAATACTAACACCACACGAGGCCTCAAGTTGTTTCGTCATTTGATATATGTTTAGAGTTTTTATATACAACTAAAAATCCCTTTCAATTATCACTCAACCAATTTTGAAACTCAAACTCAAAATTAGGTTACATTGGTGGGAGTCACACACATTCCTGCTCCCTGGCTGTCCCAGTAAATTGACAACATGTGGTCAACAATTTTATTAAAATTGGACACTCACACTGACAAATACAATATTAAAAAATATGTTAACAGAAAATGTTCGAATTTCTTTAGGTCCGAGCAAGTCATTAAAAAACGTATGAACTACGTCACAAATTAACACCTTTTTGGCACAAACACCACATCACGAGTTGAACCCATGATCATATAAACCGAATCTAAGATTATTTAAAAATAACAGCAAAACTTGGTTAAATAGTCCTTTTCTGTGAAACATAAATACGACTGATACCTGGTACCCCTTACAAATAATATGCAATAATTATCCAGTGTCCAAGATACTGTGAGCACTTGAGACACAAAGCCTACCAGTGGATGATGGCAGATACAATTAAATAAACGAGTGAAACCCACGATCGTTAGCTTCTCTCCTACCTTAAAAAATTGAAAATGAAGGATCTACATTTCTTTGAAAAATCTAACAAACGTATTACACGGCCTCGACATTAATTATTTTGATCGTTAAAGCAATACGTCGGTTTTTGTTGCTCAGTTAAAATAATTCCTTTACGCTAAGGGGAATGGACTCTAATGCCAAATTGATTTATTAAAAACATGTTCCCCGATAAGCTATGTTCCCCAATAACTTTGTATTACATTACAACCACTTCATGGCCTCTCTAATTCTCAAACGATTGCGTCCCTTACAAATATAAATATGCATGCATGGATATAATATCAGTTTACCGAGAGTAAATAAATCCTTGTAAAACGTATGCTACACTTCAATGGATGGTTACAATGATAAATAAAAGCCCTAAAAGTGTCTAATTATCACTGCAGGGCTTTTACGGTTTTGGTATCACACTATCTCTATAAAGAGTAGATATTAGTCGATTCCGACGCTTTTTCCCCCTAAAATCGAGCTTTAAAGTTGTCGCTTGAGTCACGCCCATATTGGAGATTGATGTCTACAAGATTACATGTTACAACAACAACAGAACTATTGCTCAGATTCACAGGGTTCCAACGCATGGAATGCGTCTCCTAATAAGGTAACAAACCGATGCACGTCCGTGAAGCTGTTGTACAGCGGTGTTGGAGCGATTCTCATCACGTGTGGTTCACGTGTATCCACCTGAATCAAAGTAAAAACAGTGAGAGCATGAGTGCGCGTGCGCTACAATGATAAAGGAGGCCTTCTGTGCTTCATTGTAGATTTCAACACTAGTCCCAGTCCAAGAGTAATATCTAGCGTTTATTCTGGGCCTGGCGTTTATTAAACACGGGTATTTTTCATCATAATTATTTTACAGTCTTATTTTCTTATAGTTCACATCATTGAAAACATAAGTTAACAAAACCATCTTCCTAATTTGTTTCGGATAATCAAAGTTCCGGATAATCAAATTTACCTTTGTAAGTCAGTCATTATATTACTGCAATTAAGGTACCGTAAAATCCTGGTTATAAGCTCCTCCGCTTATAACCCCCCTACCCCCTCCTGTTTATAAGCCCGCCCAAACCCCTTTTGAACAGTATAAGCCCATTGCTTATAACCGAGATTGGGTTTCAATCTTTGAAGGCCTAAAGGCTTATAACTCACCACTACTCCTCGTTTCTGAAGCTCCTTCTGCACTGATTGGATTGGTACAGAGAATTTGACTGACAGCTGACAGCCGCGCTTAGCAGGGTTTATTGGCGTGACGATTGACAGATGAACGTTAGTCTTGTTTCTTGGATTTCCGTTTTCGTCATTTTGTACCAAACCGTAGTAGCGTAGGAGAAGAAGTTCAAGATAAGCTGCAAGCCGAAAAACGTAAAAATGTTCAGAAATATTTAAGACCAGCTGCAAAACGTTTTGGTCTCTGAACTAGCTGGAACTATCTTCGCGCGATTTAATTTTCCCCTCTCGAGAGATGTGAGAGATTCGGCACGAAAATATTGATGACGTAGCTCTACAGAGATCCATGTAGTGTCTCTGATTGGTTGTTGCTCGGTTTAGACACTGCACGGATTTCTGCAGAGCTACGTAAGTCATCGGTCTGAAATTTCGTCTCTCAAATGGGGAATGAATTTATTTTTATGTTTGTTATTTATGGATAATTTATTTATGAAATTCATACAACAACTCCTTACCTGTCAAAATATCTGACTTTGCCCTCAGTTTTTTCATTGAAGTTTTTGCGAAAACCTGCAAGGAAAAAGAACGTGTTAACCTGGAGAGAACGTGTTAACCTTTTTTCCTAGAGAGAGAGAGAGAGAGAGAGAGAGGGAGAGAGAGGGAGAGCCATTAACGTGTTGATACCCCGCCGCGATTTTGGTTGATTTCCCGCCACATGGTTGATGTCCCGACTCGTTTATGGTTCATGCCCCGCCGTTAGTTGATGTTCCACCTCATTTTGTGGTTGATGTCCCACCGGGTGGTTGATGACCCGCCGAGTGGTTGATATCCTGCCTTTTTGGTGGTCCCTTAGTGTCCCTTTAATTGTTGATGGGGCTGGACGTTGGAGGATTTTACAGTTTTCATGGTAATTATTGTTTCTCTCTTTAGGTACGTAGATTAACATTCGTACTATCACATTTTTTTGTTTTCTCAAGTCACCTTCTATTTTTTTTTCGTGATTCCGGCCAATTTTCTGTAGTTTCTTCTCAGTCATTCTCGTCCCCAGAGTCCGCGATCCTTCTGGTCAGCACCAAGAATCGAGACCTCTGGCCGGTTCCGAAACCGGAAGTCCACGAATCGCGGACTAACCGTCAAATCTGACAAATCTGATTGGCTGAGATTATAGAACGAGTACTCTGCGCATGTTCAACAAATTGGTTCCGGCCAGAGGTTCAGAGCGGAAAAACGCCATAAGCATGCGCGAGATTTAGCTAGCGCCAGTCTCTTCTGAGCTTCGAAGTTTTGAAAAAATGGCGGCGAAGTAAATAAAAAATTTCAAGAAACTTGATATGCTACCGCAATGATCCTGGTAAGTACCGATATTTTCTCGGTACCAGTGGGTAAACTTGGTGTTTGGTATCATCGTGGTGTAGTTTTTCGGGACGTTTCTACATGTTAACACTATTTTTGAGTCCCTTACTTCCCCGCAGCCGTAAGTTAGATTTGTGCGCAGAAGTACTTTTTTTACCAAACCTATTTGACATTACTGCATATCTTAAGGAAAGTCCTGAAGACATAAGCTCGAGAGCCCCACAACAGACATAAAAATAATTGCTTTCTTGGTAGTAAAATGCCGAAAAAAATTCATGCTTTCCCAAGTAGAGAAATTTACCTTTAATTCGGGAGGTTTAAATTACCGTCCTGATAAAATGGCGGAAATGGAATCCAAGAAAAGGTGAACGTAATTTGATGTGTAGCCTCGGTAATCGCAGACATACAGTACCGACAATAATAAAGCTACGAGGGAAGGACAAGATAATGTCCTTCACGTATGGAGTTTTTTTGACGGGATCAGTGGAGACTATTTGATGATTCTGAAACTCATTTTCTTCAATAAAAATATATTCGCGATCGCTCTTTAGAATTTCCATCACATAACCGTCTGATGCATATGTGTGGCCATATCAATCAGTGAACCGCTGAATATCACGGTAGAGTATATGTACGATATAATTATAGTATATATGCGAATACGTAACTGTCGTTCGTTCAGTAACAATCACTCAAGAAAAACCCGAATAAAACAACACTTTTGAGGTGTTGTTTTATTCGCCCTGCGGGCCTTAATACACAATCTAAAATACACGAGCCTAAAGATCACTCACTTGCTAGTTAAAATTATAAATATAATCTGCATCCAATTGCAGAGTTTATTGAGGGTAACATTGAACCGGTGACATTGTAGGTGTGTTATATAACACTGCAATGTAGACTAACTGAGGGGTTAAGATGTTTGTATAGTTTTTTTTTGCTGCTTTAGACTTTGAAAATTGTTTGAAAACTGAACTTGTATGCAAAATTTATCTTACTAGTAATCATGAATGATGCAAATTTTTGTCTTTCTTGAAATTGTTTTTGCTAGCTAGTGATTAATAAAATTATTTTAATTCAAGTATAGAGAGTCTTAGTTAAAGTGAATTAAACTGATTTTACTAATTACATGTAAATGCCAATAGGCCAACACCAATCCAGTTCAGTCTTATGTTTTGTCAAGGCATTCATAAAAATTGCTATCATTCACAAATTGCTATATCACATGGAGATCTTAAAACTAAACTGTCTAAACTGATTTAATTAAAAACAGCTCCAGCATATAGGAGGTGGTTTGGTTATATTTTAGGGTAATAAGAACTGGCAAGCTACCCATCCTCTTTTGATCTGTTAAATATTGATATGATGAATGGCACCCCTATATGTACAACAGTATAACCTTCCCTGTTGTATTTATTTCAAGGCACTTATTGTGTTTTATTGATTGCAATAAAACGAAAACCAGTTAAGCACTGAATAAGAAACCTTTATTCTTTCACATTACACTGATTGCCTTAGTAAATATTTTATAGAAATTATACAAAATGCTCCCTTGCAATTGGGTTGCAAATTTATACCAAATGCAATACAAAATTATTATTACAAGCTTCAAGTCCTATCATGTGGCATCCAGGCAAAATTCCTTTGCTTCTCAGGCCAAGACCAGCAAGTGCATCTGAAAAACATTTGTTGATTTCTCAGTCAAAAAAAAAAAAAAAAACAAATTTAAGTTGGTTTAGACCAGGGGGATTTCAATTTGCGAAAGGTAATAAGCTTAATTATATATAATAATCACTAGAAATTCGCTGAACTTCAGTATAATTTAATGGTATTGATGATTGATGTTGACTATTTCATGAGGTAAGCTTATCTTTTTGCTGCTTAGTGCTACCGTAGAACTTATTGTGCTTAAAATTTTGAAATTTATAATAAATTGGCCTGTCAAAATTTAGCTTCGAAAAATTACGGAACGAGTCGAAATATGTAAGCTTACGTCTAAAGGCTATTAGAAACATTATATTTGAAGCTATTTGAGGTTGATTTTCAGTTCACACAAATTCCGAGGCATTAAAATTACATATTTTCGTAACTTAATTTGCGAACGATATTATTCTGGAGCTCTGAAGAAAAGTAGCTTACCTGTAAGGTCTGTAAGTAAATGTTCTTTGTGAACAGCGCACTCATCCCATATTCCTCTTTCTCGTAAATATAAATATGTACTGTGTTTGTGATATTCAAGCAAACAAAATGGACAAAATTTTCATCAGTTAGAGAACAAAAATTCAAGAATTCAATCGGATTCGATCGGATTCAAGAGTATTTTGTAGCAACATGAGCCCGCAAACGGCGATGCGCAGTAAATCTGCGCAGAACGTTTTTCCGCTCTGAAGGCCAGAGGTCTCGATTGTTGGTGCTGACCGAAAGGATCGCGGCCTCTGGGGACGAGAATACTTCTCAGTAATCAGCGCAGAATGAAAATCGAAATCCTAAATATTTAGTGTGTGTTCGTCTAACAACATTTGGTAAACTATTTAGAGTGTTCTTCCGATCTTAATGTAAGCGTTGGAGAACATTTGGTGACATATTTAGAGTGTAATTTGCCACGGCGGCCATCTTGGATTTTTTTCGAAGAGGTATGGTCGTCATTTTGAGTCAAAATCAAACTTCCTTCAAACTTTCCCAATTGAGATAACAAGCCTAGATATGTTGTGTGTGAAAGTTTGAGAACATTTGATCGCCTATCAAGAGTGTTTTTATCTCGATATTTGCCACGGCGGCCATCTTGGATTTCTTTAGTCAAAAATCAAAATTCCTTTAAACTCTCCCAAATGAATGAGCCTAGATATATTGTTTTTGAGGGGTTTATTTGGTATCCCCATTTTATACATGGTATCACCATAAAATAAAATAAAATGAAATAGGATAAAATTATTATTGGCTTTCTAGTGCCAGAGTTAGAGGACCCTGAAACATTCCCAATGTACGCCATTTTGGATTTTAAAATGGCGGCTAAATCGACTGACTTGACCAACTTCTAAGGACTCTATCTTCTTTGTTTTTAACATTAATGCGTTGAAAATAGACAGGATGATACTCCGCATACAGCTGTACATTTCGATTACCATGTGACATTGCCATGGTAACGTAACATCTGTAAATTTAGGTGACAGCTGTCAAAATTGGACTTTTTGCCGCAAAATGCTGACTCAGCAAGACATCGCGCATTTTCAAATTGTCATGGAAAGTTATTGTGCCGAGTTTCAAGTTTATTGGCCTTCCGTTGCCAAAGCTACAGCACCCTGAAACATTCCTAATGTCCGGCATCTTGGATCTGAAAAGCAGGTTTTGCCCCCATTTTGCTGCCCTCTATCTCCCAAACGTTACTATCAGCCACGCATCATTCCAATAGCTATCCAATGAAATTAAAAGAATAGCGCTAGTTAAAAACGCCGGTTTTACGAACGTTTAACTCTCTCTGCACGCCAAACCACTGGCTCTGTGAAACTGAAACGTAGCCTGCGAATCACCGGACAAATCATTTAACTTGATTGCCCGAAGCTCTTTCAATAATGTTTAGTCAGCATTTTTCACTAGCGTTCTCACCTCGAGCCGGCAATTCACGAGAAAATGTAATGTTGCTATGGTTAAAAAAATGTAGAAAATAGAGTTAGTGTTTTAAACTTAGTTAAGTCTTCGGCATGTTGTTTTAGAGGAAACTTCTCGTGCGATGAACGAAAAAAACAACGGAAAGCCAAGAATCCTTGACAACAGGGCCCGCGAAAGCCGAACGCCTGATGCAAATTGGCACCCAAAATAACTATTTTGACCAATTTGAAAAATACCTCTATCCTCTTTGTCTTTAAAGTTAATGAGTTAAAACTTGGCAGGATGATAGTTTGCATACAGTTTTACATTTTGATTACCATGTGACATTCAAGTTGTTATGGTAACGTGACATCTAAATTTGAGTGACGGCTTTCAAAATGCCGAAAAATGCTGACTCAGCAAGAAATCGTGCATTTTCAAAAATGTAATCAATATAACTCATCATTTTAAGTTATTTTGCCGAGTTTTAAAGTGCAACTAACCCAAAATTTTTTATTCGTTTAAATAAATGTACTTGTTATTTGAAACTTAACTGCGAAATTTTTTTTGGATTTGGTTGAATCCTGGATTTTCTATGCCCCGGCAAAGTGACCAAAAACGCCGCCATTTTTGTTCACGGCCGCGTTTTTGACTGGGAATGAGTTTAGCGGCTAGTGACGTCAACTGACGAGCCTTGGATCCTTCGCGTCCACTCATTTCCTTCAGGAAGATGCGATACACATTCGAAAAGTGTGTAGAAACGCCTTCCAGGTGCGTTATTGGCCGTTGCAGTAACACCCCAGATTTAGAGAAAGGTATACTATACCATTCTAGAGCGATCGTCGAGAAAATACGAGAAAGACGGTGGATGTAAACTCAAGCGAACGAAGTAAAGTGGGACTGTGAGAGCCATTGCTCAAGAACTCCGTCTAGAATTTGTCCGCGCACTTCTAGCAGGCTGACTTCCAAAGGCTATTTAACTCGGTTGAAGCCAACCCAACTAGCCATCGACCAAATGGTACCGAGAACCTATCTCTACCATCGCTACAGCCAGAAATGTAAGCCCATGAAATTCAGTAGCGCGAGCGTAGAATCCGAGCATTCATCCGTAGTATCGCGCATCTGTATTGGCGTTAACATTTCACCCTCGTGCGAAGCAATTTCAGGAATATTGATGAAAGTCAAAGACGAATTTCTTTCGATGGATAAAATAGGAAAAATGACAAAAGATTTGAACTCCAAAAGTTTTTCTGAGGCCGGGAAATAAGCAGTGCGATAAACCGTATACTCATTGTAATATCAATGCGGACTACAGAGGGAACAGGTCCACTTCGCTTATCGAGGTTTAAAAAGTGTTATTTATTTGACGGTTTTTACTTCAAAATTAACTTAGTTCACTATGGTGGTTATTTGGAGTAGCAACGACAAACGTTTGAGGATGTCAAAGCTGTAGTGATGTTGCTTGTTACCTTTCAGCTTGTTTTTTTATGGCTTCAATTTCCAGGCCCGAGCAAGCCGCGCGGAGCAAGCCGATTTTCAATTGATCGAAAAAGCCGCGAGCGAAAACTGCGACAGTTACTTGGCTTTTGTAAAAATCAAAACCCTCTAAATGGTAAAAAGCTGGCATTTAACAGAATAACCATTGCTTTACAAAATACATACTCGCTAAAGCAAAAATATAAATGGTCATTCGGCTCGCGCAGATCGATGCATGGGAGTACTATAGGTGACAATAATTGCTTACCATTGACTGACTTCTATCTAAGCGGTCCTTTGTGCTTTCTTTTCGACTCTTCGTTCGCTTTGACCTCCTTTTCGCATTTAGTTGTCCATTCCAGGTGACCGGGCAGTTCATCCAAGAAGATATCTTACTCATTGCTGCTTGAAGTATCGATTGCGAGTCTATTTGTTCACATCTGGTTTGACAAGTATTAGTGATAAGACTAACCAAGAATCCACTCTTTCTTTGCCGTCAAGTCTAGCTTGAATTGCTTCCTCTATAGCTTCTTGTCTTCTTCTTCTTCCTCCTTTTCGTATTTCTTCAGCCATTCCTCGTCCACATACGGTTCGTCGGCATAAGCGAAAGCCATCCCATCTGTGTGCTTCGATCATCACGAGAAGCTTGCGGCCCGTGCATCTTCCACTTTGATCTCAACATTTTTGTGTCATAGTCTTCCGAATTGTAACTAGACTCCGAATTTGAGTCACTAGATGACAAATCTAGTTTGTGTTAAAATTCTGTGGCTTTCGAAGATAAAACGGCTCGGAAATAACGGAAAGAAAATATACGCTTGATAGATGCCCAGTCAAATGCTTGTAAACATGGTAAATCTAGTCTCCGGTTTTGATGTCACATTGCTCGACCCAGGACCCCAATTTGCGCGGTGGTGAACATGGAACACCTGACTTTAAACAACTGTAGAAACGCGGGGATTTTATCAATCACGATAATTTTTTCGCAGACGTGATCGGGGCAATAGATAGATTTTAATGAGAGAAAAAAATTTGGGGGGTTAGTTGCACTTTAAGTTCATTGGTCTTCCGATGCCATAGTTAGAGCACCCTGAAACATTGGCGAATGTCCGCCATCTTGGATCTGAAAAGCAGGTTTTGCCTCCACTTTGCTGCCCTCTATCTCCAAAATGCCTGCATGGTTTCTGTTTTAATTACTAGCAGCAACGCATCTTTCCAATAGATATCCAACGAAATTAAAATAATAGCGCTAGATAAAAACGCCGCTTACCAGTGGCACTGCAAACGCACCCATAATTTTCATGTACTATGCACGTCCAAAGGAGGGTTTCACGAACGTTTAACTCTCTCTGCACGCGAAACCACTAGCCCTGTGAAACTAAAACTTAGCCTGCGAATCGACCGGACAACAACATTTAACTTGATTTCCCGAAGCTTTCCCAATAATGTTTAGTTAGAATGTTTCACTTGTGTTCTCGCCTCGAGCCGGCAATTCACGAAAAAAATGAAATGTTGTTATGGTTAGAAAAAAATATAGAAAATAGAGTTTTAAACTTGCGAAGCCAAGTCTTCGGCATGATGTTTTAGAGGACACTTCTCGTGCGATGAACGGGAAAAAACAACGGAAAGTCAAGAATCCTTGACGACAGGGCCCGCAAAAGCCTGATACAAAATGGCGCCCAAAAGAGCTGTTTTGACCAATTTGGAAGACCTCTATCTTCTTTGTGATTGTCCGCATACAAAGGTAAATAATTTTGATGATACTTGGCAAAAGCAATCAACCTTTGTAAGAATTTATAGGTAAGTAAATAAACTCTCTTTGGAAGATAAGTCTCCGCCAATGAAAGGAAAGATACGGCGATTATAACCTAAACTGAACGGAAACTGGGCAACATACTGTGCCTACTTTGTTCGCTACACTGAGCGATCAATTTTGACTACCCGTTAAAATTACTGATATCGTTGATCTATTTAAGTAATCTCCATTGACATTGCCATAAAATAGTACATTTTCGAAAGGAAACATCAAAATTAGTGCAAGTTCTATTCTTTAATACCTCAATGACAAAAGTGCGCATTTTGGTTGATTTCCCGCCACATTTAGTATTTACACTTATAAATCGCCCCAAATATGCAAGGTAAAGCAGAAAAAAACATATCATGCTATCATCCATACAGTTTCACACTCTCGTGTAAAATTTCAATCACATTGGTTAGAAATTGCAAGTTTTATTGATTTTTTATTTTGATTTCCCGCCGCGAAAAAAAATTAACTGAAACTTTGCACATACTTGCTTTATTGTATTTTAAGTACGTGTGATTTTTTTGAGCCTATTCTCTCTTAAACTACCGAAGATACATTTTTTTTATAACATAACTTCAGCGAAGCGCGCGCTCTGATTGGTTAATTGCGCGACTCCATATGCCCATGGTACACTCTGACGTCATTGGTTTGTTTTCGCGCGCTTGATGTTTCACTGGTCGCTCACTGTCAGTTCTCGACGTAGTGACAAATCTGCATCTAAACTGGAAGTTTTGAATGACGAAATTACCACAAATCATGCAAGATGAATTATAAATCGGCTGAACAGCCTTGAATTCAACTAAGCAGGCAAAGCAGATAAAATATTTTGTCGATATATGACGCGAAGTCACGAAGTGCTGGAGTGTCATCGGGATAGCAAGTGGAGCCGGTGAAAGTTTTCTCGGAGCAGGGTTGTTGTTGATTAAGCTTATGTGGATTATTCTGGGAGAAATTTGCAACTAGAATAAAGGTTAGTTCAGAAACTCTGCTTCCGAAACTTATTTTGGAGTGTAAGTACTGAAGCTGAGCCGTGCGACGGTATTAATTCTCGGAATGAATTTTACTGAATGAAAACTTTGCCGTGTAGATGTTTGTTGTTCAATCTTCCAGGTTACACCGTAAAGCGAAAATCAAATTATTCAATTAATTTTTTTTCTTTCAGTGAATATATGAAACAAGTAAATGCCATTTTATCGTTGGCCTGTTCAAATTTTATTGTCACTGACTGTCAATTAACCTTGAGTCAATTTATTGAGGAGCTTTTTCGCGCAATTCAAGAGTAGGATTTCGACAGCCGATTCGTGTAAGATTAAAACTGTTTGCAGTGTTATGTTATAAAAGAAATGGTAAACGCTACAGCTGTGCGTACATCGAGTTATGAATGCACTTGGGAGTTTGCTAAACACTCAAGTAGCTAGAAGTAAGTCTTACGCTTCTTTCGTACTTTTTCTTAAGTATTGGTCTGGTTGAAAAAAAAATGGTGGATGTGATTTCTTGAGCTTTGAATCTAGTACTGGACATGCAAGTACACTGGACATTTTTCAAAAGTCCAAAAATCCAAATTCCTTCAACAAAGGTAACATGAGGTAATGGTATGGGAGTCGGGTGAATCATAAATAACGGTGGTTTGCGCGAAAAAAACGTTTCCAGGGATTTATTTGTGTTTTTCGAGAAAGTGGTTGTTTTCCCGCCACTTCAAAAATTAAACAGCTGTAAATTCATGAAACATTAACAAAAACGAAAACCGTGCACTGGATCATGAAGAATAGTAACAATAGATCAACCCTGGTGAATTTCAGGTTGTGACATAATGTTTAAAGGTCAAATGCAATGAAATTTTAATAAGATTAGTTTTAAGTCGAAATCATAGGGAATATTATGAATAATCATATTCTGAAGTTTGAAACGATTTAAACAAAACGTCGCCGAGATATTCGACTTTGAAAACCGCCTTTTTTTTCGCTTCCACAAACGGAAGCGTTCGGGCAAACTTCGGAAAATTGTCGGAAATGGGTGGCTCACCACATATGACGTCACATACACGCGCGAGTCCGCGAGAAGAGCGGAATTGAAATTCTGCAGTTTCAAACATCAAAAAGTGTGGTGTTTTATGCTGCTTTTAACTGTAGCAACTGTTCAAATATGTCACTTAAAGTGAATTCACATTCCTATAAACTAGTCGCGATTATTCCAACACGTCCAGGAGCTGAATTCGCAGGGACAGAGTTCAAGTCCAGATAGAGAAAAGAAAATTCACCGTCGTGTGTTCACGTTCTCCATAATACCGTGAATTTGGTCATTTGACGTTGTTGTTTTGCAGAGGACGGCAAAGAAATGTACTAAAATGCAAAACGCACGTGCGGAGCAATTGTACTACTAATGAAATATATTGTTTTGTGACGTTCTCGTTTCCGTCGCCGTCGTGGTTGTTTAAGGTCCCTAATCAGGCGTAAGCTTTTTTACATTCCCTAACGACGAGAAGAGATGCAAGGAATGGATGAGATTAATTAATTTGTTGTATTTGAGCATTTTCAAAGGAGATGTCAAGGTCTTCATCCATTTTCGTCAATACCGGCTATGGAATAATCTCCGAACAAACCCAGAACGCTTGACTCAAGCAAATTACAAGCTTCAAACACGCGCGAAAACACGAGCGAAAACACGCGTGAAAACAAGCTCACCACATATGACGTCACAAAAACAGTAAATTCGTTTCCATTCCAAGCGCGGTCATTTCTGGTTCGTTTTCGTTCAGCCGTCGGAAATTCTCGGAAATTGTCCATGTTGTGCCTTTTAAGCGCCGCAAACCAGCTTTTGAGGGTTGAGTATGATTGATGCCAGTATAAAGAACAGTTTTCGCGACAAAAGAAAAAATACCAAATTTCGTTGCATTTGACCTTTAAACAAAGCAGATATGGCACTACAGAAAAATTGCCAGCGTTACGTTAGAGCAACAGTGTGACAAGTTGTATTTTAAAAAAACTTACATTCAAGCTTCCTAATAATGACACTGTCTGTAGAGGAGATGGATGTGACACCTGAAAGGCAGCCACTCCTGGAATCGGCTTGAATTCTGCAAGTAGAAAAAGCAACACCTCTTAATTATAATTCATACAATAATCAACTTCTTAAACAAGAAGTTCCGCTATAAAAGGGATGGTACCTCCCACATTTCACACCTTTCAGGTGCGAAATGCAAATTTGTACTCTTGCAGTCGTGGCACGTTGTCGAGTCAAGCGTCCTGCAAACTAAACATGCTTCAAAACTTGCTAATGTTTAACAGAACATTCTTAGAAAAAATTAAACAAATTTATCAGTAACGGTCGTACAAAAAGCGCAGGTTGTTTGTCAGCTGTTTACGCTTTGATGGTTCATTGACAATTAGGTGTGAGAATGGCCAGGCCAGTACCCTTTTTATACCGGAACTTCTTTTAACTGGTCCAGCCCAGCCTATTCAGAAATAAATATAAGGTAAGCACAGGAGCTCCTGTAAGCATAAGCATTTACCACTTTCTTTAAAAGGTTTATTTTATTTTCAAAGCATTTGAAAAGAGGCATGACATCCTGTTAAGCCACAAATGCATGGATCTCCACTGATGTAAACAAGAGATGAAACGGCTAGTGAGAACTTTACCAACTGCTATACAAAATGACTCCTGTGGCTGGTGATGCAACTGATCGACCCGTGATACTCAGGGACTGTGGGGGGGGGGGGAGGGCATAAAGTAAAATCAAAGCAAGAATAGGGGGGGGGGGGGGGCTGAAGGTAAAATAAGTCACTCAAGAGAGGGGGGGCTTAACATTTTATTTCAAGTACATATTACATTGGCGAATCCATACCTATTTATAAGGTGGGGACCGAAAAATTTTCTGAAAATAACACACATGCTCTTTTCCTTCTGCTATGGCTCTGTTGTACATTGCTACGGAGGTGGTGTTTGTTCCAGACGCGGATGTCCAACAATGAAACATGTAGTAGCAGCTCTTCTTTCTGTTATAAAATTTTAATCCACAGGTGCGTGTAGAGAAAATGCAGGGTACTTGTATAAAGATAAAGGTGTGTGTATACTGTGAGGGGGGGGGGGGGGGGGGGGGGGGGGTCGTACATAATTTCTGACTGATTAGAGGGGGGGACAATAACTAAATTCACTCATTTAGGAGGGGAGGGGGTGGGGGTATTACCTAATATTGTCCTACATGAAGCCCATTTTCCAACCCCCCCCCCCCCCCCCCCCCCTGATAATTATTGCACAGTCCCTCAAATCACGGTTTATTCAATAGCGCCTTTCATAACAAAATTATTAACAGAAAAAAGGCTCAGTGGACTCAGAAAATTATACGTCGAGCAGATACATCAGAATGCATCCACCCAAAATGGTGGCAATAAAGGAAAACAAGCCATAATAATTTGTAGTTTCCTCTTCGAGCTATATTCAGATGTACACTTTAAAATTATTATCATATCTGAAAATCAAAAAATATAACGTGGAAAAATAGTGTTTCATAGCATTTGAAAATCATGGTGATTCGAGACGTCACAAATTTGATCAAACATTCAACTACTTTATCATTGAAACGAAGATCGTGTTGTTTCCTGATGTCAAGATCATATGCTTATCGATAAATATAATGACAAAGTGTATCCCAGTTTTTGCAAATTGTATTCAAATCCAGCAATTATGTAACAAGGTACCAGAGACGCACGTCTTATCCCATGTACATACTTAACAATTATTCCATTCGCCCTTGTTGGATACGAGGTGATAGATAGCCGACGAGCGCGTAGCGCGAGTTGGCTATAATCATCTCGTATCTAACAAGGGCGAATGGAATAACTGTTTTTATAAAAACTTCAGTAACTTTAGGTGAAAACATCGGTAATTACTTTTTAAACAAGTATAAATCGACTGAGTGATTTTTCAGTTCGATTTAAATGAAGCATGATTTGTATGAAAACAGCGGCAAACGTCTGGCAACCGGCGCGCGGGTATTCGGTAAACAAGCTGAATGAAAATAGAGCTGCAAGACAGAATTTTCTTCGGATTAATATTCGCTGTTTCTTCTAAAGTTTCGTATATTCTGGACAATTCTGCAAAATGTGGAGCTGAACATTTTTCATTTTACAAGTTGAAATGATGGACAGCTGAACGGGTTGTTTATACGGCGTGACAATCGTGCACGTCTGCAGAATTGTGTTGAGACGAGCGAAACTGGGCCAGTTAGGGCCTGATTACATGGCGAATTTTCAGCCGGGCTGAAATTTCAGCCCGGTTAGGGGGCTGGAATTTTGTTGCGATTACATGACAGTTTCAGCCCGGGCTGAAATTTCAGCCCGGGCGCCAAATTTGAATTTGCGCGGGAAGAGTCATCAGAGAATCAGGGGCGATTTGAATAACCGGCAACTTATTTACATATCGGCTGAACGTTTGAAGAACGAAGCTTTTGTTATATTCCATTTTCGATTTGAAATTCGCGACACATCGAATAAGATTTTCGATTTTATCTCCCTTGTTCCACTGGAACCTTTTTTCCATCTTGTTTAAAAACACAGGAGCGATTTTACAATAACCGGCAACTTATTTACATACCATACCGGCTGCACGTGTGTATAAAAACAAAAGGACCATTCTCATTCAATGACATGCAAATACGTTGCCGGGCATTCTACAATTTAGCCAAAACACAATCACTGCGCATGCCCAAGTTCACTTTTCAGCCCGGGCTGAAATTTCATTCCGATTACATGGGTTTTTTCAGCCCGTTTTGCCGGGCTGAAAATTCCAGCCCGGTTTCTCAAACCGGGCTGGAATTTTCAGCCCGGGCTGAATTTTAGGCCGGGCTGAAACCTTGTCCATGTAATCGCTAACTTCATTTCAAGAGGATTTGATTCGGAGGCCGGGCTGAAATCTCAGCCCCCTAACCGGGCTGAAATTTCAGCCCGGGCTGAAATTCGCCATGTAATCAGGCCCTTAAAATCAAGTTTACTGAAGTCAAGAGCAAAGGAAAGAGTCAATATACATGTATACATGGATGGATAGAAAAATAATAATTTCACTGTGAAGTGATATGCGGTACCTTCACCAACGCTTCGTCTCCGATGGATATTTATTGTGCTGATTTTAAAAGCTTAGTCCAGATGGAATTAACAAGCTTCTTCGAAATACAAGGTAACAATACTGAATAGGTTAAGCTTATAAATTTGTAGTGTAATTCATTCATTTTGAACGAATTTGTGCAGATTTGTATTGGTTTCCGGATTGTCCCGTAAAATTTTCAGGCTTCCTTTAAACAGCTGCTTTAAATAGTGCTCGTTCAGTTGCATTTGTTGTACATTTACAAGCATTTCCCATTAAATATTTCGTTCCAAACTTTGCTGCATTTTCTAGCAGTTTTGTTACGTCGTCTTCAGTCAATTCTGCCGTGAAACAATTTTCTCCGGCGCTCATTGTTCCTTGGAGATAGGACAAAATTCAGCTAGCTCTCTTTCTCGCCGGCGCGTTCATGGTATAAATAAACAATAGCCTCCATTTGGCGAGGAAATATGCTCTGATATTTGTCCGCGGACATTATCTGTTCCGAGAAGCGAACAGTTTTCCGAGAGCGAAGCTCGAGGAAAACTGTGAGCTTCGAGGAACAGATAATATCCAAGGACAAATATCCGAGCATATTTTTGAAGCCAAATGGAAGCTATTGCAGTTATTATCCTTCGAATATTTTTTCACAATGCCGCTCTGTTTGCTGTGAAAGATCTCGGTCGGCCAAGCTGTTAAACATCAAAATAATTATGTTGGCGTTCAAAAATATTTCTAGTCTGTTCAAAACAATCAGTTTTATTTAATTTAGCAATTTATTTGAGACGAAAACTGAACCTGCGAACGTGAAACGCAAATTTTCAAAACTGGGGAATATCACTTGGGGAATATCACCCGGATATTCCCCAGTTTTGGCTGCGTCACGTCACGTGTTTAGACCAATCGCGCGCGAGAAAAAATGTTGATGGATTATAATGGTATTTACAATATACTCACCACAGGATATCGTAATTTTGGACAATCTGATTGGTTCCCTACTCAAGGCATATGAGGCAATGTACCATTACTACCTGATTTGGGAATCCCGCTAATTACGATAAATATCCCATTTTTCCTCTGTTTTTTCCTTCCGTTCTTTCCCCAGTAATTTTTTTAAATTGCAATATCCTGTGGTGAGTATATTATACTACGCCTCGTTGGCTATGATTTAATGTACGACTCGATTTCGTGGAATAATTGTTAAATATCCAATGGCCTCTAAGCCAATCAAAACTCTAGAAATGCATTATCCAATGGTTCAGTTTTTTAATAAATAACAATTACCGTTAGTCATTTGAAATCGAGTTGTCCTATCATGTCCCCACCAACCAGCAAACCTATAGAAAAATGAAGTTGAGTCAACTTAGATTCTGATTTTTAGTGGGAATGCTCAAGCAACTGAGAAAGGAAGTTACTTCAGTCAGGTGAATAACACAGCCGAACCTCCACTAATGAACACTCACCGATAGTCCCAGTCATTACTTTAACCCTTTCACTCCCATAAGTGCTAAGTTCAAAAGCGAGGCAAAAATATTGAATTTCATTTTGAAAAATTGTCAAAAACAAACAGTACCACATTAAAATACTGTTCAGTAGTTTTCATTTGAATGGTCACACACTAGGGTTTCATCCACATCATTAAAAGGTACAACCACATTTATTGACTCAAGGTTTGACTCTGGGAGTGAAATGATATGAAAGGGTTAAGAGTCATTATTTAGAACCTCCCATTGGTGTTAACCACTGGTAAACAGATGTGGAAATAGTAATTCAGCACTCACATCTTGTGCACAGTGAATATTAAATTGAGCGAAAGCAGAGTTTTCGCAGTTCAGCCATGCATAAATCTTTTTATTCTTCCCTATTATGTTACACTACGTTCCATAAACTGACACAACCAGTAACTGGACACTCCAACATGGACCCAAATGACCTTTGGGTCCATGTTTGAGTAGGTGTCTCCTTATTATTACAGGAGATTAATCTGTAACAAGTTTAATTTAGAAAACCTATTGTAATGTGATAAAATAAAATTATGTTTAATGTACTATGGAAATAAATTGTGTGACCTGCCATGTGGATAAACAGTCCAGGCAGTTACAAAGAAAGCCAAGAAGATATCTGAGGATTCAACTGATTCGGACCCTTCTGGTCATGGATCCGAATCATCTTACAGCATCGGTCAGAGTACACTACATTCTAATGTGTTGATTTGTGATTGGTCGATCTTGCACAACTTACTTTGGAAGGTCAAAATTATAGGCATGTTTTTCATGTACAAATGCTCCTCCTATTCCGCCAGGTCCAGAATTAAGATACTACAAGAAACAGTTAATGATCAATTTACACACTTTGCTGATCGAGGTACATTAAATAAACACTTGTAAAATATATCTTACATGTACATCTGTTCATATAGTTACCACAATAAACAATACCCGGCAATAAGTAGATACGCGCATATGTTCTATTGCAAATCCATGACTCTGATATGATAGGTGCTGTCATTGTTGACTAACAGTAGACTGAAAGCTCAAGGTTTTCAATCAGCTGAATAGTTGGTAAGGGGTGAAGCCCCAACTATCAAATTCGATAGAAACAGAGAGTGAGCAGTCTAATTGTTTAAATGTAGCATATATAACCCATTAAGGTGGTCGGTAACGGTTTACAGCCCTTGCGCTTTGATTGATCGATACTGCCACCTTATATCAGTTGATGTCAACATAAAGGTATCAAACGATTGCCCAATCATCGGTGAACAAGTTATAATCATCTTCTTGACATAATAGGTTACCATAGCAACAGTATTACCTGTCAAAACACCCTTACTTTTAGCTTTAAGTGCTTACAACTCAAAAACGAGCCCGGTGACCCCCGTTTTTTTTTATAATTGAATAATGATCAACATGTTAAGATACAGCTTTTTGCAAAGTTTAAAAAAATTCCTCGTAGGGGATTCAGAGCCACCTTAAATTTTCAAAAATTTGGCCGCCGCAAATTCGTATTAAGATGAACGGAAAATCAATACCAGCACCTGAAAGACCACCTCTTTTTGGTAATCGTACGAAGTTTCGTTAGGTTAGGTTCTACCTGAATCGAGAAAACGGAAGTTGAAAACTGGGAAATTTATAGACGTTTGTATGACTGGGGGTATACGCCATACGTCCAGTCATCCAGTCATGCAAACGTCTCTAAATTTTCCAGTTTTAAAGTTCCGTTTTCTCGATTCAGGTAGAACCTAACCTAACGAAACCTTGTACGATTACCAAACAAGAGGTGGTCTTTTAGGTGCTGGTATTGATTTTCCGCTCAGTTTAATTTTAATAATTTGGAATTTGTGGCGGCCATTTTGGAGAAAGGTCTATATGGATTTTTGAAAAAAATGACAGGCTGTCAGTTTTTCAAAGTTTCAAGTTTGGCTCGGAAATCTTTCAAATTTTGCAAAAATGTTGTTGCAGTATGGAATTTCTTCAAGAAATTGCTTTTTATCATTTATAGTTACAGTTTATTAAGTTCTTATTCCATAAATTTAGGGACCTTTTTGTGCATTTATAACAGTTTTGAGCAAATATGCCGGAACAGTGTCCCTTTATTTATTAATGTTTTTGTTCAACACTTTTCGGTTGAAATGGACAAAAAGTCTGAGTGTGAGCCTTCTATCGATCAATAGTACAGTAGGTGCCTGTGTAGCCAATCAGATTGGAAGTCAATATTGCCAGTCACTGGGTTATGCTAATCGCTGATAGACCATGATCATGTACATATGCATGTAAAATGTAAGCCCGTGAAAGGGAAGATAATTATTCTTTATTGTTGGCTTAGTTGTTTTACTGCTATCCTCTCCAGGGGGGGGGGGGGGGGGGGGGGGGTACTCCCATATGTAAGCTATACATGTATCCTTAAAGTGCCCATAACCTTTTTTTATTTTCTCATCTGAATCTAAACATCTCCAAAGGGACTTCTGCGAGAACATTTTGCAATTCGCACAAAACGCGAATTTTTTTATGAATATTTTAAATTTTCAAAATTCTATTTTTTGCGGTATACCCGTCCCGCTGTTAAGAAGGCCGACGGGCTCGCATGTTCCTTTATCTACGTCACAGTTCCTTTGTCTGAAGTCACGTGTTCCTTAATCTACATCACAGTTCCTTTGTCCGAAGTCACGTGTTCCTTAATCTACGTCACAGATCCTTTGTGAACCGAGATGGACCAAGAGGAGACTAAGGCAAATGGTGAGCCAAAATGTATCAACAAAGCGATTTTTAAACAGAAAAGAAATAAAAACAACGTGTTCACACAATTCTAAGTTATCATTTTCCCTTAAATAGGGGGTAATTTTTTGGTTTTTGGAGGGTATCAATTTTCGATTTTCTAACCTTCAATAGGGCTAAGGGTAAGGGTTTAAGGGTAAGGGTTTAAGAACCTTCGCAGCACAAGGGTATCCTCTATAGTGTCAAAGACAGTGACTGGAACAAAACAAGTCATGAGCAGCTTACCTTGTATGTGCACCAACAAGCAAAGTCCACATTCCAATCATGAAGTTGCAGTTCAACATTCCCAACAGCATGAGCTAAATCCCAGCCAACAACACAGCCCTGAATTACAACAATTACAAGGTGATCAAAAATATTCCATCACTGTATAATGTTATCAAATTACAGCATGTGCATTTACATGTATATGGTGTATTCAATGTCTTAATGGCTTTGAACAAAAGGGCCGGGCGGCTGACTGGAGTACACATGCATACCTGTACATTAAAAAAAGTACAAAACAAAGCAGAACTACATAGATGTTTATTATAACATATTGAACTAGCGTGAGGTCCGTATTGGGGAAATATTAGTCGAGTTATTTTTTTGCAAGTTTATGGACAAAGCCAATAAAAGCGAGGTCCATAAACTTGAAAAAATGAATGAGACCAATATTTTCCCCAATATGGACCGAACAAGCTAGTTCGGTAAAGTACTTATTACAGTACCGCTCAAAAGTATTATTTATAACATACAGTGCATTTGCCGCAATTTTGCCTCGGTCGAATCGCGGCTCAAGGCTGCAGTTTGACCTCTCAGCAAAACCCCGTCTGACTGCTTTAAGTAATACTTTCGAGCGGTACTGTGTATAATGGCTTTTTTTTAACTTTGCTAATAAATTAATGCAACCATTCTCGACTAACACGAGCGCGCCAAAGTTAATAAGCATTCACAGGCCACATGGCAAAAAGTTCAGTTAACCAGAATTGTCTGCCAGACATAAAGAAAAATGTTTCTACTTAATAGAAAACAGTTTTCTTTTGTTCAATGTTCCATAAAAGGAAATCAGCGAAATGAGTTCATGAGTGGTCCATCTTAGCGGTCTGTATTGCAAAATTCGGACTGCTCAGGGAACCAATCAGAATGCTCCATTTCATATTATTATTATTATTATTATTATATTGCATGGACCATGCAGTTTGCCATATAATAAATGACTGTACATCATTCTCAGTTTTACCTTTTTCTGTGCAGAAGCAGTAATCCTTTTCATGTCAAAATATTGCCCAGTATAGAATTGGACACCTGAGAAGCAGAAACTGTTGTTATCAGACTGGAGTCATTTTAAATTCACATATTATACTCAAATATATTTTCTATACATTCTGCATAGATGCATGGTATTTTTATTTTGAGGAAAAGGGTCCGTGAATCATGATCTGGACTTACCACTAAACAGGACAAGTGCTATGGCATCTCCCTGATCCTCAATAATGGAGAGAATGTCTTCTGTTCTAAGTAACTCTTCACCCTGGGCAATAGGCAAAGTGACAATTGATTCAAAGCTTTAATTTAAACTCAATTTTGTACTTAGTAATACCTTTTTATTTGCAACTCTGTGTACGTGTATTGTGTAGATTGTATCTGTTTCAGTGTAATTTGATGTTAAAATAATCAATTGTTTTGTAGCTGTGCCTGCCAAATCCACTACTTGCTCATGCATGGCGCTTTACAATAAAAAATATTAGAAAGATAAACAGACAATAATCAAAGGCCCCTTTACGCCGTCATGTTGGGTAACGATTTTCACACTTTGCAGATATAAATTTTACTTTTAATTACTATCAAGCAATCCCCTCTCCAAAATAGAAATTAAGTCATGATCCACGCAAGAGGTAGGCATCTGAAATGCACGGAACGTAGAAAGGTGTCTTCAATTAATTATTGATCGAATTAAAATATTGGCCTCTGATTGGCTGAAAAGTCTAACTTGGGCCAAAAATGATCGTAAAATGATTTTTTGTACTATTTTTTAACGCTAAATTCGTTCCCAGCACCATCATCTTTGTATATGCCGAGTTTTGTTGTTGCGGAAACAAAGACTCCGCACTTAAAACAAGCGCTCGCTCTGTTTTCTTGCCGCGCTTCCTTACGAGCAGGCTATCTTCCCAGGTAGAAATCTTGTTAAGATCTTGTAAGAATCTTATAAGAATGAAATTAACATAAAAATCTTAGTATCGCTTTCGCTTTATCTTATCACCTTCACTGCTCGCGCAACGCGCAAAACCCAAACAAGAGAGCCTTCCCGCAGGCTATTGCTATTGCCGCGCCGTCTATGAAAATATCTGGTCCGAAAATACTTTTTCTTAGTATCCATGTGCCGCTTTTAAATGTAATGTTTGTTTACATTTTCCTCCAATTCTATTGGTTGGTTATTTGACAAATGAAGCGTAACGAGTTGTCACCAAGTTGACACCTCGCTAGGGGTGGCATTCAAGAATCCAGGCCTCACGTGCAGGCTCTCATTTCTCGGCCCACTCCCTCACGCTCCAAGCTCGAACATCACGATCGCGCTCCGCGCTTATCGCGTGAATCCCAAAAGAGAGCTTACTCGCAGGCTAATCTTAGGCAAGTCTATAAAGTCCACAAACACCCATATCATACCAACAATAAATGTGTTATGCAATATGCGTTACCCAACATAAATCGAAAGCTCTTATGAGCAACTTGTGAATGTTATGAAAGCCACTGAAAAATTAGGAATTTTTACTATTGGAAAGAAAAATTAAACTGATCGTGGTTGCATAAAAACAGTCATTTCTCTATGTTCCGCAGGTTCCGCGGCTCCACGGTTCCGCAGCTCCACGGCTCCACGGTTCCACGGTTCTCCGGTCTACAGCTCCAAACAGACATGTGGCTTGTGATCGCCGAAAATCTGATGTAATATATCTTAAAAGTCTACAGTCTCAAGAGCGTCTTTATAAAGTCCTAAGAAAAACAATGAACGCAAACAAATTCGATGCAACGTGGCATAAATGTTATACCGTAGCGCCGTTTCAGTCGAAGTCCGCAGTTCATGACTTGAAAATCGAAGGACTCGATCCAAACACGGAAGATCAGTTCAGCGCGCGCTTCAAAACAATGACCTGTTTTTCGGCAGTGTAACTGTTACGACAATACAAAGACATCTCTGTGTTAATTTTCAGCCCAGAATTGATGCGGGTCGAAGTGGTCAACTGGTTAGGGCTGCGAGCTCCAAATTAAAAGCTCGATGAATGGAGACGCCGGTTCAAATCCCAAAAGTGTAAAAACGAAAAATTAAATAAAGAAAGAAATACACCTAATTGCAATAACGTTGTCATATAAAAAGAAAAATGAAAAAAGCCAAAAAGGAATTAATTAGGTTAATAATCAAAGCTTGCAGCATTCTCATAGAACTCACACGTTTATAGCTGTATATTAATCGTGTAATTAAGATAAATTGAAGACGTACTTGTATTTTGAGGCCGTTTCTTCGACATGAATGTAGTTTGTATGCCTAATTAATTCGTATTTGCTTTTTTCATTTTTCTTTTTTCTATGACAACGTTATTGCAATTAGGTGTAAATAATACTAAAAAAAAAGGAATAAAAATAAAACTAGAAAAAAAAACGGATAAGAAAAAATGAGATAAATTTATAATTTAAGGTGGCTCAAAACAGTTTTCATTTTTTGAGACTTATTAAAATCGACGTGCGATTTTTCTTCCTTGGAACTGGATTATCTTGATTGGTTTAGGTAATTTTTTTAAAGCAACTCTCCACTGTGCCTTACATGATATTTAAGTAATAATTTAAGGTGGCACTGTCACATGGCATAGCAACAAAGTTAAAACCCACTTTTTACCATCAGTCACATTTATCTGTAAAACTAAGCTGGTGACCCTATATTTTTATTAGACTAATCGATTAATTACACCCAGAAGGCGATCCAGAGAAAATTATAAAAAATTATGCGGAGGAAATTTTGCTTAAATTAAAAAAAAATGGAAATTACTGAATTGGAGTAATTTTTCTCCGCAATTTTTTTTACAATTTTGAAGATACATTCCACTTTTATTGGTAATTATTTTTTTACATTTAAAATTTAGGGTCACCCGGCTAGTTTTCGAGATATTGACCCTCGTGGATAAGGAAACTTTCGCGCGCGTGTCACGCGCAATTAAAATCTCGCGTTGACAAGATCGCTACTTGCGCACGCGTAAATGCAGTCCGCTGACCAAGAGTGAGCCTTTTACACGCGAGTCTTCGATGCTTTGGTTTTGGGCTCGAAAGGCCAAACGGCTCGAAATATAATGTGATCTTTCCTCCGAAGTGCCCTCTCGCGCGCGATCTCGCGCTTACGCGAGCGCTAGAGCCCAGGCTTCCCAAAAAAAGAAAACTGTTTTGAGCCACCTTATTGCATCAATTAATATTCATAACTTAAAGTTTACAGCCCATCAACCGAGCGAGCGAGCGAGTGAGTGAAAATTTGCATAATCAGTTTCCACAGCTAAACTCATTTCATTGCATTCACTCGTAATCAAAAGGCGCTTTCGGCCATCTCGTGTAACAAAGTGTTGCTATTTATGGTCAAATTAATTTGTTTTTTAATACTTTGAAATTAAAAGTAAATAATTTGTTTTTGTTAAATAATGTTTTTTTCTTATACATAGTTGTTTTTAGCAGCATTAAAATACTATACATTACTTAAACTTGTCACAACAATGTAATGGACTGTTCATTTAGAGACAACGGACTATGTACTTACAGGAGTTTGCTTTACTCCCTCAAATTAAACTGGAAACTGGGTTCAAGGAGATTGGCGGTGTGAAAAGAAAAGTGCAGACTAAATAATATTGTGATGGATAATAGAACAACAATTGAAGTCTGCAGCCTGTCCAAAACATTGCTTTTCTTACAACAGTAAATAACCGAAACTGCTTACATTAAAAGTTAAGATTATACACAACTATATGGAGTAAATAAAATAACCACCCATAACGGATTGAAAAGAAATATGGAAGGTAATCTTAGTGACACTAATAGCTGGATGACCAGGCTTGCCATCCAGCATACAAATCCTTTAAATTCTTCGAACTTTCAAACCACTATAAAATATCACGCTTACACATCAGCGGTCTCAAAATCGGCAACCTTACTAATTTCATCATGCTCTTTCCATTTCTGGCAACCATTTTGTACTACCACCTATTTTTATGATTGACATGGTCACGTGACCGTATTATGCAAAGGGCCATTAACTTCCTGTCACGCAAAATTCTCATGAGAAATGTGTGTCTCTCGTTTTTATATAATTGATAAATATATCAATCCTCAATTGTTCTGTCCAGGGTACTAATATGCGTGCAATGGCCAAAGTTGCAAAAATATTTTGAGTTGGCCACTGTGCGCTTATTAAAAGAAAAAATCTAAGCTTATGCAATGTAATGTAAAGTCATTGCTAATAAAGAAAATAAATCTAACACAATTTTCTCCTCTCCTTCCTTCCCCTCCCCTCTCATCTCCTTAACGCGATTTTCAAGGCAAAATTGTTCAAAATAAAGGAAATTAACGCGAACGAGAAATTAGCAATATTATAATTACCTGATGAAGGAAATTAAAAAGAATGCCATGAAGAAAACACATTTTGCTATGAGAACAGAAACAACGTTTTAACCCTCATTTTACTCATTTACTCATTTTACTCATAATTTTTACTCATTTTTATCTCGGGATGACGTCATTATGGTGTGAGCATTCGGTCACTCATGTCTAAGATGTGGACAAATCAATATTTTAAAGAAACGTATGAAAAATTGAATTTTTTTTTTTTTTTTTTTTTTTTTTTTTTGTTAAATTCATGTTTATTTATAGTTGACATTTGATCTTGATATTACAATGATTGGAATCATAGAAGTACAATATTTGGAATCGTGAGAGATCATAAATAAATAAATTACAAGTGTTTTGTGTAAGTAATACGGTCATTACAGTACATTGAAGGATGAGTTATTTAGATCGAAGACTGGGAGCTACAATGTCCCTGGTCTTCACTAAATATTACTGTCTAGTTGATATATATACATAAAACTACGGGGCATGCCAAAACCCCGGTTAAAAAGTGTGCTGATAGCGGCGTGACTGCCACTCGCGCCCGACAAAACGCGTGAAGTCCCAGGGGCAGTCAGCAGGTAACACCTGTCTGCGGCCGCCTACCGCCGGCTACCTCGGAGACCCCCAGCGAGATGGCATGTTAGGCGACCCACCGGTTATCCCTAGGGCTGCGAAAAGGGATACGGTGGCACGCCATACTGAATGAGACGCTTCCGCACCCCTCCGCCCCAGGCGAACCCCGGCAGGCGCGGTTAGTTGTTTGGTTCTTCTTGCATTGATTATTTATTTATTTATTTATTTATTGTATTGTATTATGTTGTTGTTTTCTTGAGTTTTTAAGGTCCTAAGCCCTGACCCCCCGGGATCGCCCCGGAGCGGCCCGGAGGTGTTCCGTGCTGTACGTAGAAGGCACGCCAACTCCCCGATCGCCCCCATGTAACGCTCCCAGGGGCCAGGATCAGGCTATAGGTTTAATATAAGCTTTTGTTTGCCACTGAGCAAAGGACGTTATTATGAGCCCAGGATTTGAGGAAATCAGGGCGGACGCTATGGTTGAAGGCCGCTTTGATGCGAAACCTAATGCGGGCTTTGATTTTAGCTATGATAGATGAAACAGTGGACCGCTTGGATTCGAAAGTGCCGAGGTTCCGAGCGGCCCACAGTTCGTTTAGAGTAATCTTAATGAGAACGGAGCATAGCTCGTTCGGTTTGGAGAACTGCTTGCCTCGAGGGAGCTCGTGGCGAAACAGGATTAAAGAATTTGTAAAAGTAATGGGAGTAGAATACAATCTGTTCACCAGCGTCGACATCCATCCCATACAGGAGACACTAGACGACACTCGCAGAAAGCGTGGGAGATGGACTCCCGCTCCCCGCAGCCAGCGCAAGACTCGCCCACCTTGAGTCCCCAGGACTTGAGATAAGCCCTGGTTTTGACTACCCCGTGCGCGATCTTCCACGTAATGTCGCTTTCCCAGTTCGTACTGAGACCACCATAGATGTGTTGCCAAATCTTAGGCCAGTTGAAGGTTGTATTGAGCCTCCCTTCCCACCCGTACATGCAAGGGAGTTTCCGGGGAGGGGGTGGAGAAGCTTGTTATAAAAGGTCTTTACGCTGTGGTTTGGGAGAAGATCGAAATCGATCCCAATCCGATCGACAGCAGTTAAGGCATTTTGGTAGATTAAGGGTTTGTTATCCCCGAAATGTTTGGGAACATCGTTGGAGCGGAGAAACGCCCAGCCTTTCATTCGGCGGCTGACTGGAAAACCGATCCAGTAGCGCGCGAAAAATACCCACTTTTTCTCGCATGCAGGATCGCCCACGCAGGGCACCCAGCGGAGCTTGAGAGCACGCGATTGAATTACGAGATTTTGCTTCTAACAACGCTTCAAGTACTACTGCAACGGCACAGGATAGATATTTTTTCACTTGAGTCGCGGTTTTCCTTGTGGTACACTACAAGTTACTCAGCGAAGGTCTGGGGTCGAGAATGAAGTTACTCGTGCAAAAGACGCATGCGTGTAGCGTCCAAATTCAGAAGCTCTATTTATTGACCTGATTTCCTACAAGTCACTGACGTGATTTGCCCCAAATCAGGACATTTTAGGGAAAAGGACAATAGTTACAAATTATTGTTGAAATTTTCAAAACAAAATTATTCAAAAAGTGAGTAACTTGAATGAGATTTATGCGCCAAAACCACACGAGTGTTTTGTCTACTCTCGGCTGTCTCAACAATCAAGCTTCAAACTTCTGTTCGATACAGAGGGCATTTCCCTAGGCTTTACGAGCTGAAATATTTCCTGAAGCTTATCAGCGTATTGAGTTTATTACAGGAATCGCATCGAAAATTAAATATTTGGAAAGCAAAGCAGGCAACATCATGTATTGTTGCAAACTAGTGTATGAAATCTCAGTGACTGTGACCTTAGCACGTTATTCGATCTCTTTAACTTTACACCAAGGGTGTAACGCAATACAGTCAACTCTCGCCTTGCGGACACACCGTTATTACGGACAAAATCCAGCCTTCTACCCGGCAAAAGCTATAGAGGTTTGAAAATGACTCTCGCTATTACGGACTCCAAACTACGTCCCGAGGGTGGCCGCTATAACATAAAATTAAATTAAATTAAAAAATAAATAACAAAAATAAAATAACAAAATTAAAATAAAATAAATAAAAAATAAAAAATAATAAAAAATAAAATAAAATAAAAAATGAAAAAAAAAACAAATTAAAAATACAAATTAAATTAAAAAATAAAATAAACAATAAAAATTAAATTAAAAATTAAATTAAAAATTAAATTAAAATTAAAATAAAATAATATATAATATATAAAAATATAAAATAAAATACAAAATACAAAATAAATTAAAACAATAAAATAAAAATAATATAGAAAACAAAATAAAATAAAATAAAATAAAATAAAATAATAAATTTAATTTAATTTAATTAAAAAAAAATTAAATTAAAAAATAAAATAAAGATAAAATAATCCCGAGATGCCTATCGGTCACAGTATTTAAACAGACAGAGTATTTGTTTTCTTTCTTCAGTGTTCAAAGTAACAGACACACGTTCTAACTGGTGTAGAAGGGTTTTCTTGCGCACTACCAATAAAATTGCTCCAACCTGACCAAAACAAATTTATAGAATAACAAGTTTCGGAAAATTAATGTGTACAATTTCATCTATTTAAACGAGTAGTAACATTGCATAAAAATGTCATCATACCTTGCGCAGTAAATTAGTTCAAACATAACTTACCTATTTCAAAGCTACAACAGATCGCGTAATTTACAAATTAACGAGTATAAAATTCGACATGTCCGTGAGCAAGGCGGGAACAATAGAAGTGAGTCTTTATTCATACATCTGTAATTCTCATATACAAGTTTACATTTTGGCTGATGACATTTAACAATCCAGTCCCATATCTTCAACTGAGTTACTCAAAATCTTTGTTTTGAGCTCTGAATTGAGTTGGTTTTGTGACCCGTGTTGACGCTAAGAGATTTCACCGTTTGATCACTAGCTTACCATTTACTTTTTGTCTGTTTTCTTATATGGCTCCTGCCTTGCGACATATCCAGTAAAACGTGACTGAATGCTTTTCTCTTGGTTTATATGTTTTTTTTGTCTGAATGTAAAAGCCATGTTTTTTTTTCCCTTTCTTTTGCAGTACAACATTACCCCGGCATACTTTTTAGTAAAGAATAAATGACGGGCACGTCCCTTGAAAGTAACAAAAGCAGAATTAATATAGGTGAGTCTTCGTTCATTTATTTACAAATCACTTTATAAAATTTTACGTTAATGCGAATCATGTTTTTTATCATTTAACGAGTTTTTCAAATTGGAAAATTTTATACTTGATTACTCCAACCAGCACCAAATCAAAAGAAGTATGCCCCTCGCAGTTCATGTTAAAGAAATCAGAAATAAAGACCGCCCTAATGGCTTATTAGACTCAAATACAGAGTTAACCTACCTTATTTCTATTAATTATGTTGTAACACTTTCATTTTGTTCTACAGTTACCTGACATTTGAAAGTTCATATTCTACAATGGAAACTGAGAACAAAGATATACTACTACTAGCCAAGGAGAGAGAGGCTTACAAGGATGAAGTTGTGGGTTATATCCACAATGTATCTCCTGTCAAGAAAGGAACTTACTTCGACTTCCAAATTCAAACTAACGAAAAAATTGTGAGAGGAGTATGTTTTTCTCGTCCAAAACTCAAGCGTTTTGCAAACTATAGTGAAAGTAGCAGCCCAGTCAAACTGAAAAAATTTCGCGTGAATACCAGTTCAAATACTGAAGACCTGATGTGTCTATCGAATCATTTACTGACATAGAATTCCAGAAAACAATAATGCCAACAACCATTGACAAGTCCGTTTGTGTTGGTCAATTAGTCATTGTAACAGAAACAATCGCTCGCCTACACTCTCCTAAAGAGAAAAAATAAAATAAAAATTGAAAATGAAAGAAGAACTACTAGTTGATCCCTCTAGCACTTTGAAGTTACGCTTATGGGCTTACTTCGTAGACTGACTCAGTCAGTCTCAGACAGAAGGTAACACATACACCTTTGAGAACATAAGAGTCAACAAAGATAAATTTACTACTGACATATTTCAAAAAAATAGAAATAACTCAAACTACAGTAGGAGAGTGTAGCAACTGCCATCTAAAACAAAAGCAATCACCTTGTACCAGAAATTGGTTTGCGGAAGTGTTGTTTCAAAACATTAATAATGACAAAAGAAGTCTCACCATGTTTAAGAATATACTTGAGCAGGTTTTCAGTCTTAATGAACAAACCATAAACCGGAAAACGATCTATCCAAAGATTTCATTGAGGGAACTCATTCTCAAACTGCCTACTATAATTACAGTATCCGCCCGTTTTATCAGTCGGAAACGGAATAGAGTGATTAGTAGTTTAACTAAGTAATAACCAGTTAACTGTGATCCTGTTTCACTCCGTTTCTCTAATTCTGTACATAGGTGAAATCGCTAAAACGCTTGTTATATCTCGTCGCATCGTGTAGTCATTTTTAGCGTTACCATTATAACAGTATGACTCCGTAAGGCCGCGGCGTAGCTCTTGCTTTTCAAGTCCTAGATATCTCATAGCATAGTATGTTCGTATTTTAATTTTTCAGTATTCCTATTGGCCTGTTCCGTAACTCTAAGTCAGAAGCTGACATTGTTGAATAATCAACATCAACCTAGAAAAGACCGCGCTTCGAGTCTAAAATACCTCGTCGCATCGTGTAGTACTCCGTAATGTGCTTGTTCACTTCGAAGTGTGCAGACCTCTTTTTCAGAAAAGTACGTGCTTCTACACTTACAGAGCTAAAACAGGCATGAATAATCAATCTTGAACAATATGTTACTATTACTTCAAGTCCTAATTATCTCTTCGCATCGTTGGGTACTCCGTAACACGCCGCTTGTTCACCGACTTTAAAGTGCACAGAACTTGCAAGTCCTAAATATCTCATCCAAACTACGGTAGTATTTTTTTACAATTCATCAAGTCCTAAATATCTCGTCGCATCGTGTATCTAAGTTTTTAGCATGTATACTAGCCTGTTCTGGAACTCTAAGTGAGATGCACATCCCATGTAACTCTGAATATTTATATTATCATTACCTTGTTTTTCGCCTTATTTAACAGAATTTGTGATCATCTTTTTGTTTTCTAATCACTCGTTGAATCAAATAAATAAAATACAAAATAATTTATCCTGCCTCACATTTCCTTGATTAAAATTACTACCAGACCACTGAATTATTGAGTTTGAGTTTAATGTTTTGCCCCATTGCTTATTACAATTCTCTCATTAACGTCATTAACATATCGTTGGCAGGAGATCTCAGCAAGTTTTCTCACTTCTTTCTAATTATTACTAGACTCTTAACCTAATAAATAACTTGGTCGGACCTAACAGTCGTGAATAATCGAACTAGAACAGTACAGACTCAGTAACGCACTTGTCCACCGAACTAATTGCCTTAAGAGATCAAAAAGCAAAAACACAGTATACGCACATACGTAGCATGTATACAACAACAGATGAATCCAAATATTTGTTATATCAAAACGATCAATTTAGATGACAGATATGTTCCTTAATTAGCTAACAAATATGTGCTAACAGAGTGACCGAAACCCCAATACATTATCTCGTGTAACCATGGTTACACGAGATAAAAAGGAATAAAAATACATTAATTAGTTAAAATTAAAAGAAACTTTAAAAAGGTATGTTTTTAAATGTCTTTTAAAAATGTCAATGGAATCACTAGACCTTTAATAGGTCAAACGGAATAGAGTTCCATAGTTTCGGTGCTGCCACAGCAAAGGCTCTTTCTCCATATGTTTTTAGTCTAGCTTTTGGAGTTGTCAAAAGTTGCTGAGAAGATGATCTTAACATACGTGAATATATTGGGTAAGTGGAGTATTAGGCCCATGATGTAGCAAGGCACGTCAGCACCATTAAGAGCTTTGTAAACCAATAAAAGAATGTTGTAGATGATCAATACAATAGCGGACAAGTAGCCAGTGGAGCTTCTTTAGCACAGGGGTTATATAATGTCGATCCCAAATACATCCCCGTAGGATAAATCCAGAAATTAGAACATTACTGTTCTCTCCATGTCATGCAAACATTGTTGTTATATTAAAACAGCATTCGACATGAACTTGTAAATGTATTTTTAAAACACCATTCATGTCAATTAAATTTTGTGATGAGCTAATTAATGCTACTGACACTAGATGTGATTTAGTTACTAGCCTGTGAAAAAGTTACTCAAATGCTTATTTCTTCCAGGCACACAGTCATTATAGCGTTAATAATATTATACCTCTCTTGGCGTGGCCTCAATGATTGCTTTGGCTGGATCATATCCATGGAAACGAATATGTGACTGCACTGCATACTGAGAGAGAATACACAAACTGATTTAAGACAGTTGCTAACAGTTAAATGTACCTAAAATATTTTAATTTAAGTCAAGTATAGCTTCTGTGTGTAATGCCGAGTAATCCTGGGGAGTAATTTGACTCCCATAAAAGTGATGGGGCCTACAAACCCTATATTGTAGTTGCCGACTAGTTTTTACAAGAAAAATTTTGTGGTTTGGTATTGCCTAAACTGAACATAACTGGCTAGACTAATATCACTAAATACATTAATTCAGTACTTACATAGTCAGATGGAAATGCTTTTGCCTCTATAAGAATTTTGTGTCTCTGAGGAGTTGGCCTGTAGAATGGCACCATCATAAGATGAACATTCACTGTAAGAGAGTTCATGATCGCAACTTCTATATCCTTAGCACCTGAAAAGTAACAAAAAGTTTCAAATCAGTAAAATACGTACACAATGAAAATAAAGTACATTATCACTACATGTACAGTGCATGACAATGCTATCAACTGGAGGTTGTTCTCCAAGTGGTACCCCGCAGTCACACCGGGTGATTACATTAATTAATTACTGTATACTAACAAGTGTTTTACTTGCCTGTCAACGCAGAGCAAAAGTTCCTTTAGAAACTATAAAATCACTTTGTTCATGTAACCAATCATCTAGTCAGGCTCCCTCCTTCTTTTAAATTACTTTTAAAAATAATTAAACTTTACAATAAAACAGGTATTGATGTAATGAAAATGTTTTTGTAAAATAATTTTGTACACGACTGTATTCATACAGGTACATGTGTACATGTATGTATGCAAATACTGTTAACCAGGTGCTCTTCAATGTCAATCCAAAACAACTTGCTTTGGGGACCATCTTTAATTTGTAAAGTGGTCGCCACTGGAAAATTTTTGTCGCCAAAATCAGGTTAAAATCAAGCGTTTTTAATGCAGGACACATCATGACACATTACATGAGGCTAAAACGCTGACCATCATGAGCCTAATAGAAATTGAGGGCATTGAACGTGACAAAAGAACTCAAAGGACTTGAGAATATAAAGCGACGGGTCGCCGAATCAAGCAGCGGCTTTTCATGCTTTTGAGATGGTAAATTAAGACACCGCTTGACTTAAAAGTTTATTTGTCGGTCTTCTCTGAATGTACTTTTCACGCAAATAGCCTGACTTGTGAGAATACGGATGACTGTTTACGATAATCGCAAATGAACATTGTTAGTACTAAAGCTATTTCGAAATGAAGAAAAGTCCATCTGCCTTTTAAACGGATCGGATGTCATAAACAAACAATGCCAGATGAATTGCTTAGCAAGTTGCTCCTCATTCGAATTATTACTTAATGTGACCAGGTTCACAAAACGTGACAATCATAGATGAATTGCTTAGCAACTTGCTCCTCATTCGAATTATTACTCAATGTGACCAGGTTCACAAAACGTGACAATCATGATTTACTCAGCATAAATTTAGGATTACATTAACTATATAAGTTATTTCCTTTCTTTAATTAAATCTACCCACATAGTTTACCTACAGCATTTGCATCAAGGATTCCCCTTATGTCGCAAACACACCTAGTATTAGAATCACAAGAATTTCCTTCTAATGTTTTATTTAATAAAAGAAAGTCGGTTAGCTAGCTTAATTCAGTACAGTGGAACCCAGTTAATACGGTGTAGTGATTGTAACTGGTTGCCTGTGCAATCCCAGCCCTAAGGTATTGTGGGCATTACAATAAAGGAAGATGGCGGCTTGAAACTTGTTTGTGTTTGTTCCCGGGTAATCCGCTTGCATCGAGGACCTGTCTGGTGTTCAGACCAGGATTTTTTGATAGGGGGGGGGGGGGGATCCCACAGTTTTCCTGAAAATGTGAAGTAGAAGGATAATTTTTGGACTCAAATTTGTGGCATAGCCGTGTTCGGACTTCGGAGTAGGCATCGGATGGGGGGGGGGGGGCAGTGCTCTCCTCCGATTGGGGGTGTTTGGGGGACTCCCCCAGAAACATTTTGATATTTCAGTCTATGAAAAGTGCATTTTGGTGGATCCTGGAGATGGTTTTTCTTTGGATAATGGTGAAAGTAATAAAACCCTCAGGTCTGATAGGGGGTCCAAACCACCCCGACCGTCTCCCTGGATCCGCCACTGCAGACATTACATTGGCAATGAGGATTGCGAGAATAATCCTTTCTAGCGATATGGCGACAAATATCCAACCGATGGATATTACGGGCTCGAAATCGAAGTTGAGCGAGCGGTGGCGTGTTTTGCCTGCGAGGGCTTACGTATTTTGCCGAAGGGAAAGCAAAATCTTCAAAACGCCCTGAGAAAGAGAAGCGGAATTACTTATCGGGCCGGTTCCGGACCGGAGTGCAGGATATCTTCGAGAATCTGACAATCGTCCCTGCTGCCGAAGGTCAAGAGGATGATGTTTATCAACAAGCTGTTTGAACACTGAATGCTTATTCCACGTCAAGGAGAATGCCGCGTGCGAAATGCACGTTTCTCGCCAGCTACGCCAAGAACCGGGAGAAGATGTGGGCTCGTTCATGCTCCGACTTCACAAACAAGCAAGCCATTGTGGTTATGGGCCCAAGGAACTCGAATTTTCCCTGAGAGATCAGTTGCTGGAGAAAGTCTCTTCCCAGGAATTACGGACCAAGCTGTTTTGAGGGGCCTAACATACAGCCTGCTGCAGCAATAGATAAGGCGAGAGCATGGGAAACGGCACAACGTCAGGCGAGCACTATTGCCGACGGAGAGGGAGAACTTAGTAGTGTGAAAAGGGTCCAGGACGGCCAAGAGAGCAAGGAATCAAGAGGTCAATGTTTTTTTTTTTAACAATATTTCTCCGATCTCTCAGAGGTGGATTTGGAACCAACAAGTGTTATGCATGTGGCAAAGTGGGACATTTTGCACTTGATGAGGTATGTCCAGCTAGGGGGAAAAGTGTGCAAAGTGTGGTAAAAAAGGGCACTCGGTAGTTTGTTGCAGAAGTGGGATCAGAGCAAAAGGGGTGGTAGAGTGAGAGATTGGAGAGCAAGTTGAGGCACGCAGAGGCGTTCCAGTGGTGTTAATCAAGTAGAATATGACAGTGGGGATGAGCCTTTTGCATTTCCAGTAAACTTTAATGGAGAGAGAGCCTGTGAGGATAATGTGGTAATGGTCAAGATTAATAGCACAACCACAAACATGCTTGTTGCCTCGGGTGCCCAGTGTACTGTGCTGGGTGAGAGGCAGTTTAACAACCTTGTGAGGAGTGGCTTTAGAGCAAAGCTGCAACCCGAAGAAAGGAACCTGCGAGTGTATGGAAATGGGCGTTTACCAGTTGTGGGTAAATTTGAGGCTACAATTGAGTGTCATGGAAGGAAAACCATGGAAACCATTATCATGACGCAAGGAGAAGGGCAGTGTCTACTTGGCAGCCCAGCAGCTAAAAGATGGCAAGTATTGCAAGTTGGACCGGAACTAGAGAGCATGGCAAAAATTTATTCTGTAGGCAGTGACATTGAGAGTATTGTAGATCGTTTCCCAAAGGTGTTCTCTGGAGTTGGAAAATTGTCAGGTTGCCAACTTAAGCTACATATTGATCAAGACGTGGAACCAGTAGCACAGAAACCAAAGGTGGGATTCCTTATCCCCTGAAGGTCACAAGAAAGATTGATGAGCTCCTTGATCTTGACATTGTTGCGAAGGTTTCAGGCCCAACAACATGGGTCAGTCCCAGCCAGCTGTGTTTGCCCCCAAGCCAAACAAAGATGATGGGCGAATATGCGTGGATATGAAGCGTGCTAATGAGGCCATATAGAGGGCAAAACTACCAATTCCAACAATGGATGAGGTGCTGGAGGAACTGAATGGGAACACAGTTTTCTCTAAACTTGACACGAGCATGGGTTTTCATCAAATTGAGCTGGAAGAAGGTTCCAGGGATATCACAACATTTTCAGTCGGCGACTCGCTGTTTCGTTACAAAAAGGCTGAGTTTGGCGCAGTGCCCCAGAACAGTACAGAACATTGTCAGCCAGACAATCGCCGGGGTGCCCTGGAGCTACCAACATCGCTGACGACATTGTGGTACATGGTCAGACTACTGAGGAACACGACAACAACCTTATCATATTGCTAGACCGACTACAAGAGAGAAACCTTACCCTCAACAAGGATAAGTGAAATATCGGATGAAATCAGATTGTATTCATAGGACTGCTTCTAAACAAGCATGGCGTGGGGCCAACATAGGAGAAGGTCAGAGCTATTGGAGAAACTGAGGCTCCCACCAATGTTGTCGTGCTGCAAAGTTTTTCTGGGACTTATCAGTTTCAGCGCATGTTTCCTGACAGACTTTGAGACCACTGTAGAACCACTGAGAAAGTTGATACGCCAAGGTAACAAGTGGCATTGGGGCAAAGAGGAAAATTAAGCATTTGAGGCGCTGAAGAACCAGTTGGCCGAGGCATCAATGATGGCTTTCTATGACAAGAACGCACCAACTGAGGTGGTTACTGATGCGATTCCGGTTGGACTTGGGGCTATACTTGTGCAAGCAAAGCAAGGAGAGAAGATTGAATTAAGAGAGCAGTTGCATTTGCAAGCAGAAGCTTAAGTGAGGTCGAACGTCGATACAGCCAGACAGAAAAGGAGGCTTTAGTAGTCGTCTGGGCCTGCGAGAGGTTTCATCTCTACCTATCTGGGTTTGAGTCGTTTCAGCTTGTCATTGATTGTAAAGCTTTAATTAGAAGCTATCTATGGTCCTAGGTCTAAACCATCAGCCAGGGTTGAGAAATGGGTTTTGCGATTGATACCCTTCAAGTACACAGTGCGGCATGTATCTTCAGGCCAGAATATAGCTGACTGCCTAAGTCGTTTTAACAAAGATACCAGCCTCACACCATGACAGTGTGACCGAGAGTACGTTAGACGGTAGCGACAGTGCAACTCCACGTTCGATGACCACCAGAGAGATAGAGAGAGCTTCTGCTGTGGATGAGGAACTCACCGAGGTATATCATTGCTGGAAGACAGAAGACTGGTCTGCTGCTCCAAGCCCATATAGGTTGTTACGTGATGAGATTACTGTGGTTGGAAGGTTGGTGATGAGGGGTATGCGGATTGTTTTTCCCAGTGAGTTTGCGTGAAAGGGTCCTAGAGTTAGCTCACGAAGGGCAACCATGGAATCGTGAAGACAAGGGATCGTCTCCGAAGTAAAGTGTGGTGGCCAAATATGAACAGTATGGTGGAAAGACATTGCAAGAAAGCCTTGGATGCCAAGCTGTGACTCCTGTTACACAGCTCCCCTGTGAAAAACAACGACCATGCAAACAAAGCCATGGAGGGACCTTGCAGTAGACCTGATGGGCCCGCTACCGACAGGAGAGAACCTTCTTGTGACTGTTCGACTATTATAGCAGATGGATAGAGTAGATGAAGTAAGAAACACGGCTAGCAGTGTTATTATCAAGTGCTTGGAGGCATCATTTTACTCGCCACGGCATTCAGAGACATTACGGACAGACAATGGGTCGAACCTAGTTAGCCATGAGATGGAAGAGTTTTTAGATGAGCTGGGAATCAAACATAAAGGAACAATTCCACTGTGGCCCAGAGCGAAATGGAGCTGTTGAAGGCAATGCGCGCAGCACAAGCTGAAGGGAAACCATGGCAGAAAGAACTACAGACGAAGTATCTTCTAGCATACAGGTCAACACCCCACACACAACTGGTGTCAGCCCTGCCAGCTGTTATATGGAAGGAAGAGCGAACCAAGATGCCAGAGTCTGAAGGCGATGAGGAGGAACAGAGGGAGGTACCATAGATCAGCAGGCACGAGATCAGGATGTTGAGCAGAAGAAGTGAGTGCTGAAACGCAATAAAAGAGCTCGGAGTCAGAATGTAGCAGAAGGAGACAAAGTGCTGCTGTTGAGACAGAAACAAACAAAGCTGTATGCAACATATGATCCAGAGCCATACAGTGTAGTATCCAAGACAGGAGACTAGTAGTCATTGCACGAGTGGAAACCTACTTAAAGAAATGTAGCCCATGTGAAAAGGTTTATAGAATCAACACCACAGGTTCCCCAGCCACAGTATGTAGGAACACAGCAGACAGTAGCACAGCCATTTGTTCAGTCAACTAGCAACGGGATCAGCTAATCCTCCTGCTCCTGAACCTGTTGAAATCCTGCCACAAGGGACCAGTGACTGAACCTATACAGGCCCTCGCACAAACCTGGGGTTTTGCTCGGGTACCAGAAAATTGAACCTCTGCGTTCAACACGGACGAGAAGTGAGCCAAGTGGCTTAAAGGACTTGTTACGTAAAAGGCTGAGCCAAGCTAACTTATATTAGTTACTTGAGATAATCATTGATACATGTATGACACATGGGACTATGCTTGAGTTTGAATAAGAGGTTTATTCGTTCTTTCGGACTCTTCTACAAGTGCTTTATTTTACACTTTGATTTGTATCCTTTACGTGTTACTGTTTAGCTTTACCGACTTTGTTCATTTAAAAAGGGGGGTACACCAAGGGGACACGCGAAAGTGTCCGTATTATCTGGTATCCAGAATAAAACGTAATGGACACATCAGGTGCATGTAGCAGGCAAAGGATGTCAAAGAGGAAGAAGGCTACAAGCAATGACTGCAGTAAAAGGCCAAGGAAGAACTTTTAAAGGGGTACTATCTATGAGCATCAGTTGAAAAAGTCAAAAGCCAAAAGACATTTATATTTAATGCAATGGAAACCTAACAATAATGGTCCAGGTTTGTTACAAATTACTATTACTAGTGTACTGAAGCTATAATGAGTTAAGTGAGTGCTATCATGAGTTTTCCATAGGAGCTTTTGATCTTTTTTTGAAATATTCGGGCAGACCTTTTCCAAATAATGCCCTTCTGTCTTTGAAAAATCGTTGAAAACTAATTACGGTTTGCTCTCCCTTCAATAATTTACTTGATATCTTCCTCTTGATGTTCTAGGGCGTTTTCGTGTATGAGCTTCACTGTTTTTGGACAAAAAAGCAGAACAATTCCTGCGATGGTGCCCCTTTAAGTGTGAGCACAGTGAGCAAAAAGTATAGTATATATCTCCTCCCTCCAGCACTTTACCATTTTTTTTCATACATGTACAGTACCGCTGTGTATATTGACCCATTGGGATGCGGCAATACCTTGTCCTTGCCGAAGGGTTCTGCCATGAATTCATCTGGATGAACGCGACCAAACGCCGTGGTAAAAAAAACCGCGGTAAGTCTTACATGTAATAACAGGTGACAAGAAGAAACAGTAGTGGTATCGGCTCGCCTGGGTACGTTTTCCTCGCTTTCATGTCCATAAATTAAAACCGTATAAATTAAAGATGGCGGTTCCTAGTGACCTCACTTTCATGTTGCATACATTAAACCCGTATAAATTAAAGATGGCGATCTAGTCTCAACCTTAAACGTATTCAATAAGGTGGTGTTGTTACTTATATGTGGTTCTGAGTTGAGTCGCGCAACCATGTGGGAGTTCAGGGTGTAATGCGCATGCGTAGTAAAAAAATCACGCAAAATTCTGATAGCACAACTTTTCATGGATGGTGAATGTCTATAA
>MU825439.1:45794-94558 GCA_029204205.1 Desmophyllum pertusum | reverse complement strand
GTGAAGCAAAA
The DNA here is from genome assembly GCA_029204205.1 of Desmophyllum pertusum. NCBI lineage: Eukaryota > Metazoa > Cnidaria > Anthozoa > Scleractinia > Caryophylliidae > Desmophyllum > Desmophyllum pertusum. Next base: position 94,547 of record MU825439.1, on the reverse strand, counting down.
TGTATTCACGCTAATTTTTATTCATTTACAATAATTGGAGAGGACAGATGTAAAATTTCTAAGAAAGAAAAATCACTCACTATTCATGATCAGTACATTCGTCGTCGTTTAATATCAATAACACAACTATTAAGACAATTCATGACTCAAGACCAAAAGAGCGGACTCCAGGCTCCATTATCTGCATCTCTGGAGCACGGTTAAGCTCACAGTCGTGCGCCATTGGACGAGTTCTGTTCTCCAATGCTCCAGAAAACTAACAGTTCTAACGTGTTGACTTGTCGTTTGATTTTGTCCTGCGGGAACGGTGGGTGATGATATTTATTAATTTGCAGGTGCTGATTGTAATTGTTATTTTTTAGCTCTAAAAAAGGTCATTGAAGATGGCTGAAAATTTAGTTTTTCATATTTTTAAAATCGTTCGTTTTTAAGAAATATCAGATCAGTTTTAAATGAATATACATTTTACAATTTTGTACATGTTGAACATGGGACCACCCAGGTAATATTTGGGCGGCCATGTAGTTTCGGTACATTTTTGTTCAGGCTTTTAAGTATACAGGGAATCTGAATCGTCCAATGGTGGGTGGTGAGTAACAAAGTTCAGTTCTTCCAGAGGCGACTTCGCTGTTACAAGCAGTCAGCGTGACGAGTTGAAACTGTTGAAAATGCCCTTCTATTTGATCTTCTTCGCTCCTTTTGCTGAGTGTCTGAGCGAGTGTGGTAGTTGTCCTGTCGCTGATTGTTTCTGAATAAAAACTGCACTGCGTGTCTCAACTTCTTCTGTTCTCACGACTCCTGACAAAACGCCAACTTTACGTCTTTTTTCACAGAAGAGTATTTTTCGGAATTCTCTTTTGAATAAGTGATTCATCCCGGCGTATATGAAAGGATTGATTGTATTGGAAAAATAGAGGAGAAAACATGCAAAGTAATTCAAAGTTACGCGGCATTGTTTCGACAACACGGAAGCGCCTCAAAACGACGATGACCCAGAACGGAATCCAGCATACCATGAATTGCAAACACAACCGGCGAAGAGAGATTTACTTACTTTGATCTCGTGTGCGCTGATGGACGTGTTTCCTTTCGCGTCTTTGAATTGTGGAAGATGCACCGATGTTATGCTGTCGAATCATTTTGGCAACTTTTGTGTAACTGATTATGGTTGCCATCAACGGCAACAAAAAGATAAAAGTAAGTTACGATGCCATAATGAATCATTTGCCGCTTTCGCTAAGATGAGAAATGGAACACTGGGCGTACCCCGGGACAAACTCAAAAGCTTGAAGACCAGTCAAGCGTGGAACGAGAATGTAAACAACGCAACGAAACGACCACACACAGGTAAGCAGGATGCGCGACTTTCCCACTGAAAAATAATTTCTTGTATTGTTGATCTGACTGCACATTCTCACATACCTGTTTTTACAGCGGTCAGTCCCATAGTTTACGGGTGAAACGTAGATGACAAACAGGCTAAAAAAGGCGTGAAATTGACAAAACTATTTCTCCAAAACTCCATTTAGCCGGCTATTAAACCCACACCCGTTCCAATAGGCATGACAAAAACTGCGGAAAGTAAATCGCTCACAGCTAAAGCGATAATGTATAAGTTTGTAGTTGTTCGGAGTCTTGAGTTCTTGTAAACTGAAATGCAAACCAAGGTGTTTCCCGTAAGAGACAGAATGTTTAAGATAAGTAACGAGCCGACTTCCACGATTGTTAATAAAAGCCCCCTTGCATTGAGATCGTCCGCCATTTCCCGTTTCTATTCCGGGTGAAATCTGTTTTCTTGTTTGTGCTCACAATGTTTCATCACATATATTACCGCAGGTGCAACTATCCAATCCAGCGACTAACCCTTTAATTTAGGGTTGGATTCACAATGTGCCTCTCGCATGAGAACAAATGGAACGCGAAAACAGTTCCCATTGAAACGCCATTGATTGGGAGTTCTTTATTTCCGCGAAACAAAATTGAACTACGTTGTTCTGTTATTGGAAATGAATAAATTAAGTTAGTTGATGTTTTGATATAAAAAACACCTGCTTTAATGAATACTTCAGTTTTGAAACTATGGAACATAATATTTTATCTTTGGAGTCTTTTAAGTGCTGTCATAAATTGTAAAATAAAAGCTTAAAATAACCGTACCCGGTCCTTTATAGATTCCAATCGTGTTGTAGTTACTTACAATATCGAGATTAAGATCGGACCTTGAAAGATTCGGAGCTGCACTAAGTACAGAACTGTGGCTAAATAAACATAATAAACTTCCGCCACTTACAAATTAAATATTACACTGCTCGTAAGTCTCAGAATAAAATTACAATTTTTTGATAAAATGGAACTGGATCTGGAACTGGCCACTTTCAAGACCACTAAAGATGGCCATGCAGTGTTTTAATTTTTGTAAAATCTATATTTTCGCAATGACATGACAATGTTTTTAACAAAAACTATTAAAAAAAATACTTAGTGGGTGCTTAGTGCCAAGGCTTAGAGACAAGTCGTTGTCAAAATCAATTTATTTCACAACTTGTCCATTAATGGTTGCACAGGAAACTCTGACAAGTAAAAACTACATATTTCTTGAAAGAAAAGCTGAAATATTTCCAACGTGAACATTACCAAAGATTAAGAATCTCGCATTAAAGAAAAATTACCTCGCGATTACACATGAAAATCAGGCAGATAAATTATTTCTATACGCTCTGTCACTGACGTATCTACTTTTAAAAACGATCACTGATGCAATCAACTGTTTTATTCGTGTTTACATTATATCTCTCATAGAAAAATTTTGACGAGCGAATTTGCAAAATTGAATCAACTTGTCTAGCCTTTGAACCAATCTAGTTTCCGAGTTCAATTTTTCAGAGCGAATGTTTAGCAAATATCGAGCACAAACACATATTGAACTTGTATTTATTAATCGTGGATTGAGAAAATTTAGTAACTATACGAAATTTTTCTGTTGATAGACACTGTCTAAATTTATTTATACAGGATTGTTTGTGAATACGAAAACCGACTTTGTTCGTTACCGAGAAAACGTTTTATTTCTGCTACATAATGGCTTATTTTTGCGAATCTACTATGATACTAATCGATGACGGCGACCTCTTACAAAATGTAGAAATTAGTTTTCACTGTTTCCCAGTTGGTCGCTTTTAACGGATGATAACAAAGGTTGCCATTTTATCGACATATATAGAATTAACATATTAATTAAGACTTTGTATGCAGGCGCTCCCCTTTTCCTCTTTTTACATTGTAGGTTTTCCTTGGCTCCGTCGTATTCTAACAGTTGAACCCCGCTAACTCAACTCTCAAGGGAAACAAAAACCATAGTTTTCGAGATGGCGGGGATTCGAGTTAACCGATAGCAAATGACTGAAAAACAAGGGCAAGTAGAATGGGTTTGAGTTCGAGATAGCCGGGAGTTCGAGATTCTACTGTACATTAGTGAGGCCTATTCCACGGAAGAAGCCTGTCATGCGGATTGAAAGATTGGCGGCATATATATCTATTTTTGACGACATTTCCCATAATGATTCTAGCCGACACGTACTTTTCGAGTCGCCTTCTTGGTGGTCGTAGATAATCCTATATAGCATGGATTTACAAACGGTTTAGAGCTATCAAAGCCACACGTCACAAGGCCCACAGGTCCACACGGTCCCAGATAATATGATAATAAATATCCCTTGAACACTGTCATAAACGAACCAGCCACGTGTACATAGTCAGAGTAGCAGCAACTGGCATCGCGAGAGTAGCCTTAAAGAGGCACATCACTGATCAGATATAGGCTTGGAAACCGCAAATAGAAAGAGTGTATAATCTCAGGGTTTTTTTTTACTTATAATGAGACAAACAAAGATATTTCTTAATATACATGTAGTGGTTATAATAATTGCAACAAGCGAAACAGTGTCGACGATAACAGTCCCGCGGCTTGTTCATTGAACTTGCAGTTTTGTTGAGTGTCTGCGTGAAGTTTCCATTTTCCATTTTTTTCTAACGCGTAGTATAAATTTATGGACAAACAGATTGCTTTTCTGACACTTCATTCGATTGATAGATAACTTATCTGCTCTAAATCACTTACTATACATCTAACTATAGAAATACCATGCCAAAATAACTCAATTAGTTCCATGTCACTTAGTCAATACTGAGACTGTGCGAAGGAAGGAAATAGGAGACATATGCGGGCTAAATCAAATTCATATCATTTAAAATGATTAACACTGAACCCGGCTTAACCGGCTTTAATTATTTTATAAAAGTACAACAAAGTAATTATTATACCTAATCGTACATTTTTTGGTACGCTTCGGCGGCATATCAGGCCGAGTTTGGTCGAGCCATGGTTTTGTATTTTGGCGAGAGCCAAAATACCCATGACGAGACCAAACGACCTCTTTCATCGAGTAAAAATGTGCATGTGTCACTCGTTGCGATCGTTCGATTTCGGATGTGTAATTATTTATAGTTTGAAAATGAACTGAAAATGAACTGTGGAAATAAATGATGGTATATTTTTTTGGGAAAGAAAATGATGGTATATTTTTTTGGAAAGAAATGATGGTATATTGAAAATGAACTGTTTACTGAATTCCCACCATCTCTCCTCTTTCCTTTCTCCTGTGGCGAATTTGTTTAATTAAAGGCGATCCCTTGAGACAAACGCGGCGAGTACAGCAGCCGCGTTTTTGACGCGAAATTAAGCTTAGTTTTTTTTTCGTAAATTTCCCTCTTATTTTATTACTCGCTTCGTCAACATTTTGCTGTTTTAAGTTTGACTGTAATTTCGCAAAATTTCCCTTTGGAAAATTCAGCTCTAATCTGCATAATTTGTCGTTTATTTCCAACTGTCCTGATATCACGTCAGTGACTTGATATCATAGGATATCAGGTCAGTAGATAGAGCTTCTGATCGGCTAATTCAGAATTTGGGTTGCGGTTAACTGATGAATAGCTCAAACCTTGTGAGGATTTCACAAATATTAATTTGCGTTTGAAAGAGTCTACCGTCAGACGATAATAGAGAGATTTAAAAGCATCACGATTGTTTTTCCTGAGAACGGAAACAAATCTCACCTCCGTCGTCTGCTGTACCGCTTGTATGTGAAAGAGAGTAGTTCCGAGTTTGTTTTGAAAGTGTTTAATTGTTTGATGGATTTTACTGTATTTAATGATATTAGGGAAAAGTAAGTAAAATTAATCGCAAGCTGACCTTTGCCGTAGATCGTCATGCTTTAAGTCTCTAATATCGAAAATAAACCGAGGAAAGACCGCGATATCGAAAAATCATAAATTGAATTTTAGGCATTTACTTGAAATAGACAATAATTTCGACATTGAATACTCGCAGGACTGTCCTATTAAAACGGTGACTCCCATAACGGATAATTTTGTTTAAAAGGAAAATTAATTGCTTTATTAATATTTTTAACATTCAATATTTACTCCCGTTTTCGTTTTGACACTCTTTTACTTTTCCAGCTGTAAGGTTTTTTTTTGTGACGATCAATTTATTTGAATGCATGCACTTCTATCATATACATGTTCCAACAGAATGGCCTGCGTTCAAACACTTCGGACTTCGTAAGTTATATCTTTAAAATTTTACTTTTCTAGATTAGTTATCTGTTTGTTGTATCGCTCTCTACCTTATTACGGAAATGTCACAGATAGTCAGATAGTAATGCAATATATAGATTATATCCCCGTCACATATCTCTACCGTGCATTAAAGTGAGTTGGGAAAGGCGTCAAATAAGAAAAACAATATACGGTAAGCATATTTGTAAGTTTGCCACTATACTGAAAGGTTGCAATGCCAAATAAATTATATCAAGCTGAATATTTCCATTGATATAAATTTCCTGACGTTCGTTTATGAGTTTATGCTGACACGCCCTATCATCACTGATTCTAAGGTACTCATACAAAAATGAGCTTTACATGATGTCTACTCGTCGTTTCGGGTTAATTTCGTTAAAGTAATACTCATTCCGCTTCTTAGACTTGCCACAAGTCGACTTCTTTAAGCGACGAAGTCGCGAAAGCGAGCGACGAAGTCGCGAGACGAGCGGCGAACGCCGCGAGAACTCGACTTGTTCCGCCTGCATGAGTTCGAATTTAATTTGCATATTTCTTGGCGCGAAAGGGGCGTGACGTCATTGTTCACGGCCGCCCGCTCCCGGTATTTTTTTAATACAAAAACAAACAGCTCTCAAATGGCTGGATCGCGTACACCGATGAATTTAATAACTCCAACAAAAACTGTACTCGTCTGTCTCCCAATTCAAAAGAAATCAGCGTGTATCTTGTGTGTGGAAAGCATTTCTGATCCAAATAATCGGCGAAAACTGTTCTCGAGCTACAACAAATCTCAAGCGTGTGAATAATTTGGAGATTCTCGTTGATTAAATCGTGTGGTGCGAACATCACACAACGATCAAACAGAAACGTCGAACTATAAAAGCTCGCTCAAATCACAAATTGATGCAAGAAATGTGACCTTCGCGTCAAGCGTACAGCATCTCTGCTAAACACATTTTGTAGTCTGTAGAAGCTACAATAGTATCTGGAACAGGACACATATGATATTCGGTATTTCAAACGACATACCTTGCATAAAACAGCTTTTATAATAATCAAACAGCTGGGCCCGGCTTTACAGTACATGCAAGAAATCAACTTCATACACGGAATATTTCAGAGCCTACAAATTTGCTAGAATTAACATAGTCAAAGGTTCAAATCTACTTCGAAAATCCTCCTCATAATAAAACATATATCGCCCGTAAGAAACATGGTATCAAATGATCAAATATAGATTGTACTCGTTAGAACAAAAATATAAAAGTTTTAAATGTTTCACACTGGTAGAGATTGTGCGGCCTGTCACCCGTTGCTATTTCCTACTACGACTCCTTTTTCACTGATCCGTCATCAACGAAACTAAAGGTGAAATTACATGGCAGACTGTTTCATTCATATGCGACACTTGCGCTTCGCCATGTTTACAGAAATCCAGAACGAACGGCGCGATGTGGAATGTAAGACTCTTTCCTGAACCAGTCGGCGCAACCATCAACACATCTCGTCCATTAATGTAAGCTTCCATTACTTTTCGTTGGTTGTCTATTATATCTTCAAACCCAAGCTTGCTAGCTTAACCCAAAACTAATCGCTTCTCGAACATCCATGTTTTAATATTCACGACGAGCGAACAAAGGTCAGGTTTCCCGGAATATGACGTAACCCAATTTAGCTCTCTATGATTGGATAGCAGTGTTGCCACACCTCCGACACACCCCCGACCAAAAAGCTGGTCGGTAAAAAATGGCGCGCAGCAGGCTGGAAAAGTCCGTTTTCCGACTGACTGACAAAATTACCAAAACGCGAAAAACGGACTTTGAGAAAGTCTATCCGCTTCTGTAGATTGCTCTTTATCTTCTGGCCGGACAATACATCACAAATATATATTGTAGCTGTAGTTGTAATCCTTTGATTCTTTATTCCTTTATTAGATAGCCTGCTATTAGATAGCTGAATTGTTTTTAATGCCATCGAAAAGTAACAAGCTAAAACCTCGTCAGCTTTCGCCTGCAATTTGAGAAAAATAAGTTAGTTTTACTGAACATTAACCATGTTGAAAGAACTATCGCCGCCAAAGGTATAATTTACTGACTGCACCTAACGCAAATGGATTATACATAATTATAATTAGTGGATTATAATAATAATAATGTCATCCTAGTTTATTGGAATTGTCGGGCATGCATGGAAGACATGAAAAGTTCACCGCTTCTTTTACCGTTAATGCATGAAGTGCCATGCTGGGATGTTTGTTGGGTATAGTAGCAGGTGTTAAAAGGCTTTAAAAGACTGGTTTCTTATTACAGTTGCTGTCATTTTTGTCATGTAGCTCATATCAAGCAGGGTGACGTTTTCAAATTTATCTAAAATGTGTTTTAAGATTATTTCCTTCTGAAAAAGGAAAGAAGATTGCTATCTGCTCTTATCAGTCAGACAAGAATTATCAAGCATGAAATACGTCAATTTTACAAACCATTGGTGGGAACATCGATTTAGAAACTAACGGAAATCACTTCGAATATATCATGGTATTGTCGATGCAATTCCTTTCTCTTCTATTCAGTCGTTTTTACCTCGTAAAACCTGGGAGCGGGAAGGGGGCTGGAAGGGATGGGGGGGGGGGGGGGGGGGGGGGGGAAGCGCGGCCGTGTAAAACTATGACAATGAAACTTTTAGGACCGATATAGTACGTCCAAAAATGTTTCCTTTGCGGTACGCAACACGATATGATTTCCAAACAGCCGCCATGTTGACATCAGAAAACCACCAACAGTTCAAAAGTAATCAAAACCAATAAAAAACCGAATGCTAAAATGATAGAAAAAATTAAAAGGTTATTGCAAGAAAGTTAATACTTTCAAATAAAACAAGTTTACAGATTCCCCCGCCGGTTTCCTGAATAAGGTTGAGCTATTTGCTGCCGCCGGAAAGGTCCCGAAAACGCATTGTCCAAACCATTTTTTTTTTTTAAAGTCTGAAACTAAATGGACTTGCTGAGCATTAACGATAAAGAGTCGCTTCCATTTTTCCATTTCTTGTTTTTGGTAGCATCAAGATAACATAACAGTGTTTTCATAAGGAATAAACCTCCGTTTCTACTGTCCTTTGTACTCTGATGAAGATCATAACACGTCATGTCGTCCTTTCGAATGGCTATCTTGGGACAAAAATGACGTGCTATGATCGTATTAGAGTGTAAATACATTGATAAAATCGCTATATGATAAAAGTACAAAGCTAGGAGCTAAGTTACGACAACTTTTATATTCGCCTCAAAATTCGTCTTTCCAATGTCATTGAACTGCATACGTAGATACGTTTTTCTACTGAAACTTTCCTTATGTCGGAACTCTGCAACGAAATTGCAAAGTTTTTTTAATCAAAATTCAAATTAACGCTCAAATAAACAATTGACCTGTATGTACTATAGCATTTTATAGCCACCCCTTAAGAAGTTAACCGCGTCTTTCGTATTGATGGATAATTTACCCACAATTTTTAACCGGTTGGGCCTGGGGCTCAGCCGGTTAGTGTTCTGAGTAAGTTCTGAGTTCAGTTTTTTTGTCGTGGTTCTCCCTGTACTCCCACTCCGCCAAAGCGCTAGGAAGAGAGGTGGGGAAGAGTATAAATATATATCTCCTTGCAAATTTTGGACTGGTTCGAATGAATAGGGACTTCAAGCACCGACAACGGGGACGGCAACGGTGACGGGAGTGCCGAAATGGAGGGAACGAGAACGGCGTTTTATCGGGAATTTGAAAACATTAAACACTGCACTGACCGGAACGGCGATCGGGCATGTTGAAATGTTTAGTTTAGAATTTTCTCTGGTACACCTTCCTTAAAAGAGGTTCGAAAAGTGGCATTATGACATCATAAACATACATTTTAGCACGACTAGCTAAGACTAATTTAAAATTGTCGCGGCGGTCAAATTAAAAACACCGACTGATAAAAGAAGCCTCTCTGGCATCAATGAAACCGAGCAACAATTTCACTAAAATTAATACTGAACTTAACTGTAACTATAGTGCTGGTTTATCAAATAGATATAATAAATACAGTATAGCCGTAGGAAAAGCCAGAAAGAGGAAAATGTATCTAGCAAGAGTCTCAATGCAAGCTATAATACTAGTCGGTTTCGAATTTCATCGGATTTCAGTGCGTCGAAATTTCAAGGTACACAGATCCCTTTTACGGCTGGTAGAATCGATATAATTATTGAGCCTCTTCTCAGTCTGCCACATAAAAGCGGGAATCGGATTGATTTCCCCGAATAAACTGAAACTCCGCGACCGGGAATTTCGTTGTTCAAGGACCGGTACCATAGCCGTACATGGATATGAAGCAGTGTTCGAATATACTTTAAACTGAACAAGCAGGGAAATAAATAAAAGTTCGCGTTTCAGTTGTACTCGCATGTTCTTGTAGCTTCTTGTCGGCCATGAATGAAATCGTGCTCCACGCTACCTACAGCCGATGAAATAAAAATGACCAAGTTTGCTGCGTTGGAGGCAAGGAGGTAGCGTGGCCGAGTGGTCAGGGCGTCGGACGTGTAATCCGGAGGACCCGGGTTCAAGTCCTCCATCCATATGCCATTCGCTGGATTTGTTCTCGGTTGCCCCGAGTTCAACTCCTTGGCTGAGCTCTGTAAATAGCCAACTGGTCTGTCTCCTACCAGTTGGGATTTTCAACCATGTTATGTTTATTTGAAATATTTGTTTCTACACACGGCTCCACAAGCAAACCGTGTATAAATAAAGTTGTTTTACTTTTACTCCGATAAATGTCAAAGAAAACAGCATATGTCTCGAAACAGTGTATGCTTTGAACACAGGCGGACCATCCTATGTTTGAGTGGTCAGTGTTTAAATAATTTATTCAGGTCATTTATTCAGGTCACGAACTACAGACTTACTGTGACGGTTGAGATTTGGTTCACTAGTTTAGATTTAAGAGTTCAACTTGATCTGTATTGTTCAATAAAGTTTAGAATATATGTTAATTGAGTCATGTGTACTGTTATTTTGTCATTCCGGGCTGGTTTAAGGCGTTTTTTGGCGAAATTAAAAATTCGGCATGAAAGGCAACTGAAAACTTGGGGAAATTAGACTCAAATGGCAGCAATGCTTTGGCCTTGCGGGAACAGGAACCCTCGTCGCGCGTTCTTAGCACTCGGGATCTACTTCACTGGAAACTTCTTCACGGACGTCAAGGAACAGACTGGATTTGGGTTCCAACAGTAGTTTATTCAGAGCTCACTGGTAACTGTAATGTAACTCGCGATGTAATTAAATAAAGCTTTACAAGGGTTACTTCCTTATATATGGTTCGTTTAAGCGTTGATTGTTACAATCTTGTGACTTGGCAAACTCTGCCACGTGTAGAGACAATAGGAACGGAACATACACTGTTTGAAAGTTAGCGATTACTACTTAGAAATTCTGCTTACATCCGAAATTGCTTTGTTGCAGAAACGTGAGTGACAGTAAGGGTTAACTCCCCTTGAATAGAACAACTTTAAAATATATGTTCAGCTGGAAAACTACCATGGGAAGAAATACCTAACAAAGAAATTTCACTGCGAGCGTAAGGCTTAAAAGGAAAGCTGACTCAAATACTGATTTTTAGAATAAAAGGACGGCCAAAAGTGCAGCTGTACCAGTGTTACAAAGGGCGCGGCAATGCTCAAAGTGCAATGTTCATATTGAATAACAAATGAATGAAACTTCTAGTTTTGTTGTATTTAAAAATGGAACTTACTGTTGGCTTTTAAAAAGGTTTTAAAACACTGAACACGGGCAAACATAGGAATTATTGAAAACCGGTAATTCCTCTCATGACACCGCCAGGTGAGAATTTTAATTATTTGGCGTAAAATCCATTTTGAACTTGATCCGGTCGCGGCTTCCGCGGCTCGAGTCGCAAGCCTTGTTTCTCCTCTTCTCTTCGGCCGGAGGAGGAATTTTTAATTTCGCCAAAAACGTCTTAAACAGCCCGGAATGACAAAATAACAGCACACGTGGACTCAATTAACATATATTCTAAACTTTATTGAACAATACAGATCAAGTTGACCCTTCAATCTAAACTAGTGAACCAAATCTCAACCGTCACAGTAAGTCTGCAGTTCGTGACCTGAATATATAAATGACCTGAATAAATTATTTAAACACTGGAAACGCCAACTCAAGCTTTCTCATGTCGGACCCCGACGCAGAACGATATTTCTCGCCGTACATGCGCAGTAGATCATTTGAGTTTTCCCTGACATTATCCGTCACCGTTGCCGTCCACGTTAACGTTGTTGGTGCTTAAAGTCCCTAATGATAATTTAGGACCGCGTAAACACATCAGAACGCCACGTAAATCAAATATCGTATTAAGCTACTCTAATTTTGACGTAACATTTCGTAGGACCATCATTTGCCTAAATGACATTTTATGAATAATCTGCTGTTTGTTTTGTGTGAAATACATTATTTTCCGTGTACGTTCTAAGAAAAAAAGAAACTTGCTGAGATTCGCAGATTTCTACAAAACAGAAACTTGCTGAGACCCGCAGGTTTATAAAAATAAGGGACGATTATCATAGGGTCACATAGTGTTACGTCAAACCGTGACTTCAAGAGATTTCGCAACGTCTGCGAGTTGGACTCGTCTACTACGTACATACACTAGGAGCGCCATTAGATCAAATTACCTTTGATTTGACCAAGAGATAATCATTGGTCTATTTGAAATACGATGAATACTCTGCTGTTTATTTAGTGTGAAATGCATTACTTTTATTTGTGTTGTTCCAGGATTTCACTTCCTTATACGCAGAAAGTTTCCAAATATACACCCATTACGAATTTGAATAGGTTTCGCAGACATCCCAGTGCGAGTGATAGTGCAACAATAGTTTTCGGAACGCCGTGCTTTCAGGCAAGAAAGTAGATAAACTTTATATTTTTTTTAGAACCCGGTTCTAATTAATCCCTGAAATTTATTGTTATAACTGCTCAGTGAGTCACGGAAACGATAGACATTAATGTGACGGGTGAAAGTTAAATGTGAACTCATTTCAAGGTGATTTGTTATGTTTCAACTTGCATGTCTTGTAATTCAGTTGGATTATATACGTTTGATGACTGGGGTTTTGTGAACGTTTAGATGGGAAGTTGAGTTTAGTCAAGAGAGTATAATATTTCCTATTGGTTTAGTTGAATGATTTGTTTTTAGCGGAGCGCCTAGCACGGGCCGTAATGCCCGTGCTAGCGGTAGCGGAGCCCCATACGCATAGCAGATCCATGTTGGTCATTTTTCATGGTCATGGCTAGCGGAATGGTTCGCGGGCGCGTGCGCCATACGTACGCACGTCGCACCACATGACATTTTTACATGAAGTAATTATCAAGGAGTTTCAAGGCAATTATCGGGTTTTCGGCAGGACTGCTTTCGCCGAAGCTTTGAACCTCGTGGCGTTGTGAAGTGTGAGGATTTGAATGCAGAGTTTGATTTCTCGAAATTTTTCAAGCAATTCACTGAATTTTAAGGTATGGTAAATTCGATTTCATTTTGTACAACTTCTGTGTAATGTTACTGTTGGTTGCAGCCGCTTGACAAGAATAATGACCCATGTCGGTAGCCAGCAAACTGTGCTCTACTTATCCTATCTCTTGTACAGCAGCTATTATTGCTTGGTTTACTGTGCTGTGAAAGCTGGGAGAAACGTTACGATTGTGTTGCCGTATAGCCTTGTACACGTAAGAGTATGAGAATATGATGATGGAAAAAGGAAACACAAAAAGGCATGGATGGTGACACAATAGTGGATCAAAGGACTTTTCTTCGGTCAAGAAGATCTTTGAACAAACTGCGTAATCAGACAATAATTCAAATTCTGCCATGTTGTACTTCTTGCTATGATAATGTACATCACCAGAAGCAGCCAAGGTCGCCGAGTTGGTATATACTTAAGAGTTGTTACCCTGGGCGAAAGAGGGGTTATCTGCATGTGTTCCCTTCCTGTTGCCTCGTCTCTCGCAGGTAACAGTGGATATTAAAGAGCGTGACGTTTCTGAAACTTTTTTTCCGTGATAAGTTTGTTCGTTTAAAACTTACCCTTAACCTGGAGGATCAAGGAGTTCGATCAGTGTGCTATATTATATGACCTGACCGGCTTACCTTGGGCGATAACCTAAAAATAAACCTAACAGCTTTGGCAAAAGTACTGAGTTTAGGAGTAACATAGTCTCAAACCAATCATCTAGATAACGAAATTCTCCAAAGTGCGGTTGGCTCTTAGAACGCTCTTTTTTTTTTCACTAAATTGAAGCACGGCTTTATTGTTCACTAATGAAGAGTCCGATAACAATATTTATTATATCTCTTAGATAGTGCGCGCACTGTGATTGGTCAATTTTATCGGCCATATTTTACAGTACGGCCCGCGAAATTTGAGAGTGCAACTGGTCATGATAAACACGTTCTAAAACCTCAGGGCATATTCTAAAATGACATTTTCCGACAAAAATCAACCTTTTTGCCTTATTTTTATCAAAATATAATCAAAGTTGGGTAAAAATTGGCTTTTTAGGGCCGTTTTTTGGCCAATCAACAATGCTTCAGGCAAAATTAACGCAATCTAAGTCATTTTTACCAAAACCAACAAGCAACAAAAAATAAATATCCATGCCAAAATTGCCACATTTTTACATTTATGTTATTACATGGAAAGACATCCTTAAAAGTCTTGATTTTGCCACATCGTGTGGAAAAAATTAAGCACTTTTAATTATTATTTCTAGAAATGACAAAAAGTATGCAAAATCCTAATAATAATGAACAAATTTGTCAAAACCCAGAGAATATTAGTTTTTGGGTGAAAGAAATCCTTTAAAATACCTTAATTTTGCCAGAAACCAAACTTTTTGGTAAGAATTGCATTCAAGGAGCAACTTTTTGCCATAGACTGTCTTAATCATTTAAAACCAAGATAAGAAGCAAAATGTCGGTAGAAATTTCCACCGACAATTTGAGTCCGAGAGTAAAATGTCGGTGGAAATTGTGTCTGAGAGTAAAATGTCGGTGGAAATTTCCACCGACAATTTGTGTCTGAGAGTAAAATGTCGGTGGAAATTTCCACCGACAATTTGTGTCTGAGTATAAAATGTCGGTGGAAATTTCCACCGACATTTTGTGTCTGAGAGTAAAATGTCGGTGGAAATTTCCACCGACATTTTGTGTCTGAAAGTAAAATGTCGGTGGAAATTTCCACCGACATTTTGTGTCTGAGAGTAAAATGTCGGTAGAAATTTCCACCGACATTTTGTGTCTGAGAGTAAAATGTCGGTAGAAATTTCCACCGACATTTTGTGTCTGAGAGTAAAATGTCGGTGGAAATTTCAACCGACATTTTGTGTCTGAGAGTAAAATGTCGGTGGTAAATTCCACCGACATTTTACTCTCAGAAGCAAAATGTCGGTGGAAATTTCAACCGACATTTTGTGTCTGAGAGTAAAATGTCGGTGGTAAATTCCACCGACATTTTACTCTCAGAAGCAAAATGTCGGTGGAAATTTATACCGACATTTTATTGACAGAAGCAAATTGTCAGTGAAAATTTCCACAGACAAGTTGCTGTTTTAAAATTTCGTTGGAAATTTCACCTACGTACATCTACAGTTACTGTCAAAAATGATACTGTCAATGAATTAAAGGGAAGTCAACATTTAATATTAATCTGGTTCTTGGACCTTCTTGAATGAATGATTGTTAGAAACAAAGTCTAAATATGGAATTACATAATAATGTTCGTATGGACAGAGAATGCTGAAGCCGTTCTCCGCGAGCTAAATCTACAAAGGCACGAGTTCCGTTATATATGTACTCAAAGAAGACGGTAAAGACAACCTGACTAAGTCGCATATTTACAATTCAACTTCACAAAAACTATACTAATTAGAACTCTATATATAATTGCTTCCACAGTAAAACAAAACTATCTCTTGTTTAATTTGACTGATTTCTTTCTAAATCCTGATACGTATTTTTGAAGTAGCTTGTTTTCGTCATCCAATTCGAAATCCACAAGCAGTATATGCATTCGTTTGGTAAACGGGCATTCCATAGTTCTCCATTTGAACACGTCTTCCATTCATTTACAGCTCCCCAATTTCAGTACTCTATATCAAATGTAGAGTCCTCCACTTTCACTGACGTCACTTTTCCTATTACTGGAGACTTCTTGTACATGTAGCTTTGAATATGAATAGTCTGTCAAAGTGTCAGCCGTCTCCTCGACGTAATCCCCGAGCTACAAGTAAAATTTATCTTAATGCTTCCAAAGGGTTTTGCATTCTATTGACAAGAGCAGTTAATGTTTGCGGATTCTTGTATCGACCATGCAGAATATACCTGAAGACGAAAACAGGGATATGGTTATCAATGTCTGAATTTATCGTGAAGATGTAATTGTTTGCGTCTATCAATGGTTATTGAAACTCTAACTAAAAGTTGTTTCCCTTGGATTTTTTTCACTGTAGTTTTACCCCTATGCGAGCAGGCACAGGTTTGAGGTGTATGCACGTGCTGCGAAAGCCTCGAAAATCACACGCAATCCGGCTGGAAATTAAGTGAGCCTGCATTGGTCACTGTAAATTTTTTCATTTCTCCTTCGTCTGAGCGAAGGACAATCGAGAATAGTGCTCACTTTCTCGCCGGCTTGCGCGTGATTCTCGCTTGCATATTGGCCCCCAAACGTGGGCCGCCTGTTCGGGGGCTATTTTACTCCCGATATTTCGAAGTCCTGATTTCCCGAACTAATGTTCGTTGGAGGTTCGATAAATCTGGTTTCTCGATGCATTCCACTGTAGTGTAACCTTTAAAGCGACAAGTCGCGAGCGAACGACAACGTCGAATCGCGAGAAGAAACCGAAAAATGGAAATAATAATAATTGGAAAGAAACTACAGTGTATATGTGGCGGGGGAAAATAATATTGGAAACGACTTTTGGAAAGTCTAACTACCAACTGGTCGTAAATCACTCTTAGTCCTCTTACTAGTGAGGTCAGTTTGCGTCACCTCTACTAATTCAACGATCAGAACTTATGTTCTACTCACTTTACAAGTGCCTTGGGGTTCCTTGGTCCTCCTGAAGTCGGTTCCACTGAGAAACTAATCAATCCTAGTATGTTATCATCCAGCGAGTAGTGACAGCTCATCAATTGTTCAAAGCATGTCGTTTTGGCGGATTTCCAGGGGTTTCCGTTAAACTACAAATAATGCCGCATTCCATTAACTCTAACCGGGCAGTGAGTGACCTTCGGCTGTATGTCCGACCATTCTTTTTTTCGACGAAGCCGGGACCTTAGCCCCGAAATAACTGATTGTCGTTTTGCTTTATACGATTTATGTGAGAAATATGCAAAATGATTTTGGTTGGCAATACAGATGCAGAATTGAAAACAATTAATATGAACATTACGTTCACATGCGGTATTTGAAATATGCAGCGGTCTCAGAAAATCAAACAGGATGCCGCCCTTACCAATCGGCACCGCTTGTTTGTGAAATCGGGAATTGAAAGCGCGTGATTTGAACTCAAGTAAACACTGCCTGATGATGCGACCTAGAAATGTCCACAATAAAATTCCTACCACCTTTATGTGTCGAGCGACAAGTTACGAAGAAAAAACTGTTAGCGAGGATCACCCGGTCACAAGCTCACCCGTCCTCTAGTTTCCAGTAAAGAACCAACAGAATGAAGGTTTGAAAAGTGATGGCGTCTCAACTGTTGCATACGTACTAGTTATACTATCGACGAATCGGCACATTCAGTCCAAGAAAGGCAGCTTTATATTTTGAAACTGATAGCGATCACGATGGTAGCAGTTTGCTACTTTGAACATCATGGAAACAAGCCAAAAGATAACAAATACAGTGGCATGCAAGTTTAGAATAACGGCTGCGAAGGAGACTAGCACAACTGCCAGGTAGGCTCAGTACTTTCGAGGATCAGGAAGCTTTATCCTTAGACTAGAATATTAGTGTTGTTGTTATAAACATTAACTGATTAACCTACAATTCCAATGTGGCAGATTTAGTATTGATATGCAACATTTATCAGTTAGGAAGTAAGCACGGAAAAAGGTTTCATTTGGAAATATAAAGTTTGCGCCAAAATCGATTTTGTTTGTCTCAGTGTTCAGTTTGCGGTCAAAACTTCGGTATGACAAAGCGTCGGTATAAATTTTCATCACCACATTGCATTATGATCCATCCACAGATTTCAAAGACAAACCTGAATATAGATGAACCGTATCGTCTGTGAGGCAAAAGCAAAGCTCGTGTTATAGTATGTATACAAATACTTACCCGTTCGGTAAAATTAGTGCAACTACGTCGACAAAATGTGCTCGTCAGATTGATACCTCGGTTAATGACGTTCTCGTTTCATTGTCAGGTTGATGTTGGAAAAAGATACCTGAACAAACGTCTGTTCTAACACTGTAACAGCAATGAAATTATGATCACGGATGGCGATAATCCGTATGGCTCGATATGGTATAAAATGTCGATGGCCTGATTATCGGAAAATTTGAAACCGAACGACACATGTAACGACCTCGAAAAACTATTGACTGGGCTATAACTAATATAAAGTTGCTGTTTTCACCGCAACATTGATTGTAGGATCGGAGGATTTCATGACAGTTAGTTTCCTTCACAGACATTCTTTGTGTCGTCACTTCTCTTCGCGGCGAGAAGCGTTGCGTGTACGACCCAAATTTACGGCTGCGAAGTATTACAAGCTATGATTAGTTGTATGCCGGGATGTTGTTCGTCGGTGAGGTATGGATATGTTATACCCGTTCGATTTGATGTATGGATGATGTATGGATGTTAGACCCGAGGTTAATATGGATGTTATACCTGACAGACATATGTATGGGGCATGTTATTATTACCTTTAGTAGACGTTATACCAGAGACCTAAGGTATGGAAATTATACCCGGCTCAAAACACATGGCACAATTATTTCAAATTGTACCATGTACCATGGTGGAAATTTCAACCGACATTTTGTGTCTGAGAGTAAAATGTCGATGGAAATTTCAACCGACATTTTGTTTCTGAGAGTAAAATGTCGGTGGAAATTTCGACCGACACTCTGTGTCTGAGATTAAAATGTCGGTGGAAAGTCCACCGACATTTCGTTTCTATAGCATTAAAACAATAGTGAAATTTTTCATGATTCTTAACACAACGATCACAGGCAATATTTTTGTTAGAAAGTGCATTTATTGACAAAAACGTTTTATTTCAAGCAAAATTGAGGTATTTTCAGCGTTTTTTGACAATATCTCGCAAAACCAAGTTAGATGATGGCAACATTTTAACAAATTGAACAGATTTTGCAAACTTATGTTAAATTATGGTAAAATTTAGAAAAATTAGGTGAAATATTGCAGCGTGAAAGCAAAAAAATGCGAGTTTGGCAAAAAACTACGAAAATGATCACTTTTTGGCAGATTTTTGCTGTTTTAGAATATGCCCTGAGGTTTTAGAACGTGTTGATAATGCCATCTTTGCAAGTTTGTTTCGATTAATTTAAAATTCTGCATAAAAATTTCACACGGAGACGATTTTGAAACCTACTTTAAAAAACATTCGCAATCGAATGAAGAGCTTGAGAGACAAAAGCGAAGCGAATAGTATCTTCCCAACGCGATTTATCAGAACTTTTAGAAGCCGAGATGGAGACCAACCCGGGCCGGACTCGATTCAGGAACTTGATAGTTTTATCTCTGCCGAAAAGTCCGCAAACACAAGTCTTACCTGACTGGATATTCCAAAAACATTTCAAAAATGACATTTTCCCTCAATTGTTTTCAAAGAGATGATTAATTGTTAGCAGGCTTCGTCGGATTCGCCAAGCGTTCGCCAAGCAAGACCGGAACCCGATCGTGCGAGGTTTAATTTGTTTTCGCCAAAAAGCACAGGCGGGATCAAGGTTTGGGTAAAGGTTGTGGTCTTATTTTTTATTCATTCATTCATTCATTCATTCAATCAATCATTCATTCATTCATTCATTCATTCATTCATTCATTCATTCATTCATTCATTCATTCATTCATTCATTCATTCATTCATTCATTCATTCATTCATTCATTCATTCCTTCCTTCCTTCCTTCCTTCATTCATTCATTCATTCATTCCTTCATTCATTCATTCCTTTATTCATTCCTTCATTCATTCATTCATTCATTCCTTCATTCATTCATTCATTCATTCCTTCATTCATTCATTCATTCATTCCTTCATTCATTCATTCCTTTATTCATTCCTTCATTCATTCATTCATTCCTTCATTCATTCATTCATTCATTCATTCCTTCAATCATTCATTCATTCCTTCATTCATTCATTCCTTCATTCATTCATTCCTTCATTCATTCATTCATTCATTCCTTCATTCATTCATTCATTCATTCATTTCTTCATTCATTCATTCATTCATTCATTCCTTCATTCATTCATTCATTCCTTTATTCATTCCTTCATTCATTCATTCATTCCTTCATTCATTCATTCATTCATTCATTCCTTCAATCAATCATTCATTCCTTCATTCATTCATTCCTTCATTCATTCATTCCTTCATTCATTCATTCCTTCATTCATTCATTCATTCATTCATTCATTCCTTCATTCATTCATTCATTCATTCATTCATTCATTTCTTCATTCATTCATTCATTCATTCCTTCATTCATTCATTCATTCCTTCATGCCTTCATTCATTCATTCATTCCTTCATTCATTCATTCATTCCTCCATTCATTCATTCATTCCTTCATTCATTCATTCATTCCTTCATTCCTTCATTCATTCCTTCATTCATTCATTCCTTCATTCATTCATTCCTTCATTCATTCATTCCTTCATTCATTCATTCCTTCATTCATTCATTCATTCATTCATTCATTCCTTCCTTCATTCATTCCTTCCTTCCTTCATTCATTCATTCATTCATTCATTCCTTCATTCATTCATTCATTCATTCATTTCTTCATTCATTCATTCATTCATTCATTCCTTCATTCATTCATTCATTCCTTTATTCATTCCTTCATTCATTCATTCATTCATTCCTTCAATCATTCATTCATTCCTTCATTCATTCATTCCTTCATTCATTCATTCCTTCATTCATTCATTCATTCATTCATTCATTCATTCATTCATTCCTTCATTCATTCATTCATTCATTCATTCATTCATTCATTCATTCATTCATTCATTCATTCATTCATTCATTCATTTCTTCATTCATTCATCCATTCATTCATTCCTTCATTCATTCATTCATTCCTTCATTCATTCATTCATTCATTCATTCCTTCATTCATTCATTCATTCATTCATTTCTTCATTCATTCATTCATTCATTCATTCCTTCATTCATTCATTCATTCCTTTATTCATTCCTTCATTCATTCATTCCTTCCTTCATTCATTCATTCATTCATTCCTTCAATCATCATTCATTCCTTCATTCATTCATTCCTTCATTCATTCATTCCTTCATTCATTCATTCCTTCATTCATTCATTCATTCATTCATTCATTCATTCATTCCTTCATTCATTCATTCATTCATTCATTCATTTCTTCATTCATTCATTCATTCCTTCATTCATTCATTCATTCCTTCATTCCTTCATTCATTCATTCATTCCTTCATTCATTCATTCATTCCTCCATTCATTCATTCATTCCTTCATTCATTCATTCATTCATTCCTTCATTCATTCATTCCTTCATTCATTCATTCCTTCATTCATTCATTCCTTCATTCATTCATTCCTTCATTCATTCATTCCTTCATGCATTCATTCATTCATTCATTCCTTCCTTCATTCATTCCTTCCTTCCTTCATTCATTCATTCATTCATTCATTCATTCCTTCATTCATTCATTCATTCATTTCTTCATTCATTCATTCATTCATTCATTCATTCCTTCATTCATTCATTCATTCCTTTATTCATTCCTTCATTCATTCATTCATTCATTCATTCCTTCAATCATTCATTCATTCCTTCATTCATTCATTCCTTCATTCATTCATTCCTTCATTCATTCCTTCATTCATTCATTCCTCCATTCATTCATTCATTCCTTCATTCATTCATTCATTCATTCCTTCATTCATTCATTCCTTCATTCATTCATTCCTTCATTCATTCATTCCTTCATTCATTCATTCCTTCATTCATCCATTCATTCATTCATTCATTCATTCCTACCTTCCTTCATTCATTCCTTCCTTCCTTCATTCATTCATTCATTCATTCATACCTTCATTCATTCATTCATTCATTCATTTCTTCATTCATTCATTCATTCATTCATTCCTTCATTCATTCATTCATTCCTTTATTCATTCCTTCATTCATTCATTCATTCATTCATTCATTCCTTCAATCATTCATTCATTCCTTCATTCATTCATTCCTTCATTCATTCATTCCTTCATTCATTCATTCATTCATTCATTCATTCCTTCATT
This sequence comes from Desmophyllum pertusum, assembly GCA_029204205.1. Lineage (NCBI taxonomy): Eukaryota > Metazoa > Cnidaria > Anthozoa > Scleractinia > Caryophylliidae > Desmophyllum > Desmophyllum pertusum. Next base: position 72,357 of record MU825439.1, on the reverse strand, counting down.
CATTCATTCATTCATTCATTCATTTCTTCATTCATTCATTCATTCATTCATTCCTTCATTCATTCATTCATTCCTTCATTCATTCATTCATTCATTCATTCCTTCATTCATTCATTCATTCCTTCATTCATTCCTCCATTCATTCATTCATTCCTTCATTCATTCATTCATTCATTCCTTCATTCATTCATTCCTTCATTCATTCCTTCATTCATTCCTTCATTCATTCATTCATTCCTTCCTTCCTTCATTCATTCATTCATTCATTCCTTCCTTCCTTCATTCATTCCTTCATTCATTCCTTCATTCATTCATTCCTTCCTAAAAGTCTTGCTGTCGATATAGAATGGAGCAAATGCGACTATCAAGCCAAGATGATGGCGCAAATACAAGAACATGCAGCTAATCCACATGGCGCCGCGAACAAGAAGACAGAGAAGGTGGGAAATTTAACAATTTCTTTTTATTTAACAACATATCGTATCCTAATCCAAGGAAACCAATGCGGTAAATGGTGTCGGGAGGTTTTTCCGTGTATAAAGGCGAGCGTAGAAAAAGCAATACAAGCAGGAGGCTCTAGTGACTCGAACGAGACAATAGATGACCTCTTAGCAGAGTTGAATGCGTCCAACAGCTTTGATGAAGAAGACACCGGAGACAACCCCACCACGCACGCAGCCGTCGAAACAAACCTGCAACGACAGCAACCATCCCCTCAACCAAGTCGACGACGAAGTCTCCCAAGCACTCCACCTCCACCTGGTCACCATGACCACAGAGTCTTTGAATCTCTGAAGTCTTCGGTAGAAAAGGTTATCGAGGAAAATATTACAATTAAAGAAAACATTGCACAGCGTGACATTGAAACTCCAGGATTTTGATCACGTCCATGCGCTTATGGAATCTTTAACAGCTGAACTGAACAAGTCCAAAAACGAAGTTGAAAATTGCCAAGAGATCATTAAAAGCGAACAAATACTGCGTGAATCTATCGAAGATCAATTGCAACACCATCTAAGTCAGCATCGGGAATATAAGAAGAAAATGACGGAGGAAATGGCGCAATTGTATGCACGTGTCCGGGAATCTGAAGAAAACGTCCACAAAATTAAGAGCGAAAATGAAGAGCTACATCAAAAGAATATCATGCTAACAAAGGAGAATGAAGTTATTCTGAAACGTGTGGAGGATATTGAAAAGGAAACTAATGTAATACAAGACAAGTTATTTAATGGCGAGCTTGTAACTCGCGGCGAAAATCAAACCACAGACCGGAAATTGCAGTCTTCACGGCAACAACAACGTCCAATGGAAGACGTCAATTCCCAACCTCTAGGCCAACATGAACAATCAAGAAAGTTTTTCGAGAAGTTAAGCCTGTCGGAGACACGATCATCTTTGGTGATTCAAATACTCGAGGCCTTGATAGAAGAAGATTAGCTATGGGAATAGGATCTCTTAGTGGCGCAACACTTGATTCAGCCATTACGTACATCAACAACGAGCCCACACCAAGTGAATCTGTTAAACGTGTCATTTACCATTTAGGAACAAACAACATTAGCGGTAACTCTACTGATGAGATTAAAAACAACTTGACACTTTAACGATCAAATCCGTTGATAAATTTCCGAACGCCATCATACGATTCTGTGAAATTCCACCCAACCACCATACGCCTAATCCGAAAATAACTGAAGTTAATGAATACATCAAGTCGATGGATGCAACATTTCTCGAGGTAGACGCGAAAGACACCGGTTTCTTCACACGAGACGGGATGCATTACAACAAGCCAGGCCTGGGACGCTTGGCTGCTACCATGAAGAAATGGGCAAAAGAAAATGGGCACCCGTTTGACACAACTTCAGGAAATCAAAAACAACGCCATTATCAAGAGACCCGGCCATTCCCGTGGAACCAACAGCAATACCAGAAAGGACGGAATTCGCAGTGGAGAAAAGCAGATCCATCACAGCAGTTAATCAATCTCCTGCTGGCAAGCCTTGGCAAGCGCTAAGCAGCTGTAAGCCTTATCATGACACTTTTAAAACTAAAACTAACAGCTATATATTTTTCTTAGACATATTTAGCTTTATAGTCCTCTGACAACCAGACCAGTGAGTACTATCTTATTTTCTTATTAGTATTATTTTAGTTTTATATTATTTTGCTGATCGTGTTTTGTGACATGAACTCTTCATGGCTAAATCACAATAATGTTTTTAATATAATTTCGTGGAATATTCAAGGACTCAAAACAAGACTAAAACCGACCAATCAAACCATTTCAAATACAAAATTAAATATCAAATCAATTAAATCTAATCTATCAAAATTCGATATCATTTGTTTACAAGAAACATGGGCAAAGGACGAGTCATTAATGTTTCAAGATTACATAGTACATTCAACCGTGAGGAACACGAAAAGCAAGAGAGGTCGAGCAGGAGTATCTGTCCTGATAAAGAATAAACATTCGGACTCTGTTTCCCACATTAAGAGTGCCTCTCCAAACATAATTTGGTGCCACCTAAAAGGACAACTACTCGGCATACATTCAGATATTTATCTAGCGGCGGTTTATTTACCTCCACTACAATCTCAGCGAAAAGCGGGTGAAGACATCCTAAGCATTTTGGAGCAAGAGATTCACAAGTACTCCATACAAGGCCAAATTATCTTGCTTAGTGATTTAAATGCTAGAACTGGAACGCTAAATGACTTTATTGAAAATGATTGTCAAGATTTCTTAGCAGCCAATGACGCATATAATCTTGATAAAAATTGGCCAAAACGAAACAATGGAGATTGCACCGTTAACAAATTAGGAGGCGAAATATTACGATTATGCATAGGTAACAAACTGAGAATATTGAACGGCAGAGTTACAGGTGATCTAGACGGAAAGCTAACATCATATCAATACAACGGAGCAAGCACTGTTGATTACGGAATAGCCAGTGAAGATCTTCAAAACACAGTGCTAGGATTTCAAATACAACCTTTGACCCCATATTCTGATCACTGCCCTATCACTCTCAAATTGGCTTCCCGTAATCGTGATATCATGAACAAAAGCACTTCAAAAGAACCTCAAAGAAACGAGATGTCTCCTCGAAACAGCTTCACCAAGTTTCTTTGGAAGCAAGAATCAAAAGATAAATTCATAAGTGCATTATCGAGTTTGAAATTCAAAACAGGCTCCAATCATTCAATACAGAACACTACAAATCAATAGATGATGAGATTTGTCAGTTCAATCAAATAATAAATCAGTTGCAAAACTGAGCCTGGTGCCATCACGTAAAACGTGTAAAAATACCAAGAAAAACAAACCATGGTACGATAACACTTGCAGACAATTAAAGAAAAAACTGCAGAAGCTTGCAAAGGAAATTAAGCCCACAACTCATCAATCATTGCGACAAGAATATTTTGTTCTCAAACAGAAATATAAACGGCTAGTGAAAAAGATGCATAAAGGATATAAAAATCAACTTTTAAATGAAATTAACACTTTAAGTTCCAACCGAAGTGGCGACTTCTGGAAACTAATAAACAAAATTCGTAAACATGAGACAGTTGAGGAAAGTTGCGATATTTCCTCAGAAGACTGGATGAAACATTTCCAAAACCTTTTACATGAAACTCTAAAATCGCAGACAAACTTCGCTTTTCAAAACAATCTTGACGAAACAACGACTCTGTCAGATGAAATTTTAGATACGCGCATCACCGCAAAAGAAATTCATGATCAAATATCTAAAGTCAAAAATAAAAGGCATCTGGTACAGACTCTATCCTAAATGAAATGATTAAACACGGACGGCATTATCTCATGCCTTCTCTAGAAAGAATATTCAATGATATAATTGAAAGCGGCAACTTCCCAATTGAATGGAACATAGGTGTCATAAAACCTATATACAAAAAGAAAGGTGATAAGAAATCTCCAGCCAACTATAGAGGAATTACTTTAACAAGCTGCTTAGGGAAACTGTTCACACCAATTTTACAAAACAGATTGAATAAGTACATCGAGCAACATAATGTCTTAAATCCAGAACAGTTTGGATTTAGACCAAACGCTAGAACTACGGATAGTTTATTTATTTTCCAACAACTCCTCCATAAATACACTAAACAGCATAAGAAACTTTATGTTGGTTTCATTGACTATGAGAAAGCTTTCGATAGCGTATGGCAGTCTGGCATGATTCATAAATTACACAAATACGGAATTCAAGGAAAATTCTTGCATGTCATTAAGTCCATGTATTCGTTAATTAGGAGTTGTGTTAAAATTAATCAAAACACAACCACAGAACTATTTTCATGTAACAAAGGGATAAGGCAAGGTGATGGTTTAAGCCCAGTTTTATTTTCTTTATTTATGAATGATTTACCGCAATATTTTAGAGAGAATAAATGTCCAGGGGTAATGTTAGGAAATCAATCTCTAAACTGCTTAATGTATGCAGATGATTTGTTAGTAATTAGCCCATCTCCAGAAGGATTGCAACAATCGCTTGATGTAATTCATAAACACGCACAGGAATGGAAGCTCAAAGTAAACACCAAAAAATCGAACATAATCATATTTAGTGGTAACGGACAAAACAAAAACAAGATAAATTTCAAATATGAAAACGAAACTCTACAAATTGTCGACAAACAAACGTATTTAGGTATAGAAATGACGTCATCCGGTCGTTACACCTACGCAAGAGAAATTCTAAGCAAAAAAGCCACTAAAGTTCTCTCGATAATTAAACGATCCCTTTCTAACACTGATTCAGCAACAATTGAAACAAGAACCAAACTTTTCAATGCCCTTGTTAAACCTGTGCTACTTTATGGATGCGAAATTTGGGGACCTGAACTATTATCATACAAAACACATTTTGATAAAAGTACAATTGAACAAGTTCACATTAAGTTTTGTAAACAAACATTAAATGTCCCATGGTATACAGAGAACATTGCTTGCAGGGCAGAGCTTGGGCGATACCCTTTAAGTATTGATATAAAAGCCTCAATCTTCAGCTACTGGCAAAGATTGAGGCATTCTTGCAACAACGTTTTATTAAGTGAAGCATTTCAATATGCAACAAAATATACCCTTTCTTCGATGTACTAATCAGCGAAGAGAGTACTAGGAGGTATCAAGTTAAAGAACCAGTAACCCAACAACACATCAAGAATGCACGATTAACTATAAAAAAACCCTCAGGAATCAATATTTTCAAAACTGGCTTGAAACCCAGAACAGCTCATCAACAACTTCAAGAGAAAAATTTACACATAAAGAAGTTAAAAGGAATTACCAATTTGAAAATTACTTGACAATAGTTACAAACCCAGCACACAGAATAAGCCTGACAAGGCTTAGATTAGGATGCCATGCATTACGCATACAAACTGGAAAATATGAAAATAGTGGAGCATTAATTCCAGTAGAAGAGCGAACATGTTTGATATGCAAGGAAAATGTCATAGAACACGAACAGCATTTCTTGATGTATTGCCAGGGGTATACTGCCATAAGACGTGAACTACATTCCCTCATTTCAAACACCGATGCAAATTACGTAAGATTAAATGATAACGATAAAACTAAATATTTACTTAGAGTCGATAATGAAAATACATCTAAAATAATAGGTAAATATATTAATTTGATGTTTCAAAAAAGGAAAGAGATCCTCAATTCATAATCAAGGTAATTAGTATAATTTATTGTCTAATATTTTATTAATTGTCATTTATTATTTGTATTAGTTAATGTTCAAACCTTTATTGTAACTAAACCAATACCTCCCTTTGGAGAGTAAGGCGCAATAAAGATATACTATTACTATTACTATTACTATTACTATATTACTTCATTCATTCATTCATTCATTCATTCATTCATTCCTTCATTCATTCATTCATTCATTCCTTCGTTCATTCCTTCATTCATTCATTCATTCATTCATTCCTTCATTTATTCATTCATTCCTTCATTCATTCCTTCATTCATTCCTTCATTCATTCATTCATTCATTCGATAATGAAAATACATCTAAAATAATAGGTAAATATATTAATTTGATGTTTCAAAAAAGGAAAGAGATCCTCAATTCATAATCAAGGTAATTAGTATAATTTATTGTCTAAGATTTTATTAATTGTCATTTATTCTTTGTATTAGTTAATGTTCAAACCTTTATTGTAACTAAACCAATACCTCCCTTTGGAGAGTAAGGCGCAATAAAGATATACTATTACTATTACTATTACTATTACTATTACTATTACTATTACTATTACTATTACTATTCATTCATTCATTCATTCATTCATTCATTCATCCATTCCTTCATTCATTCATCAAGAAAGGAAAGAGATCCTCAATTCATAATCAAGGTAATTAGTACAATTTATTGTCTAACTTTATTAATTGTCATTTATTATTTGTATTAGTTAATGTTCAAACCTTTATTGTAACTAAACCAATACCTCCCTTTGTAGACTTGCCACAAGTCGACTTCTTTAACCCTATTCTGCCTGGGCTTTTTTTCGTTCCTGAGCCTGGGGGGGGGGGGGGGGGGGGGAAGTGCCCCCCCCCCTATGTATCTCGAAAAGTATTGACGCTATGAAAATGAAACTTACATGGTGTGTAAAGCATCCGAAAATCTTTATTTTAGTGGCAGTCACGTGCCAATTATGCCGTCATACACGCCATAATTACGTCATACGTTAAAAAAATCCGCCATCTTGGATCATAAATCTTGGATTTCTAAATTGTTCAGAAATGTCACAAAATCTCCAAATTTGCTTGGAAAAAATCAAGAAAAATATAAAGATGCTAAAACGGCAAAGATTTTGGAAGGATTTCATCGTAAAAAGCAAACATTTTATGAAAACTGAAAATTAAGCTAAAAAATCAACAAATTTGGGTAAAACGATCTGTATCTCGAAAAGTATTTGTGCTATAAAAAATTAAACTTATGAGGTGAATAAAGCATTTAAACATATTTATTTTAGTGGCAATTACGAATCAATTATGATATCATATCACGCCGAAATAACGTCATACTTTAAACCTGTCCGCCATCTTGGATTTTTCAATTGTTCAGAAATGTCAGAAAATCACCAAATTTGATTTGAAAAAATCGAAAACAATATATAAGGATGCACAAACTGCAAAGATTTTGGAAGAAACTCTTCGTAAAAAGCGAAAATCTCATGAAAAACGGACATTTAAACTGAAAATACCAAATTTGGCTAAAACGGCCTGTCAAAACTTGGTTGCCATGGAAACATCAAGTCACGTGATCAAAAAATTGGCACTCCAAAATGTTCCCATATAATTTTTAGGAAAAGTCATAAAGTTTGGCTATGATTGCTTGAATGCCCTTTAAGTATGATAAATTTGAAGTCAGCGCGGGCACTTTCTGCCCCCCCCCCCCCCCCCCCCCCCAGGCAGAATAGGGTTAAGCGACGAAGTCGCGAGACGAGCGGCGAAGGCCGCGAGAAGTCGACTTGTTCCGCCTGCATGAGTTCGAATTTAATTTGCATATTTCTTGGCGCGAAAGGGGCGTGACGTCATTGTTCACGGCCGCCCGCTCCCTGTATTTTAAAAACAAACAGCTCTCAAATGGCTGGATCGCGTACACCGATGAATTTAATAACTCCAACACAAACTGTACTCGTCTGTCTCCCAATTCAAAAGGATCAGAGTGTATCTTGTGTGTGGAAAGTATTTCCGATCCAAATAATCGGCGAAAACTGTTCTCGAGCTACAAACAAAATCGTGTGGTGCGAACATCACACAACGATCAAACAGAAACGTCGAACTATAAAAGCTCGCTCAAATCACAAATTGATGCAAGAAATGTGACCTTCGCGTCAGGCGTACAGCATCTCTGCTAAACACATTTTGTAGTCTTGTAGAAGCTACAATAGTATCTGGAACAGGACACATATGATATTCGGTATTTCAAACGACATACCTTGCATAAAACAGCTTTTATAATAATCAAACAGCTGGGCCCGGCTTTACAGTACATGCAAGAAATCAACTTCATACACGGAATATTTCAGAGCCTAAAAATTTGCTAGAATTAACATAGTCAAAGGTTCAAATCTACTTGAAAATCCTCCTCATAATAAAACATATATCGCCCGTAAGAAACATGGTATCAATCAAATATAGATTGTACTCGTTAGAACAAAAATATAAAAGGTTTCAAATGTTTCACGGTAGAGATTGTGCGGCCTGTCACCCGTTGCTATTTCCTACTACGACTCCTTTTTCACTTGATCCGTCATCAACGAAACAAAAGGTGAAATTACAAGGCAGACTGTTTCAACCATATGCGACACTTTCGCTTCGCCATGTTTACAGAAATCCAGAACGAACGGCGCGATGTGGAATGTAAGACTCTTTCCTGAACCAGTCGGCGCAACCATCAAACACATCTCGTCCATCATGTAAGCTTCCACTACTTTTCGTTGGTTGTCTTTTATATCTTCAAACCCAAGCTTGCTAGCTTAACCCAAAACTAATCGCTTCTCGAACATCCATGTTTTAATATTCATGACGAGCGAACAAAGGTCAGGTTTCCCGGAATATGACGTAACCCAATTTAGCTCTCCCTGATTGGATAGCAGTGTTGCCACACCTCCGACACACCCCCGAACAAAAAGCTGGTCGGTAAAAAATGGCGCGCAGCAGGCTGGAAAAGTCCGTTTTCCGACTGACTGACAAAATTACCAAAACGCGAAAAACGGACTTTGAGAAAGTCTACTCCCTTTGGAGAATAAGGCGCAATAAAGATATACTATTACTATTATTACTATTCATTCATTCATTCATTCATTCATTCATTCATTCATTCATTCATTCATTCATTCATTCATTCATTCATTCATTCATTCATTCATTCATTCGTTCGTTCGTTCGTTCGTTCGCTCGCTCGTTCGTTCGTTTGTTCGTTCGTTCGCTCGCTCATTGATTGATCGATTGATTGATTGATTGATTGATTGATTGATTGATTGATTGATTGATTGATTTATTTATTACTTTCTTTCTTTCTTTCTTTCTTTCTTTATGACTACGGTTGTTGGCAAACTTCCAGTGTTGGCAAACTTCCAGTTTGGTTTTCGAAAGGGATATTCCACCGAATATGCTATTCTAGAAACTCTTGAGAATTTAAAATCAGCAATAGATGACGATAAGATAACATGTGGTATTTTCTTAGATTTTTCAAAGGCCTTTGATACAATCAATCACCATATTCTCCTAGAAAAACTGAATAAGTATGGGATCCGAGGGCTCCCCCATGCATGGTTTTGCAAGCTATATAACTAATCGTAAGCAATATGTTAACATTGGTAATACAGAATCTAGCATGAAAACTATTACATGTGGTGTACATCAAGGATCCACTCTAGGACCACTGCTATTCTTGCTATATATCAACGACTTTCCCAGGTCCTCAAATAAATTAATATTTAGAATTTTTTCAGATGATACAAATATTTTCTATTCTTCAAATGACTTAGAACAACTACAATTTGTTATTAATGAAGAACTTGAACAGGTATTAAAATACTGCGCAGCAAATAAGCTATCGATTAATTTTAAGAAGACCAATTTTATGATAATAACTACACCTAAGATGAAAGTAAATATCAGTATAACAACCTGTAATATAGAGCAAAAATCACAGATTAAATATTTGGGCGTTTTTATTGATGAACATCTGAAATGGGATGCTCAGCTCCAACATATCAACAATAAACTAACAAACAATATCGGAATTATATATAAACTTAGATATTATGTCTCTATGAATACACTCAAACAGCTCTATTATATACTTATATATCCCTATCTAAATTATGGTTAATGAGCTGGGGTACTGCGTGTCAAACCAAGTTAAATAAAATCAAAATAAGACAGAATAAATGCCTTCGTAGCATCTTTTTTTGCAAACAAAAGAGAAAGTTCAACACCATACTATGCACTGTTAGAAATCTTAAAGCTAGAGAACGTTTTTAAATTAAAAATTGGCTCCCTCGTACATCAAATACAATACCTAAAAAAAGAAACACCTTCTGCTCTCTATGATCTGGTCCTACTGCTTCTGAAGTTCATAACTATAACACCAGGTATGCCACTAATCAAAACCTGTACAGAACAGACTCCAGAACTAACTATGGCCTTGCAAGATTTATAGTAACGGCATCAAAAATTTGGGAAACAATACCAATTGAGATTAAGTGTCTGCCTCGTAACGCTTTTAAGAATGAATATAAACTCTTCCTTCTTGGCAGTCAGACATAAATGAGTTATAAATGCTGTAAATAGTTATATTTGTCACTTTAATTATATCTTTGTAATATCGACTAGAGCCTTATTTGTATGAATTTCATTTCCTCTCTTTGTAACTGCACTGTGGTAGTGGCTAACTCGAAAGCTTTGCTCCTTTGGCCACTTCACACTTCCCCCTTAAAAAATGTTATTTCATACTTGCTCTGTCCTTTTTCTTTTTTTTTCCTTCTTCTTATGATTGTTAATAATTTATTGTAATTGAAATAAGTGTGAATAAAAATGAACTGAACTGAACTGAACTGAACTGGCAGCACGATGTTAAACGCGCGAGGTGGCTACTAGTTACTAGACGTACATCCCGGGGTATTCAACCTAAGTTTGAGTAGGGGTGTGTCCAACCCTGACCCTGTTTATGAAAAATTGCCCACGTCGTGGAAAATAAATTATGGGAACTGAAGGACACTCGTGTACCCATCCTGTTTATGAATCTACGTGAAAACCCCATACACTATTGGGCGACACATCCCGTAACGAATCGTTAAAAGAAAACTGAAGGAAATCGGTGTTTTTAGTCACGGTTAAAAGAACAAAATCATCATCGTAATGCAAATGGGGCAGAAACGGAACGGCTGTAAGAGCGTAAACACAGCGTCGTCAACGAAGCAAACAAGAAACAGCGTTCGAGGAAATGAAATGTTTGCAAACGTTCAGCATTATCAGCATGCCATTATATGATTTAATATGGAATTGTTTCGTCCCCATTGAACAGAGACCTCAACCCGAAGGCAAACGTTAATACTTGCTTCTTTGTGACCCGAATCTCGGAGTACAGTGGCTGCTCCTAACACCTGGTAGGTGATGATGATGATGATGATGATGATGATGATGATGATGAGGATGATGATGCTTTATTTACCCAGGGTGGCCCATTCAGCAACTAGGCTGGTATTCATGGGGGCCCTGCATCAGGTACTATTTATATCTTATCCATTCGATTGAATTATCAATTATTCCACTGATCTGAATTTGGGTGTACTTGTAACATAGGAAGGATTTCTTTAAAATCGTATTATCTTTGTTTCTGAGACTATTTGCTAACTATTGGATGCTACTTTGCCAATTAATGAGCATTTCTTCAATATTTACATAGCATTGCTTTGATATTTACATGTAAATACATGGCTTGATGGAGTTCGGCTTGTTTAATAACCTTAGTCCGTCCTATGTATATAAGTAAAGTAAGTTTGGATTCGCGAGACCTTCGATGATCGAATGAGTTAATTTCAAAGTTTAAATCACCGTTCGAAAGTCCCAACCGCAAAAACGATTTCGGGAACTTGATTTTTTTACTGGAAGTCCGGAACCCAAGAGCTAAACAAATATGTTATGGTTTTCCTCAGTTCGATTGCGTTCAAAAGTTGGCTGATTTTAAAAATCGCGAGAAACTAAATATGGAGTAACCGCACGGAAATGGCTCTCAACGAAAGTTTGTTTTAGAATTATCAAATTCCCCAATATAGTTTTCGTTGAAAATACATTATTTTAATCTAGCGACTCTCCAAATGTTAGTGACATTGAAAAAATCGCCATTGAGTTGTACAGTATGTGGTCCTAATTCCGGCCGGCCCTAATTCCGCCCACTTTTCGTTCATCGCGTATTTTTCCATTGGAAAACGAACTATTTCGAAGAAACGACTCTTTCCTAGAATTTATTGATCTATTTCCTTTCGTAATCTTGCTTGGTGGCTTTCCTGTTGCTGTTAAAGAAGATAATTTCGAGTTATCGCGAACGTAGGTGAAGTTGTTTTGCCCGACATTCATTAGTTTACGGCGCCTCAAATTACATGGTTATATTTAGAATTCCCATTTGGCTTTTTTTGTCCATTAATAGCGGTAATTTTTTATATGAAATACATAGAATGAATAGTCTTTCTGCCAAACCAAAAACAATCATCTACAGGTTGAATATATGTCTAAAATTACGACTCAAATATTTCGATGTGTTTTTAGGTAGAGGTCCTAATTCCAGCCACCTCTCACAAAACCTCTTGTCAGACTGGCCGGCACCGCAGAGCGACTTGAATGGGCTTGAATAACGTGCACTTATTTCGGTCCTAAAACAAAGCTCTCTTGGTATAATTCGCCTTTTCCGGCATTTATCATTATGGATGAAAGATGATTAAAAGTGACGGACATTTATACCAGGTTGTTCTGTGAACTGTTTATGCGTACATTTGTATGCTTTTCTTTGTGGCCGGAATTATAACTTGTTGGCTGGAATTAGGGCCGCCAAAGCGAACCTCTATTTTCGATACTACAAAAGTATCGATAAAGAGCAAAAGCTGTTGCTTTTATATATGCTAGGTAAATGTTGTGACAAATCACAGGTCAAGTTTCAGCTCAAGACAATTCTTCCAATGCGAGAATTATACGTTCGTGTCTTTTCTGACCGGAATTAGGACCACGGTAATGCCTTAAAGTGTTCTCATCAAGCGAAAAATTGCGCCTTAAAAAATTATCGCTAAACGTAACTTTTACTTCCGGTGGAAAAATGTTATATCCCAACTTCTCAGCCAATATTGATTCCTTTTCTATAAATGTTTTTTTGTTTGAAAGATCTTAGTCAAAAGTGTATTTTTTTTATGGGGGAAAAAATGAGTCAACAATTTCGACCCTGCATACAACGATCGCGAACGTACACAAACTATAGCTATAGAATATTAAATACACCGATTATTCCGTCTAAACGGGTGAAGATAAGCTGCATAAAGTATTTGAAAGTCAAATATACAACGACCGTAGAAAAAAAGCCCTGAGCTTAAATGACCAAGTGTGAAGCAAAATGTATTTACGCTAATTTTTATTCATTACAATAATTGGAGAGGACAGATGTAAAATTTCTAAGAAAGGAAAATCACTCACTATTCATGATCAGTACATTCGTCGTCGTTTAATATCAATAACACAGCTATTAACAATTCATGACTCAAGAAAACTTTCGTTTTTAATATTTTTAAAATAATTCATTTTTTAAGAAATATCAGATCAGTTTTTAAATTAATATACATTGTACAATTTATACATATCGAACATTGACCACCCAGGTAATATTTGGGCGGCATGTAGTTTCGTTCCATTTTTGTTCAGGCTTTTAAGTATACAGGGAATCTGAATCGTCCAATGGAGGGTGGTGAGTAACAAAGTTCAGTTCTCCAGAGGCGATTTCATTGTTACAAGCAGTCAGCGTTACGAGTTGAAACTGTTGAAATGCCCTTCTATTTGATCGTCTTCGCTCCTTTGCTGAGTGTCTGAGCGAGTGTGGTAGTTGTCCTGTTGCTGATTGTTTCTGAATAAAACTGCACTGCGTGTCTCAACTTCTTCTGTTCTCACGACTCCTGACAAAACGCCAACTTTACGTCTTTTTTCACAGAAGAGTATTTTTCGGAATTCTCTTTTGAATAAGTGATTCATCCCGGCGTATATGAAAGGATTGATTGTATTGGAAAAATAGAGGAGAAACATGCAAAGTAATTCAAAGTTACGCGGCATTTTTTCAACAACTCGGAAGCGCCTCAAAACGACGATGACCCAGAACGGAATCCAGCATATCATGAATGCAAACACAACCGCGAAGAGAGATTTACTTACTTTGATCTCGTGTGCGCTGATAGACGTGTTCCTTTCGCGTCTTTGAATTGTGGAAGATGCACCGATGTTGTGCTGTCGAATCATTTTGGCAACTTTTGTGTAACTGATTATGGTTGCCATCAACGGCAACAAAAAGAAAAAAAGTAAGTACGATGCCATAATGAATCATTTTGCCGCTTTCGCTAAGATGAGCAATGGAACACTGGGCGTACCCCGGGACAAACTCAAAGGCTTGAAGACCAGTCAAGCGTGGAACGAGAGTATAACACGCAACGAACGACCACACGCAGGTAAGCAGGATGCGCGACTTCCCCACTGAAAATAATTTATCGTATTGTTGATCTGACTTGCACATCCTCACATACCTGTTTACAGCGGTCAGTCCCATAGTTACGGGTGAAACGTAGATGACAAACAGGCTAAAAAAGGCGTGAAATTGACAAACTATTTCTCCAAAACTCCATTTCCCGTTATTAACACACCCGTTCCAATAGGCATGACAAAAACTGCGGAAAGCAAATCGCTCACAGCTAAAGCGATAATGTATAAGTTTGTAGTTGTTCGGAGTCTTGTGTTCTTGTAAACTGAAATGCAAACCAAGGTGTTTCCCGTAAGAGACAGAACGTTTAAGATAACTAACGAGCCGACTTCCACGATTGTTAATAAAAGGCCCCTTGCATTGAGATCGTCCGCCATTTCAGTTATATTCCGGGTGAAGTCTGTTTTCTTGTTTGTGCTCACAATGTTTCAACGCACATATATTACCGCAGGTGCAACTATCCAATCCATACTAACTCTTTAATTTAGGGTTGGATTCGAATGTGCCCCTCGCAGAGTACAAATGGAACGCGAAAACAATTCCCATTGAACGCATTGATTGGTAGTTCTTTATTTCTGCAAAACGAATTGAACGACGTTGTTCTGTTATTGGAAATGAATAAATTAAGTTAGTGATGTTTGCTATAAAAACACCTGCTTTAATTAATACTTCAGTTTTTGAAACTATGGAACATAATATTTTATCTTTGGAGTCTTTAAGTGCTGTCAGAAATTGTAAAATAAAAGCTTAAAATAACCGTACCCGGTCCTTTATAGATTCCAATCGTGTTGTAGTTAGGGCCCGGCTGCACTAGGCGAATTTTTGTTTGTTTTGCAAAAATATCTGTCATCAGTTCCGTTTCACAAGTGCGAACGGCGATTTTTGTCCTACCAAAATTTTATCAAGCCTTACCAAACTTCAAAGGCGCCGTCGTCCTGCCCCAGAGAAGGACAACATTTTGTCAAGCGTCAAAACTGACAGATTCGTCAATTCACACACATTAATCTCAAGGTTACAGCGATGATTATTCGCTTGCCTCGGTCCGTACAACTAGTACCGATCCCAAATTCTACCTGCTAACAGCACCTAGTGATGTTTGAGTAGCACAATTTGCTTTATAAACAGTGAACAGTACACGGTCCGATAAAGTACAAATATTGCGCTAAAAAGTGACAGTGACAGTCGGGAAAAGCGGCAAGAAACATGCAAGTCGTTTAAAATTTCAGTCCGAGAAGAAGAAATATCTAGTTAATCAGTTTGTGTATCATACCACGAAGGCAGGAGAGTAAACACTTTAGAAAGTACTGGTTTTAAAAGATTGTCGAGGAGTTGAATGCAGCATTTCACAGCAACAACAGAGGTTTTCGGTTTCTACGTGATTGATATGTTGTGGTTCGCGAATAATTTGTCATGATTTTTGGTTTTCAAGTGCGTACGCGTTTATCAAAATGAAAATTTGGCGGAGACAAAATTTGTAGTATATTTTGGTAGCGCCAAACAAATTTTGTCAGCCTAGTGCGGCCGGGGCCTTACTTACAATATCGAGATTAAGATCAACCTCAAACGATACGGAGCTGCACTAAGTACAGAACTGTGGCTTAAATAAACATAATAAACTTCCGCACTTTACAAATTAAATATTACACGGCGCGTAAGTCTCAGAATAAAATTACAATTTTGATAAAATGGAACTGGATCGCTTGAAACAAAAGTGAGGCTACTTTCAAGACCCCTGTAGATGGCCATGCAGTGTTTTAATTTCGTGGCATCTATATTTTTGCAATGACACGACAATGTTTTTAACAAACAGTATTGAAAAAAACACTTAGTGGTGCTTAGTGCCAAGGCTTAGAGCCATGACGCTGTCAAAAACAATTTATTCCACAACATGTCCATTAATGGTTGCACAGGAAACACTGAGAAGTAATTAAAAACTACATATTTCTTGAAAGAAAGCTGAAATATTTTCAAGTGAACATTACCAAAGATTAAGAATCTCGCATTAAAGAAATTACATCGCGATTACACATGAAAATCAGCGGATAAATTATTTCTATACGCTCTGTCACTGACGTATCTTCTTTTATAACGATCACTGATGCAATTAACTGTTTATTCATGTTTACATTATATCTCTCATAGAAAAAAGTTTGACGAGCGAATTGCAAATTGTCAACTTGTCTAGCCTTTGAACCAATCTAGTTTTCGAGTTCAATTTTTCAGAGCGAATGTTAGCAAATATCGAGCACAAATACATTTGAACTTGTATTTTATTAATCGTGGATTGAGAAAATTTAGTAACTATACGAATTTTTCTGTCGATAGACACTGTCTAAATTTATTTATACAGGATTGTTTGTGAATACGAAAAACGACTTTGTTCTTTACCGAGAAAACGTTTTATTTCTGCTACATAAAGGCTTATTTTTGCGAATCTACTACGATACTAATCGATGACGGCGACCTCTTACAAAATGTAGAAGTTGTCACTGTTTCCCAGTTGGTCGCTGTTAACAGGGATTTTGATATTTCAAGTACGTTTTAACCGATGATAACAAAGGTTGGCATTTATCGACATATATAGAATTAACATGTTAATTAAGACTTTGAATGCAGGCGCTCCCCTTTTCCTCTTCTTACATTGTCGGTTTTCCTTGGTTCGTCGTATTCTACAGTTGAACCCCGCTAACTCGAACTCCCAAGGGAAACAAAAAATTATTCGAGATGGTGGGGGTTCGACATCGCCCAGAATGCCGCGACACATCCGGGACTTTTATGCGTGGTCCGCGCGAAAATTCAAACTCATTCAGGATGCCAGACGATCAGACAATAGAGAAAATGAACTGAAAGCGGCCAACAGCGCGTACTTTTAGCAAGTTTGCGAGTTTACTACTTTAGTTTCTAAATGGTTACCATATGGCTTTTTTTTAGATGAGACATCGATGGAAAAATGAGACCTTATTCTAAGATTTAAGCAAAAGAGGAACCGGTCGTGAATTTTGCTTGAATTTGGCCTGTTTCAATTTTTATCTCGTGTAACCATGAGATAATGTATTGGTGTTTCGGTCACTCTGTTAGCAACATTTTTGTTAGTTTCAATTTTTATCTCGTGTAACCATGAGATAATGTATGGTGTTTCGGTCACTCTGTTAGCAACATTTTTGTTAGCTAATTAAGGAACATATCTGTCATCTAAATTGATCGTTTTGATATAACAAATATTTGGATTCATCTGTTCTTGTATACATGCTACGTATGTGCGTATACTGTGTTTTTGCTTTCTGATCTTTTAAGGCAATTAGTTCTAGTTCGATTATTCACGACTGTTAGGTCAGACCAAGTTATTTATTAGGTTAAGAATCTAGTAATAATTAGAAAGAAGTGAGAAAACTTGCTGAGATCTCCTGCCAACCATACGTTAATGACGTTAATGAGAGAATTGTAATAAGCAATGTGGCAAAACAATAAACTCAAACTCAATAATTCAGTGGTCTGGTAGTAATTTTAATCAAGGAAATGTGAGGCAGGATGAATGATTTTGTATTTTATTTATTTGATTCAACGAGTGATTAGAAAACAAAAAGATGGTCACAAATTATGTTAAATAAGGCGAAAAACAAGGTAATGATAATATAAATATCCAGAGTTACATGGGATGTGCATCTCACTTAGAGTTCCAGAACAGGCTAGTATACATGTTAAAAAATTAGATACACGATGCGACGAGATATTTAGGACTTGAGGAATTTAAAAAAAATACCACCGTCGTTTGGATGAGATATTTAGGACTTGCAAGTTCTGTACACTTTAAATTCGGTGAACAACCGACGTGTTACGGAGTACCCAACGATGCGACGAGATAATTAGGACTTGAAGTAATTGTAACATATTGTTCAAGATTGATTATTCATTCCTGTTTTAGCTCTGTAAGTGTAGAAGCACGTACTTTTCTTAAAAAGAGGTCTGTACACTTCGAAGTGAACAAGCACATTACGGAGTACTATACGATGCGACCAGATATTTTTGACTTGAAGCGCGTACTTTTCTAGGTTGATGTTGATTATTCGACACTGTCAGCTTCTGACTTAGAGTTACGGAACAGGCCAATAGGAATACTGAAAAATTAACATACGAACATACTATTCTATGAGATATCTAGGACTTGAAAGCAAGAGCTACGCTGCGTCCTTACGGAGTCATACTGTTATAATGGTAACGCTAAAAATGACTACACGATGCGACGAGATATAACAAGCGTTTTAGCGATTTCACCTATGTACAGAATTAGAGAAACGGAGTGAAACATGATCACAGTTAACTGGTTATCACTTAGTTAAACTACTAATCACTCTATTCCGTTTCCGACTGATAAAACGGCCGGATACTGGTAATTATAGTAGGCAGTTTGCTTCCCGCCAATTTGCTTCCCGCCAATTCAGGTTGGACTATTTGACGTCACGATTATACGACCAGGTTGCTGAGTAGTCTCCAAAAATGGCGGCGGTCAAGTCGAATTTTTCGACACACTTGAAGGCAAATTTCGCGAGGTTATGAGGGTCTTTGGAACTTCAAACTACGGTCAGTAATTCATCTTCATATATACTTTTTAATGGTAGTGATAAAAAAAAATGCGCTTTTCTGGAGTGACCTTCTCCTTTAACAACTGCCTAATCATTTGCACTACAGAAATAGTGTCAGCTTTCAGCTGTCTTGTGACGGTTTCATCGCTTAACGGACTATAAAAAACGTTCTGTATGATTGAAGCAAATTTCGTCCATAATTGCTCGGCATACTGTAAAACATGGACTGGACTGGATTTGTAAAACATGGATTTGTAAAAAGTGGATTTGTAAAAGGTGGATTTGTAAAAGGTGGATTTGTAAAAGGTGGTGGCACATTCTACGAAAACATCGAGAGTGCAGTGATCAACAATGGATTTGCAACGAATTGGTTCAGGCCATCAAAAGGAGTAAGACAAGGGTGCCCTCTCTCACCCTATTTGTTCATTCTTTCAACTGAAATTTTGTCCCAAAAAATCCGACAAGACTCAAGTATAAAAATGAATCAAACTGTTAGGGAATGAAATTAAACTAAGTCAGTTTGCGGACGACACAAATCTTTTTTGCGCTAACCTGAACTCGGTGGAAAACGCTCTGAGAATAGTTGGTGAATTCGGAAATATAGCTGGTCTGAAGCTAAACGTTAGAAAAACAAAGGCGATCTGGCTTGGATCTTGGGCAAATAATAAAAATAACCCCTTGAAAATAAAATGGTTACACAGTCCGGTAAAAATTTTAGGAATCTATTTCTCGTACGATGAGAACGGAAACAATAATCTAAACTTCAATTTAAAAATAAAAAAGTTGCAAACTAATCTTGATCTGTGGAAATCAAGAGATCTCACTTTGTTTGGAAAAGTGTTGATACTGAAAACCTTGGGACTGTCACAACTTGTCTATTCGGCTTCAAACCGGCTCAATGTCCCTGAGGTAATATCTGATATAGCGAAAAAGAAACTTTTCAATTTTCTTTGGAATGGTAAGCGTGACAAAATTAAAAGGGCGGGCCTCTATCAGGATTTTGACAGCGGTGGACTACGAATGACGGATGGTTTAATGTTAAAAGCTCTAAAACTTGCCTGGATTCCGCGACTCATAATTCCAGGTCACCAGAATTGGAAAACTGTGCCAAACTATTTCTTTAGGAAAATGGGAGGCCTAAATTTTCTCTTAAGATGCAATTATGACATAGGACATCTAAAGCAACTTCCAACTTTTTATAAAAATATACTTCGGATCTTCACTGAACTTAAAACCCTCTATGGCTATAACAAAGACGATTTAATCCTATTCAATAACAAAGAAATTATTGTGGATAATAAGCCCGTGATCATCTGGGAGTGGTTCAATAAAAGCATCATTTATATTAAAGACCTTTGAAACCCAACGGTCAACTTCTTTCATTCAGTGAGTTCGTCCATAAATATCCATGTAAAACGAATTACCTTCAGTTCTACCAAATCATTAGCGCTATACCGAAGCACCTACTAACAAAGCGAAAAATATGGAATTTTTAAGAACCTATGTCCAAAACGACTCTATATTTCAATTAAATGAGACAACGCAAATAAACCTGTAAAAAGCTCAATCAAGAGAATTCTATCAATTACTGAATAATAAAACCCACTGTGTAAGTCAAACCGGTCCTGGGAAATGGAGTCAAACGCTTTCATTAAACGAACAATCCTGGACACTTATCTTTAAATTTCTGAAAAACATCTGCAAAGAAAATAAGTTAAAAGACTTTTAAGGCAGACGATGAATGTCTGTACTGCGGGGAACATGATTCTATCAATCATACATTTATAGATTGCACATTTGTCAAGTCTTTTGTGCAAAACGTAATTAATTGGTTCAACAAAACATATGCATCCCAAATCAATCCGACAATAGAAGAACAATTATTCTGCATCCATGACAGCTCTCTCGACA
Organism: Desmophyllum pertusum; assembly: GCA_029204205.1. Taxonomy (NCBI): domain Eukaryota; kingdom Metazoa; phylum Cnidaria; class Anthozoa; order Scleractinia; family Caryophylliidae; genus Desmophyllum; species Desmophyllum pertusum. The sequence goes on along the minus strand of MU825439.1, from coordinate 51,569 downwards.
ATAATATAAAGAATAGTTTTAATTTCATATCTTTAGTTATGCGATATTACATCTATACATGTAAACTACATAATAAGGCTATTCTTCTTCCAGAGTTTGTCGATAAATTCCTCCCGAAATACTGCGTCGGAAACTTAAACTAACACATTTTTTCCAAAACACTCTAATCATAATCTAATTACTCTAAACCTTCCGAGAAACTGACTCCTCCTTATTACCATTTATCTGTTTTGTATTAAAAAAGCTATGCCGTACAAGTAAATAAATCACAGTCATTGTAAAGCCGCTGATCTTGAGTATAATAGTAGTAAAAATTATTGTGTGTAATAGCGAAAGGAATCATGTAAGAGTTTTGTAAATTGCCGCATTGTAATAGTATTGTAGTATGTATTGTAAGTAGTGTTCTTTCTTTTGTACCGTATTGTAAGTAGTGTAAGTATCGTATTATAAGTAATGTAAGTATCGTATTGTATGTAATGTAAGGAATTGTAAGTAGAGCATCCAATTGTATAAAGTAGCATAAGTAATCATAATACTCAATAAATTCTTTACTTACTCAAAAAAAAAAAAAAAAAAAAAAAAAAAGGTGGATTTGTAAAAGGTGGATTTGTAAAAGGTGGATTTGTAAAAGATGGATTGGTAAAACATGGATTTGTAAAAGGTGGATTTGTAAAAGGTGTATTTGTAAAAGGCGTATTTTGTAAAACATGGATTTGTAAAAGGTGGATTTGTAAAACCTGGATTTGTAAAACCTGGATTTGTAAAGGTGGGTTTGTAAAACATGGATTTGTAAAAGGCGGATTGTGTAGTTCCAGAAAATATCCACCCCCCCCCCCCCACGGAATGGATTTGTCCTATGACCCCCCTCCCCTCTGGATTTTCCAAAAATTGGCCCCAAAATATACCTCCCCACCCCTCCGGAATTTCCAAACTTTTTGCACACCCCCTGGAAAATTTTCCACCTCTGATTAAAACGAAAAATAAGCTAATATGTTGTCCAAGATGCCAAATTTGCAACTTTCATGTATTTTGTGGTAAATTATCTTGTACCGTGACATACAAACTTACAAATAGATTAGCATATCACGTACAGGATCACGTCGCGTCTGAAAATGTTTTTCGATGTAATCGCCAGTTCACAGTTTCTGCTTCATTATCCTGACAAAGTAAAGAACTAAAGGAGAGATCTCAGGATGATAGTTTCCTTCCAACACCGCTGAGAAAGAAACGCTTTCCACCGACAGTCTTTACATGTAAAACTTACAAAATAATATTCTGTGTCTGTACATATCAAATTTCAGTACACCAAATTTACAGTTTGTGATATAATTTTGTCTCCGATTACAATTCGTTTTGCAGACTTTGGGAATCCAAATCTTTATTGGCCTTCAGCGAACATTTTGCTGTTTTCAATGTTTTCAATGTGTATATCACGGTTCATATTTTATATTCTCCCGCAAATATGATCTTTGTATACAAAGTCATGTCGACGTCTCGCGAATGTGAAGGATAAATTTGCGATATCACCATCAGTAAACAAACTTTAGCTACTTAGTACTTCAGACAAAAAATTACGAGGAAATTATTTCACTCTTCGTCTGTTCGTAGCAGATACATGAAAATAAAATGTATGAATGGGACAAACACAAATTTTGAGTTTAGAAATTAAACGCCACGCTGCTGAAAAGTTTGTCTGGCTTTTCCGCGTGAATTTTTATTTACCTTTAGATTACTCGGTTTATCTAGCCATGGCGACGTCGAGCGAGCATTCAAGCGTGCTAACAGGAATTAATTATTGCATACCGTGGCACGCAAACAATATGGATATTTTTCTGGAACAGTATGGATATTTTCTGGAAGTACACAATCCACCTTTTACAAATCCATCTTTTACAAATCCACCTTTTACAAATCCACCTTTTACAAATCCACCTTTTACAAATCCACCTTTTACAAATTCTCATTTTACAAATCCACCTTTTACAAATCCATGTTTTACAAATCCACCTTTTACAAATCCATCTTTTACAAATCCACCTTTTACAAATCCACCTTTTAGAAATCCATGTTTTACAAATCCAGTCCATGTTTTAGGGTTATTTGTCAAACCGCGTGCTTTTCATTCAAAAATAAAAGCCAACAAAATGACCGTTCCGTCTCACGTGATTTCTGAAGGCGCGCGCGTGCGTAATTTTCTCAGTCATATAATAAATGAGTAATCGTATGAAAGCTCGAGCAATTAAGGATTTACACTAATATCAAATATCACTTGTAGTGTAAATCCTTAATTGCACTCGCATCCATACGATTACCTATACTAATTTGAGGGAGTAAAGCAAACTCCTGTAAGTACACAGTCCGTTGTCTCTAAATGAACAGTCCATTACATTGCTGTGACAAGTTTAAGTAATGTATTTTTAATGCTGCTAAAAACAACTATGTATAAGAAAAAAACATTATTTAACAAAAACAAATTACTTACTTCTAATTTCAAAGTAATAAAAACAAATTAATTTGACCATAAATAAGCAACACTTTGTTACACGAGATGGCTGAAAGCGCCTTTTGATTTTAGTATGCGAAACTATCATTCGAGGCTGAATTTTTCTCCACCGAAGTGGTTGCTCTAGACGTTACCCTATGGCTTTGAATTTTAGTTGCTTAAAGAAGCTTTCTGCCAAGTTTCAAAAAAAAATGATGGTTCAAATTGGTCGTAAAATCCAACTTTCGAACGTTTCTACCGACGTTCTAGCTTTCCCTCCTCTCAGAGACTCGCATAACAATAGAACGGACCTGCTTTGAATCTCCGCGAGAATACTAATGTATTCCCAGCTCCTCCTCCGCAAACAAAACGTCGAGCTACAGTAGCGCTAACGTTCCTATAAAGTTCGACATGAGCGCGACTGTGGCGCGAACTTCGGATTCAAACGTCGCGCTACAGTCGCGCTAATGTCGAACTGAGTTCGATACGACGATAGCGCGACGTTTGAACCGGGCCTAAAAGAGCGAAAGTTTAAAGTACCAGTGAGCGACCCGCGCATCGCGCTCGCTCGCCCGCGCGCTCACTCTTTTGAGCAACAGTTTTAAAACCACATGTTCAAATTATTTCAGACACCGTGGCACCGATTTGGAAAAGCTGACGTTTCGAGCGTTAGCCATTCGAGTCAAATAAAAATTTTGTTGCACACTTGTTGACAAAACGCTTTGTAAAGAGCGCGGCCCGCCTTTCATTAGAGCGCTATTGTCAACTTTATCGCACCTTGGGATTTACTTTACGCATCCAACCGTAGATGTCGAGAAAGTATAGTAAATGACTGAAAAACAAGGGCAAGGAGAATGGGTTTGAGTTCGAGATAGCGGGGAGTTCGAGATTCTACTGTAGCATTAGTGAGCTTATTCATCGGAAGAGGCCTGTCATCGGAATTGAAGATTGGCGGCATATATATATATTTTTGGACGACATTTCCCATTCTACCCGACATGTACTTTCCGAGTCGCCTTCTTGGTCGTCGTAGATAATGAGCATGGCTTTACAACGGTTGAGAGCTATCAAAGCCACACGTCCAAGGTCCACACGTTCACGGATTTTAAGATAATATGATGATAAATATCCCTTGAACACTGTAAATAAACGAACCAGCCACGTGTACATAGTCAGAGTAGCAGCAACTGGCATCACGAGTGTAGCCTTAAAGAGCACATCAGATATAGCGCTTGGGAAACCGCAAATAAAAAGAGTGTATAATCTCACGGGTTTTTTTTTACTTTATAACGAGACAAACAAATATATTTTTAATATACATGTAGTGGTTATAATAATTGTAACAAGCGAAACAGTCTCGACGATAACAGTAGTCCCGCGGCTTGTTCATTGAACTTGCAGTTTTGATTGAGTGTCTGCGCCGTGAAGTTTCGTTTTCCATATAGATTGCTTTTCTGACACTTCAGTCGATTGATAGATAACTTATCTGCTCTAAATCACTTACTATCACCTATCACCTATCTGCTTCCAGTGCTTCGTGACTACTGTCACATAAGGCCTTCACAAAGCTTCTCTTCTTTCTCTGTTAGCTGCTGTAGCCCGCATCTCTTTCCAGGATTTGTAGTCCGCCTCGTTTAATCGGCCCGAGGGTGTCCAGCTGGCTTTGCCCCCCGTGCGTCATGGCTCTTCTCTCCCATCAAGAGTAGCAGCCACAGTGAATTAGCTCTGTTTCTAGTTTCAGTAAAAATTAGGTTTTATGGGAAAGGGTTATCAGCCCTCAGTGCAACCCCCAACCTGGAGGGCCAGGAGACTACACTTCGTCTGATCTCTACCCTTTGACCTGCCTGGCATGGTTGAACCTACCAGGAGCACTTTGAAAGTACTCCAGCCAATATAGCTCTCCGGGTCATAGAGATACTCAAGCCTCCCTACCAACAACAAGGTGGTAGTCTCAATAGGGAGGAAATCATCTTACTATACATCTTCTTAATATACCACACAATGACACACTATCAGAAATAAACATGCCAAATAACTCAATTATTTCCATGTCCACTTAGTCCCAATACTGAGACACTGTGGCGAAGGAAGGAAATAGTAGACGCTTCGTCGGCGGCATATCAGGCGAGTTTGGTATAGCCATGGTTTTGTATTTTGGGGGGGGCGAGACGCAGTCGAGCCCAAAATACCCATTTTTTTTTAGCCGAGACCAAACGAGCCTTATATGCCGCCGAAGCGTACCAAAAAGGTACGATTAGGTAAATTCGGTTTATTCTTATACGCGAAGACCACTTTCATCGAGTAAAAATGTGCATGTGTCACTCGTTGCGATCGTCCGATTTCGATGTGTAATTATTCTATAGTTTGAAAATGAACTGAACAATGAACTGTGGAAAGAAAAAAAATGAATGGTATATTTTTTTGGAAAGAAATGATGGTATATATGAAAATGAACTGTTTTACCGAATTCCCACCAATCTTCCTCTTTCCTTTCTCTTTGTCGCGAATTTGTTTAATTAAAGGCGATCTTTGAGGACACCGCGGCCGGAGTAAAAGCAGCCGCGTTTTTGACGCGAAATTTTAGCTTAGTTTTTTTTTCGGTAAAATCCCTCTTATTTTATTACTCGCTAGTTCAACATTTTGCTGTTTAATTTTTTGACTGTAATTTCGGCAAAAAATTTCCCTTTGGAAAAATTCAGCTCTAATCTGCAGAAATTTGTCGTTGATTTCCAAACTCGTCCTGATATCACTGTCCAGTGACTTGATATCATAAACAATAGCCTTCCATTTGGCGAGGAAATATGCTCGGATATTTGTCACGCAGGAACATTATCTGTTCCGAGAAGCCGAACAGTTTTTTCCGAGAGCGCAAGCTCGAGGAAAACTGTGAGCTTCGGAGGAACAGATACTTTTCGGCTAAGGACAAATATCCGAGCGATATTTTTTGAAGCCAAGAATGGAGGCTATTGTAGTTTATTATCCTTCAAATATTTTTTCACAAGGCCGCTCTGTTTGCCGTGGAAGATCTCGGTCGGCCAGGCTGTAAACATCAAAAAATAATTCTGTTGGCGCTTCAAAATATTTCTAGTCTGTTCCAAAACAAACAGTTTTATTTAATTTAGCAATTTATTTGAGGACGAAAAACTGAACCTGGGAACGTGAAACGCAAATTTTCAAAACTGGGGAATATCACTAGGGGAATATCACCCGGAGTAATTCCCCAGTTTTGGGCTGCGTCACGTGACGTGTTTAGACCAAGTCGCGCGCAAGAAAATTTTTTGATGGATTATAAC